>NKZY01000680.1:0-214903 GCA_002374555.1 Metschnikowia mauinuiana | reverse complement strand
TCTTTGCCTCATGACTCCAGAGTTTATTCCGCAAATCATTCCGCATTTCCAAACAATGGGTTGCAAAAAAACCAGTGAGGCGAAGCACGTATTCAAATCGAACCACTGTACACAGGTTTCGGGTTCTGTACACAGGTTATTTGTTCTTTACACAGGCTGTTTCAATTGTTCACATGCTGGTTGCTATTGTTCCCAGGCTTTTTGCCATTTTCACAACCTTGGCTGCCCCAAACACATGAATGGACTTGGTTTTTTCCCTGGGCTGTGCAACCTCAAAAGCCGTTGGTATTGTTGAGCACTTTTACCCCTTAGCGCTATTTTAGCGTGTACTCATGGATTGGTTGTCTTGGCCAAAGGAGAGACTCAATATGGAAGGGCTCAATTGGCTTGGCTTGAAGGGAAAGCCAGTCCACCAACAATTTTGGTTCAGCCAAAAACACGCCAAAAACACGCCACAAACATGCCAAAAACACGAGTCAATAAATCTTCATTCTCTTTCCAATTCCAAGCAACACATTGCCACTTAAGGAGCAAAGAAGGCGTAGTTTCATGAAATATAACCATGACTCTAACAAAACCATTGTCTTTCAATGCCGAAATTCTCTCAGAAACAAAGCCCAAGAGCCTTGTGACCCAGCACTGGACGATATGTTCTAAGAAACCACTTTGTTTGCTGATATGGGTGGGTGTATTTCTTGGCACCATTATTTCGGCGCCTCGTTTTCGCTCTTGCTTGGCAAAACCCGGGTCTCATGCGGCCAAATCCATAGATGCGCAACAAGAAAAAATCGCCAGTCAAGCCAGTGTGGAGAAGAAGGAATCGGTAAATCTCCAGAGGCTCCGCAAGTTTATGTGACTGAAGATAACCACATGGCCCAAAACACTGGGGACTTGACAAATGCTTGGTTGGAGTCTTGCCTATCTTGCTGAGTGTTCTAAGAGCTGGATTGGGGGATTATTGAAACACCTCAGTTGGCGACGGAATTCTCGGATTTGATAGTGTATAGTTTGGTTAAAGACAGAAATTCAAGTCACCGAAGGTCCCACCGAAGGTCCACGCCAATTAAGCCTTCTGGCGACCAATGACCCCACCGTTTCATTTCAAAGTTAATGGGAACATAAAACCATAAACACATAAACCATAAACAATAAACACATAAACCATAAACAATAAACACATAAACCATGAAAACAAGAATATGAGAACAAGAGTCGGTGTTCAACACCAGAATTTGTGCGGGGTCCCATGCTTGATTTTCTCCGATTCTCACTCCCAACACTATGGACAAAAACAGGGATTCGGCTATTGGGATTCTTTGAGCTCGCCTGCTTGATTCAAAATCTTTCGGATTGCCACCATTGGCGGAAAATAAAAAGTGGTACACCTGACTCTTCCTTTGTCTTGCTCTCTGTTAATTGAGATTGACAATTGGCTCATTGGCTCATTGGTTCCAGCTGGGAGTATTGTTAAAAATATGGAAAGAAGCGTAAAGCGAGGGGGGGCACCCGTATTTATACCTCTGGTGTTTGTACCTGAAACACGCAATTCATGCAATGTAAGCAAATGTGGCAAACGCTGCAATGCATGCAAATGTGGCCAACGCTGCAAATGCTGCAAATGTGTAAGCAACCTCGGAAGTGGGAGTCGTCCGCGCTTATATGCAAGTGTACTAATATGCAGTATTATCTCAAAATCCAATTGGTTATCGTGTTCAATACTGAGTGCGAATTGATGTATCATGCAAAAGACCTCAAACGTATTAAGAGTAGATATGGACCTTTAAAGGCCCGGTGTTCCTGTATATAATCCGAAGAAAGGGTTGTTTTTTTCTTTTGAGATGTATACAGGAAACAGAAAATCTGGTGGCGGAAGTTCCAGGCTAAAGTTCTCGTGCCGAGTGCGAGGTGGCTGCAAATCTGTCTGTCTGTTTCTACAGCCACACTCCGTGATACATATGAAACGAGCGGAGGCATGCAGCCAATGCATACATGCAATGCATGTAGATCCTCTTGCATGTGTGTTTCAGAAAACCCCTCACCTCCAGGTATAAAAAGGGCCAATGCCCCGCCATTAATTACACTTTTTTGCCTCACTCAAATCCCAACAAAGCTCGTTTCTAGTTGTGCTGTTGCCAAAACAGTAATAGAAACTGAACCTGAAACTGACATTGTTACTGTTACTGATGCTGCTACAGATTAACCATAGGACCATTTACTATCGTTGTTAAGTACCCCTTACAACTTGAATGTATTTGTGGCTTTTTATGATTGAACCTGTTCACCAGTTAGCTAGTCGGATACAAGAAAGATGGCATGGTGGCAAACATTCTGACGTGATGGAGGGCTCTAATCCGATAGATATTTGGTTCTTGAATATTGTGTGATGCTGACTCATGATGATACAGGCTTTATATGGCGAAATCAAACCCGAAAATACCAACGGCGATACCCGGGCTCAATGCCTTTTTAGAAGGTCATGACTAGACTTTCAGATCCCCAAACTCATAGCTTTCGTGCTACCTTGATGAGTCATCAATCAGGCAGGCTTCCGGAGTACGAGACGAAATACAGGTTTCAAGAGATGACACTCGATTGGTGTTTATCTCCTTTATCAGAGCAATAAGGCCTGGTCCCGCTGGGCAAGTCCACGACCTCCCGCGAAAAAGCCCTTTATTCCAAAGTCTTGTTGAGCACCCGTGATCCTCTTTGGGAGATCATCTGAGACATTTTTTTGGGTGGTGGTGATCAGCGCTACACTCATAGGCTCTGGACCTAGAGGCATACTGATTTGATTGAACCAGCGAATACTCAAATGCCTTTTTGCGTCCGTTGGCCAGGATTGTTACTCGAGACGATAAGGTCTGTTGTGTGCAGGACGCAAAAACTTCTGGCCTAAAGCATGCAAATTTTGAACATTCCATGACTCCCCAAAACCCGTATTAAAAACCAAACTGAGAAGCGGAAGAAAAAAAAGATCATGGATACTACGATGCTAAGTGAAGGTAGTGGAGGACGACTTTGGCCAAGCACAGATTTGTGGTTTTCGATTAGTGGTTTTCGCACGCCTTTTCGCACTACAAAGGATCAAAAAGCGCATCTTGGGGCTAACCATCTCCAAACCACGCCATGCCGGCCCTAAAGAAATTCGACGCCAACGTGGCCAGGCACGTCAAGCTGATCAACAAAAACCTCTGTGCAAACTTGATCCGCCACGACTACATCGTCACCGGCAGCACCAAAGCCAAACGCGCGCAGACCAAGATCGAGAGTTTCCTCGGAAAAGCCTTGCACCAAAACAGCAAATACGCCACGCAGCCGCTTTCCGAACGGCTTCAATCGGTCCGGGCGCTTAAGTTCCTAGGGGACGCCGAACGTGAGGAAGTCGGCACCAAAGTGCTAGAGGAGTTGAGCAAACGGTACCCCGACAGAACCCACGGGTTCACGCGGATCATCCCCTTGGAGCCTCGCTTGGGCGAGGACAAGGCGCCGATGTCGGTGTTGGAATTGGTGGACTCGGAGTTTGAAATCAAGCTCTGGTACACGGCCAAGATCGTGGCCCGCTTGGAGTTGCAGAGCTTGCCTCTTGATGACTTGACGCAGAGAAATGTTCAGAAACTCACGCAGAAACGTGTGGGCGGAGAAGAACGGTTCCGGGAAGCTGTGGAAGAGGCTAAACAAGTGTTTTTCAAGTACTCTCCGGATTCGGGCGTGGCCAGCCTGACGGTGAAGGAGAACCTCAACAATAAGCCATCGCCAGCCTTTTACGAAAAAGTGGCCGACTTCACCAAGTCCAAGAAGTATACTGTGAAACCAAGGACTGCCCGTGTTGTTCTGCAAGTGCCCAAGTCGCCATACGTGGCATGATCTGTATATAGATGACGCTTAGTGACTGGTGATGATCACTAAGCAAGATAAGTGAATAATCATTTTGACTAAGAATTGGGGCTCGACGTTGATGTACTTTCGTTATGTGCAGGATAGTGGTTTTAAACAATCTGAAAATTCCAAAAATGACTTTTTATAAACCGGACGGGTCTACGGTAAGTAATTAGATTGTCTGCTATTGTAGTAATGCCTGTTCTACTGTTATATGCAGGAATTTACTGGTTTACATACAGGAGTTTACTATTTTATATGCAGTACGTGGCATAATTCGGTCAAAAATTCTTTTTTTTTAGATATCAGACATCCCTCCCCCCCCCCTTCCCCCAGTTTGTTCTACAAGTACTTTTCTCTAATCAATGCACTGCAATAGACTGCATTCACTTAGTAATATGTTTGGTCCTGTATATAGTTCGTGTATCCTGCATAACTCATTTATCCTGCACATACGGCGCGGTCTTACCTGTCTCCACGCTCCACACTCAATCAACCTCCATACTCCTACTCCTCCCATCTTCTCCCCCCACTCACACACCTCCACAGTATGGGAATTCTCACGGCGCCCGATAAGGAAAAAGTCAAGCGGGCCGTGCCCAAAGCTTCCAACAAAATCATCGACGCCACCGTCGCCAGGCTCTACGTGGCGTACCCAGACCCCACCTCCTGGACCTACACCGGGCTCAGCGGCGCCATAGCTTTGGTGGACGATTTGGTGGGCCATACGTTTTTCCTAAAGCTCGTGGACATCTCAGGCGCCAGGGGCGTGGTTTGGGATCACGAACTCTACGTGGACTTCCTGTACCACCAGGACAGAACGTTCTTCCATACGTTTGAGATGGAGGAGTGTTTGGCGGGCCTCCTTTTCGAGGATACGCATGATGCCGCCCATTTTTACAAAAGGGTATCCACTCGACACAAACACGGGCTGAAACAAACGGTCAACAATAAGAATGCCGTGGCATTGAAAGGACGCATGGAGCCCGAGCAGGTCAAACAAGGTCTGCGTGGCGAGTACGTGGATACCGCCACGGGGCAACGGTCCCGAAGGGCCCGGGGGGTTCTTTACTATGACGATAAGCCGCCCGTGGAATGGAGGTCGCTTTATAATGAGCTTGCTGCCGCTGGCATCTCCGAGGATATGATTGCTGAGAATAGAGCCTTCATCAAGAATTATATTGCTCAGCAGGGAGGGCCTTTGGTGGGCTTGGAGCCTCCGATTCCAAGGCGCTTTTCCCTGAAACCAGAAAGCTCGGGTTCTGGTGCTGCTTCGGGTTCTGGCGCTGACCTTATGCCAGACTCCGTCTCTGGCTCTAGTCACGCCAAGAAGAAAAAGGCTCCTCCTCCTCCGCCTCCACCTCCTGCATCCGTGACGCCCGAATTGTCCGAGTCTTCGCCTGCTCCTGAAACAAGCGCCTCTCTGCCTGACCCGGAGGCCGTGGACCATGTGCAGGACAAGCCAAGGTTCAGGTTACCTCCACCCAATGCCCCCATTCCGCCACACCACAATAGCCAGCCCCCGCCGGCTCCCCCTATGCAAACTTTGCAGAATCCACAGCAAATGGCTCCTATGCACACTCAAATGTCAAATCGACCTTCGCCTCCGCCTAGGGCTCCTGGAAGAGCAGTGCCTCCTCCTCCTCCTCCCAGAGCAGGACAACCACCTGCAAATAATGGGTCTCCACTCCCTCCTGTTCCTGCTACTCGTGGAGTACCTCCTCCTCCTCCTCCAAGAGCAAGAGCTTTGCCCCAGCCTCCCCAAGGACAATATCCACCCACTCCACAGCCTCCCGTGCAACAATTCCAACCTCCACAACCTCCACAGCTTCCATTTCAACCTCCACAACCAGCTCAACCTCCGGTACAGCAGAGTGCACCACCTCCTCCGGCCAGAGACTATACGCCTATTCCTGTGAAGAACTTCCCTCCTCCACCACAAAGACCCGAACATACTCCACCACAGAGATCAGAGCCAAGTTTCCTGCCACCTCAAAACGAAGAGACTGGGGAATCTCCACCAATTCCTCCCCCAATGGCCCAAAACACCAGTGCACCTCCTCCACCTCCTCCACCTCCTCACCCAATGGCACAGAACACCAGTGCACCTCCACCTCCTCCCCCAATGCCCCCAATGGCTCAAAACGGAGCTGCTCCTCCTCCACCTCCTCCTCCTCCAAATGGAGCATTATCCCTACCTCCTCCTGCAGATACATCCACATCGGCATCACTTCCGGTGGTGGATAATTCACGAGATGCTCTTCTCGCCTCGATCCGGGGAGCCGGGATTGGCGGACTCAAGAAAACAGACAAGTCTGCGCTTGAAAAACCAAACGTTTTGCTTCTGGAAGCACGTGGCGAGCCCGTGGCTTCTCAACCTCCCTCTTCGGGCCAGCCTGAGACTCTTGCGGATGCTCTAGCCAGTGCTCTTAACAAGAGAAAGGGAAAGGTTGCTGAGAGTGATGACGAAGATGCAAACGATGATTGGTGAGGAGAAGGGAAGAAGGAGGGAAGAAGGAGGGAAGAAGGAGGGAAGAAGAGATGAAGAGAAATGAAGAGAAATGAAGAGAAATGAAGAGAAATGAAGAAGAAGGAATCACTCAAAAATAGTTGTGGTTCTCTCCACCAGGAAGCACATGATTATTGTTGTATCGTGGAGCCGTTCAGTCAACCGGTACATGGTCATGACACACCCCAGAAGCTTTCAGGCAAGAGTGTATGTACAAGCAATCACCATAGCTTTTGCTCAGTGAATCGAATGGGAACAGGAAGAAGGGAAGAAATGAGGAAATGAGGAAATGAAGAATAGAAGAAAAGAAGTGAAGAAGTGAAGAAGTGAAGCGGTGAAGAATAGAACAAGAGAACAAGAGAACAAGAAAAGAGAACAAGAAGAGAACAAGAAAAGAAGAAAAGAACGAGAGAACGAGAGAACAAGAAAAGAAGAAAAGAACTAGAGAACGAGAGAACAAGAGAACGAGAGAACAAGAGAACTAAAACTTGAATGTGAAGAGCATAGTACGAATTGAGTACTTCAAGCTTTGCTGATGTCCTATTTAATTTTTTGGTGATCTACTGTGGTGTTTTGTGGAATCTTCTCGATGATTCTGGGCAATTTCAGCATCAGATCAGTCCATGGACCAGCAATGAAGACTGATCTCAACGGATAGCAACAAGTGCCAACAGCCAACAGTGGGACCAAGAGTCAAATCCTACGACTGGGAATAGGAAGTTGAGAGATTCTATGGGCAGGACGAAAGGGTCTATACTGAATACTGACCAATAGAAATAGAGTTCCGGGGCTTTTTCGTTTTCGTCCGAGAACGAGTTCCGAAACTCATCCGGTTTTGACCTAATATAGAGAAGAGTAGAGTAGAGTAGTTTTTTTGATTGGACCACTTCTGGGGACCTTGAACGGAGTGATGCTTCAAAAGGACGTATTGTTCCTGTATATAATGTGCACTATATGCAGGTATAAATGTCAAGGATAATTGGGTGCAAACTTAAGAACCCCTCGGCATTGGGCCTCGGAATTGGGCCTTTTATTCCTGGTACAGCCATTCCTTCCATTTATTCGGATTCGGTTGAAATCATATCATTTTATTGGTTGGTCGGAACTGGCGATTTCCGGTCGTAGGTGTCACGTGACCCCAACGTCGATGCATATTCCGTCATCCACACCCAAAATCCAAGCTTCTCTTGAACAAGTGTCGCTGACGAAACTCAAAAGAGTGAAGTGCCGCTGAGAATGACGTGAAATGTTTTTTAGTGGGGAGGATAAAACAACCCAAGTCAAGAGGTCGGAACTGGATCTAAGCCCCGGATCTCGCTTCCGCCCTCTCACCATTTCGGTCCTCTCACCATTCCGGTCCTCTCACTATTCCGGCCCTCGCACCCCGGAAATCAAAAATACCCAGAAACACCAATTAAATCAGCCAAAAAAGACTCCCCCAGAGAACTACTCAAAAGAGAAAAAACAAACACTCGATCATGTATGATTTAAAGTGAAATTGAATAATTGTAGTGTGGTATTTCCGAAAAAGGGTGCTTATATGCAGTCCCCACGTAAAAAAGTGAGGGAATCCAAACCTGAGAATAAGTAACCGGCCACATTTCTTCCTGATCCCAAAACCAACGCCCCAAGACACAATCCCAGAAAAGGTTTCTTTAAAAGCCTCTTTAAACCCCTTTTAGAAGTTTTTTTTTAAAATCCCCTCTAATTTACAAACTGGTGTACGGAGGTCCGCAGACAAAAACTCATCACCCAAATTTACAGCCACCAATGAACGCCGATTTCAAAGAAACAACAAAGGTTTTGCAGGCATTTTCCGAAGCGCTTCGGTTCTGGACAGCAAATCTTTCGGCCCGGGACGATGAATTGCAGAAATCCGTACCTCCGGCGGTTTTCGCCGAGCCGCTTTTGGAATTGGAGAAAACAACCAAACTTATCAAAGCACACACGACGAAAGTGGGGATAATTTTTGAGCCGGGCAAAATCCGGGGGGCCGGAAATGCTACGTTTTCCACCGTTTCGGAATTATCCAAATCGTTCATTTTGTTTATTTCGGCTTTATCGCTGGTTTCACCTTCAAAAGAGTCTTTACTTTTTTATGATGAAATTAGGTCTCGAAGCTTTTGCTTGGTTAATTTTGCTCTTCAGTTTACCAATGAACTTCAGGATATTTTGGGGAAACTAGAGTCCAAGGAGACGGGAATTGAGGCCGGAGTTGAGACCGGAATTGAGACCGGAACTGAAACCGGAAATGAAACCGGAATTCCTAAAAAAGAAGCAGAAACTTTACTGGGATCCGAAAACCTGGGAGAATCCGATGGTAGGTTGGTGTCGGTTGGCAAAATATGGAACAGTTGTGATGACCTAGTGAAGCTTCTAGGAGAAGGAAAACTCCAGTTTCTCGAGAAAAAGTCCCGGATGCACCTTTCGCTCATTGAAGATGGGCTCGATGAGTTTGCCGAATGGACAGAAGACCCTGACAATTTCGATGACGACGATCCGTTTGGCCTAGAAGAGTTTTCTGATGATGAAGATCCTGCAGATAGTGAAGTTCCTGTATACAGTGGTGATGAAGATTCTGTATATAGTGACGATGATGGTGTGCAGGAATCAGTAATTCTGTTCTCCAAAACATGGCTTCAAAAATTCAAGCTTGTTAAGCTTTTATTCCTATCCATCAACAAATCCCTTAGCTCGCTCGTTTCCGGAGAAAAAATCGATGGGATATTTGCCCTGGAGGGCGCTATATGCAGGCACGTCGATTCCCTCATCGTGGAGCTTATGGTCAACAAATCGCTTGACAACAAAGTTACAGAAATTTCTAAGTCTATTGACAAATCATGTTTTGGCATAATCAAACTTCTCCGTGAAGCAAACAAAACAAGCGAAAATAAAGTCAAGTGGTGTGCTTCGTGGGAGGCAAAGTACTCGGACTTGCTGCAGGAAATGTACCTGTCATAATCAATTCAAACACTCAAAGTGTCAGTCATAATCTAATCATCTCAATCTCAATCTCAATCTCAATCTCAATCTCAATCTAATCATCACCAATCGTCAGCCAATCATCAATGAATTAGTCATCAATGAAGTCAGCCAATCATCAATCGAGTAGTCATCAATGAAGTCAGCCAATCATCAATGAAGTAGCCAATCATCTTTCGTCATCATCAATGAAGTCAGCCAATCATCAATGAAGTAGCCAATCATCTTTCGTCATCATCAATGAAGTCAGCCAATCATCTTCATCTCAATCTAGTAGTCATCATCTTCATCTCAATCTAGTGGTCATCATCTTCATCCCAATCTAGTGGTCATCATCAAGTAGCCATCATCAAGTAGTATCATCAAGTAGTATCATCTCAATCTAGTAGTCACCATTTGCAATGTATTGTTGATCACAACTTGGGGGGTTCAATGGGTTGCTACTTCAACAAACCCAAAGCCTTGGCATGATGTTGAGCATGGGCCTCTGCAAATGTACTGATGAAAAAGTACAGATGATCGTAGCCCTCCTCAATGTGAAGATGCACTTTGCCCTTGTAGCCGGACTCCTTGGCGGCAGCTGCAAAGTTTTCCGGTTGCAAGTACTTGTCCTTGGCGTAGAAACCATCTGCAGCACCCTGGTGGATCAAAATGTCGGGCTGGTTTGCTCCGTCGTAGCCCTTGATCAAGTGCGTGGGGTCGTACTTGTACCAGTCCTCTTTGTTGGAGCCCAAGTAGTTGCCAAAGTTCTTTTCGCCCCATGCACAGTTCAGGGGGTTGGAGATTGGCGCAAAGGCACTGACACTCTTGTACTTTCCGGGCAAGCGGAAAAAGGCCGAGAGTGCTCCGTAACCGCCCATCGAGTGGCCAGTAATGGAAATGTTGGAGAAATCCAATGCGGCAAAGTGATTCTCCAAGCCTTGCAAGAGCTCCTCGTGCACATAGGAGAACATGCGGTAATTCTTGGCCCAGGGCTCTTGTGTGGCGTCCACGTAAAAGCCAGCGCCAGTTCCAAAGTCATACGACTCGTCTTCTCCCTCAATCCCGGCCCCACGTGGCGAGGTGTCGGGGAACACCAAGGCAAAGTCGTACTTGTTGGCAAAATACGCCAAAAACGACTTTTCCGACGCATTGTTGGGCGTACATGTCAAGCCCGACAAGTACACCAACACTGGCACCTTAGAGGCAGAGGTCCCTGGCACAAAGACATTCACCTCCATTTTGGTCTGTGTAGTCTTGGAGTCGTGGGACAACTTGTGAAGCTTGCCGCCGAACTGAGCAATCTCTGCGTTGGAAGTGAACAGCATCATGAAATTTGTAAATGAAATTTCAGTAGTTTCAATCAATTGATGGACAAGGTTGAAACTGCGTCAAGAATCTTTAAGAAAAAGTCTTTAAAGATTCCGGTAAAACTCTAGAAAATGGGGAGGAATCAGACGATGAAGCTGGACAGGAATCCGGTTAGAAGCTTCGAAGAATCTTTGATTCCAGCGTATCGCGCACAGTCCGCTGTGCCGATAAGAGCAGGCCTGTACATTGTGCAAAATTGCGGATATTTGCAATCAATCGGGAATAAAAATGCGCTTTCGCCTGACGTACCGCCACACCACCACTAAATGTGCGGTTTAGCTTTTCCTCATGTGGAAGTAATTTTTCAGTCAACGTGCCGATGCCATTAGTATAGCATACATTTTAACGTATTGGACGACATCGGAATTTTAGACATTTCAGGCTTTCTGCCATCAAGTCAACAAGTCAAGTTGAGCGATTGAGAAATAGACTTTTGCCTCCTTTGATTTAAGGTTTTCTCACTGCGCATTGTTTCTGATCCAGGATAAACTGACCATTGCACAACTTCGACAGTTTTAGGAGTCCAAATCTGAAGTTTGGATCAATGAGAGATATTTCATGGGAAAATACTCGAATTTGGTGCCATAAAAATTGGCCATAAATTGGCTGTAAATTGGTTGTAAATTGGTAAGATGGTCAGGGTCATAAGTTGGTGGTAAAGTAGTTGTTAACTGGTCATGAGATGGTCGTAAGGTGGTCGTAAATTGGTCGTAAGGTGGTCGTAAATTGGTCGTAAGGTGGTCGTAAATTGGTCGTAAGGTGGTCATATTGTGGTCATTAAATGGTCGTAAATTTTCATGCTCACGACTTTTTCGATGGCATGAAGGCTTTTTTAATGGTTGAAGGTCAAAAACAGCACAGGAATTCAAATGAAACTTTCACAGACATAAAAAGGAATTTGAGCATGTGGCTTAAAATCCCATGGAATTCCTCCCCCTTTTATATTCAACGGTGGCTTTGTGTACAAAGCGGGGTTTGCCTTTGCGTTTGCGTTTGCGTTTGTGTAAAAGATATGCAATGCAGCCACAGTATTTTGCAGCCATCTGATAGCAATGTTTCAGATTGCCCCCGAATATGCACTCTGTACATATTGTACTATAAAAGCAGACGAATCCCCCTTTTAAATTTTTATCCTCCAATAAATACAAGAGACGCAAAAGTCACAATTTTGTCTCCCGAATGGACAAGGTAAATAGACAAAGATAAAGATGCAAGGACAAAAAAACAACGACAAAAGGACAACGACAAAAGGACAAAAAAACAACGACAAAAGGACAACGACAAAAGGACAACGACAAAGGACAACGACAACGACAAAAGGACAACGACAAAGGACAAGGACAAAAAACAAAAGGGTGATAATCGGCTA
Organism: Metschnikowia mauinuiana; assembly: GCA_002374555.1. Lineage (NCBI taxonomy): Eukaryota > Fungi > Ascomycota > Pichiomycetes > Serinales > Metschnikowiaceae > Metschnikowia > Metschnikowia mauinuiana. The sequence goes on along the minus strand of NKZY01000680.1, from coordinate 202,817 downwards.
GTTACAACCCAGAAGGAATATTCTACCGCACATGCTTTGATTAACATTCCTCAGAGACGAAGTGCCGTCCTCAGACCTAAATACTGGAACGGTTTCTCGGTTCATATGGGAAGAACAAGACCAAAATTCCTGCCAACAAAAACAAAGCCCCCGAAACATAGACGGGCGCCGAGGTGGTCAAGTCAGCATAGATGGCTATGATGGGTGCAAAAACACCAAAGATTCGGTTGAAAGCAGATGCCAAGCCCACTGCAGTACCTCGTACTCTCGCAGGAAACACTTCGGGCGTATAGGCATAGAGAACACCATAGATGATGTTGGAGAAGAAACTGAAAAAACAAGTCCAGGCCAAGTTGGAATTGGAGGATTTGGCCGTGATGGACCCATACAAAACAACCCCCGTCATGATGCACGAGAAGCAGAGGGTGCCTTTTCGACCTATGCGGTACTCAACGGCAAACCCCGCAACCAAGCTCCCTGGAATCCCCAAAACCGCCACGATCAACGTGTTTCTATAGGTAATGTGGATACTATTCGGGGTGGAGATTTTTCCCTCCAAAATCGTGGGCAAGAAGGCATTATACAACGGAAAAGCAAGCCCAACAAGGCCCCAAGTGAAGATCACGAGACAGGACGAGATGGCAAGCTTTCTAGACGCAAACAACTGGCGAAGGTGGTTCATATCATACTTTTTCCAGCGTCTCTTGACTAGATGGACCCGCTTACGTTTGGACGGAGCCAACAGCGGGTCTTGTTCAGCGCCATAAAGCTGATCGATCTCTTGGAGGCGGTTCAAAGTTAACTTATTGACGGTTTTATTGAAGCTGGCGATTTTGTTGAGGGTATCAATGGTCCGGGAATTGTCACCCCGAGATAAGAAAAACGCCGGGCTCTCATAAACGGGAAACAAGAAGCGGAGGAAAAACATGGCCCAGGTGATGCCGCCCAAGGTGAAGAGAAAATAACGCCAACCCATGTTTTGGCGAGAAACGCAAATTTCCTGGTCGGAGCAAGAATAGTTGGATATGAGACCCCACGAAATGAGGGCCGTGACCACCTGGCCCAAACTCCACCAGATGGACATGACGGTGAGAAGCCACTTTTTATTGGTGGGGAGGGCTTCTAATAAAACGGTCAGGTCAATCGGGAGGTTCCCCCCAACACCAAAACTCCAAAGCGAGCAGAAAACGCCAATGGAGGCGAAATTGGGCGACGCCCCCGCCACAAGAGAAAACAAGGCCGTGAAGAGAAACGTGAAGTTGAACGCCCACCGTCGACCAATGATATCTGCAGTGACTGACCAGATGAAGGCGCCCGCAAGAAGCCCCAAGTTCTGCGCAAGGGTCAAGTACGGGGCTTTCCCCTTTGGGTAATGGACCCTGTCCACTTCATTCAATCTCTGGAGAATATATGACGTGGCCACGGGGAAGGCGTTATCGGCAAACCAGCCGAAGCCGGCGACGATGAAAAGGCGTCTTTGATAGCGGCCAAAGCCAATGTCGTCAATGGCCTTCAGCACCAAAGAGGACTTTTCCAAGTACACCTTGCTGACGTCCTGCGTATCGAAAAGGGGCAACTTGTCTTCGCTGGAGGTGTCGTTGAACTTGGGTTCGGAATCGTGCTCCAGGAGCTTCTCCTTGAATTCCAGAATCATGCTATTGGGAACTTTTCCGGGACTGGAATAAGCTATGGCATGGTTGGGGCTTAAAAAGGGGATACCCGGAAGCTTGTTTCCTGCCAGCCTGTACACAAGCCTATCCATTCATGGCCGCAAGCATTACACAGAGTGCAGAGAAAAAGAAGGGTTTTACAGATAACAAACCAATGTTTTTGTGTGGATTTGTTTTTGAAATGAAGAGGAGGTTTCTTTTGGTGGGTATACTGAGAATTTGACCATTTGAAAATTATGGTGCATGAAATCCGAGGGCCATGAAAACCGGGGTGGGGAAAACCGGGGTGGGGGAAAAACCAAAGGCCCCATGAAATCAACCCAGCCTTGTTAATCAATGTCCACACATCCGGTGAAGCGTGACACGAAATAATGGCCATGTCCATACAGGACCCTTTCCCTTTAGGGCCAATGAACAATGCCCAGCGAGCCAATGAGCAAAAGAGCAAAATTTGGGGAATCAATGGCTGCTTAACAAAACAACAGCCAAGACAAACGGAAACGGCAATGACACGTGCTTAAGTTTGACGAGGTTGAAATTCTGGAATAAACTTAACCATGCGTCAAAAATAGTCTAAGCCTTAAGAGGCTACCGGAAGCGATCCCCCGTGCTTGTGTGCAGGACTCTCTGCCACCTGGTGATAAGTTTATGTTTCGAAGAAGGGGGCGGGACGCTAAATAAAGCCAGATTAAGGTTTCTTGCATGGAAAGATGCAGGCGGATTAGATTGGCCAATCATGGGTCGAGATCTTTTTTGGTTTACGAGGAGATGGACGCGACCAAGGTTTCCACCGGTTCCAGACGTTGAGATTTCAAATTTCAAATTTCAAATTTCATGGACATGCCAAAAATACAAAAGTGGGGTTTTTTGACTCAATCGGGAAAGGCAAAAAAGGAGATTTACAAAAATAATCCCAAAACGGTGAAAAAGCCTCATGCTTCATTTTTCATGCAGTTTTCTTTGGATTGTTCCAAATGACATGTGACGAATGCATTTCGCAAACCAATGACGAATTCTGCAAATTGCGAAAAAGGGTGAAAGCAACAATTACATGGTCACATGACAAGGTCGCCATATACAGGCAAATTCTTAAGTCAAGAAATTACAGCCAAGATTTTAAGCCAAAATCTCAGGACAAGGTTTTAGCCAAGGATTTAAAGCCAAGATAATATTGGTCACGTGGCCATTATTGATGATGGTTTGCGATCGTGTGACAATGGGGTTGCAGTGATGCGCGAAGGCCGCGGAGGCCGAGGAAACCTGTACATCCCGGGTGGACTGCATACAATTCCCATGTGACTGCACATAATACCACTGCGACTGCACATAAACACAATCTGATGAATCATTTCGGTATTTTCCATGCAGAAGACACAATAAGGATCAATGGAGGCTTGGTGATGATTAAGCCTACTACAACTTTCAAGCCTTACTACGCCTTGTTAGTCTTTACTACGCCTTACTACGCCTCGCTGTGGCGTTTGAGAATATGGAAAAATCCAGCCGAAAACAGAAACAAGGAATTGTTTTTATCATTACTGCATTGAGTATGGATTGAAATGGCTCAAATACGGGGGTCTTTTTTTACTGATCAGTCATTGGTGGGTTGGTGATGATGGGTTGGTAATGAATTGGTGGGACTGAGAAGGCGCGTCACGTGACCACGATAATAACTACAGTTTCCCCGGAAATGACTACAATCCCCCCGGAATATGACTACTCAGTTATTGCAGAGATTCTATTGGTCAATGATATTGATCTCAGCTCTAATGAAGAATTGGTGTCTAGTGATTCTAAAAAGATGTGCATGTGAAGGCTACCACTGTGACAAGCATGAAGCCAAGCATTTGCCAGATACTAGAAGCATGGCTGGCGTGCAAGGAAAATCCAGCACTGACGGTCCGGTTATCATTCTGTTGGTCTCCATTGGTGGTTCCCGTGCTGGTGAAGTTCAAGCCAGACTCGGAGTCGTCGATGCTCAGGTCCCAGCAGTACGTCTGGAAACACTGCTTGCACTGGTCGCTCTGCTCCACGCCCTGTCTTTCCTGTTCTCTTCTGATGATGGCACAAGCAACACAGGTTTTCCAGTCGTCGTCCAAGGTGCGGTTGAGTCTGGAGGCCACCTCAAAGCCGTTTTTGATCATGCCCAACTTCTCGTTTTCCTCATATGAAAGCTTGAACGTGGAGGTGTTGGAGAAGTATGTGAACGGACGGTTGGCCGTGTACACGATCAAAGGCGACTTATAGACGTCATTTTCGTCTGCTCCATCGGGAAGCAAGCCGGATAAGTTTTTGGCGTCACAGCCGAAAAATGCTGGACGGGCAGTCAAGTTCAAGTTCCGGAACGACGCAGAGTCAGGAACATAGGGGAAGATGGTGCCATTGCCTTGTTTCAAGTGTTGTCTGTCAAACGAGGCAATCATGGATGTTCCATTGGGCCACAGCTGGTCAGTATCTGCCGAATTGTCATAAGCAAAGATGACATCCACGTCTCTTTCGGGCTGGATCAATGGGTAGAGCGGGATGTTCTGGCCATCCTCTCCTCCGTCCACAAGGTACAACGTGTCGTTCTGGACAATGGAATGGTACGCAGCCTCGTCGTAGCTGCGGAAAGGGTTGGGCTCGTAAACGGCAATGTCGTTTTCGTCCTTGGCGACGGAATCCAAAAGATGAGTGATGATGGATTTCAACGTTGATGAAATGGACGTGGTGTTGATCTGCAACACAAACTGGTTGAATAACGTGGACGATGTGCCCATGACAAACCCAGCATTGTCAAACCCAGCCACGCACGTACCGTTCATGGGCTTTCCATCCTTGACCTTGGTTCCCAAGTACCGGGTTTGCGTGAAGGAGTATAAGGAAGGATCCCAAGACCCCAATTCAAAGGGGTTGACCTCGAAAACAGTGGAGTTTCCACTGATGAGCGTTTCTCCGGGCGTTCTGCCGTCGGTCACCACTATAGGGAAAGGCATTTCGTGGTTGACAAAGTGGTCCATATCCTGGATCAGCGACCATACCAACGAGTTGCCGTATTCGGTCAGCTCGGGGAAAAACTGGTGCAGCAATGCTCTGCCCCAAGTATCGGTCAAGGATACGGGGTACTTTGCATCTTCCTTATCCTTGACATCATCCCACAACTGCTTGTAATATTCATAAGCCTTGATGGGGTTCCAACCGCCATAGTTGACGATGGAATGCTCCAAATTCCAGAGCCCATCCTTATTATCAACCATGTCCTGCACGCTGGAGTCGTTGTTCATCACCAAACTTCCCACAAGCCAATTTCCTCCAGATAATCCCACAAGGTATGTGGATGCCTGGAGCAAGCCTCCAAGTCCTTCTTCGTGCGCTCCCACCGTGCGGTTATCCAATGCTGACAACTGGCCTGCTCCACTCAACATGGCTCTATAGCCTCCACCCGAAAAGGCAAGGCCAATGGTCACGGTACGGTTGTTATCGGTTGTGTTTTTGATGAAGTCCTGGGCGTTGAAATCTTCAAGTGCAGCGTCATTCAAAAAGGTTTCCAAGTGTTGGTTGGTGACCTTGTTGCGCTCCTGAAGCCAAGCGGTTTCATTGTCGGAAAGCTTATCTGCCGAACGGATCAAGCTGCCGCTGGGACAGGCGACGTTTCCGGGCGCATAACCTCCGGACCAGGCAAGCGCCGAGGCCAAAAAGAGAAAACCACGCATTTGTTTGAAAAGGATAGGGGATGCTTTTTCTTGCAGCGGACCAACCCGGGGCTTACGGCAATGAATATTGCGGGAGTGCAGATAGTGCAGACATTAACAGGACTGCAGATGAGTTTTTGGAGTGCACAAGGTTCTGTTGAGAGTGCATGTGACGTTATGGGACTGCACACAATCTTTTCGAGTGCATGAGGCGTTCCACCAGCTACCGATTAGAGTAAGATATCCGTGAGATTTCCGTGAGATTTCCATTGAGATTTCCATTCAGATTTCAGTCAGATTTTGGGACTGCACACAGGCAATGCAGAGGATTCCCAAACACCAAACACCAAACACCAAAAAAGACAAATACTCCAAAAAAGACAGCTTTGAAGCTCAAGCTTAAATGGTCGAGTTCAACTCAAACAATTGGGGATTTGACGAAAATGGATAAAGTGGCACGTGGAGGTCGTGGCCCGCACAGAAATGCCCCGCCCTGCGGTAAGGACACCCACCGCTTCTCAGTCGCTCCGGCACCGTCGTCCTTCACACAATGACGGGATTTCTACAGCGCCAACTCGCCGTGGTCCACGAAACAAACGCCCACATCCTCCAATGGTACCGTGAACAGAGCCTCGCCAAACGTGCGTTGCTTATTTCCGCCGCCGTGGTGGGCATGGTCCTTGGAGCAGTGGCGCTCGTTTTCCACAAGTACCTTTTGGACATTTTGGTACAAGTTCTGGATTCCGTGCAAAATACCCGTGGCGGAGGCGCCATTCTCTTTGCGCTCATTTTCTTGGTGGGGTTCCCTCCACTCCTTGGCTTTTCTGCCTTGGCCATGTTGTGTGGCATGACGTATGGGTTTCCTGGGGGCTGGCCGCTTTTGGCCGTGGCCTCGATTCTCGGCTCGTTTGCAAGTTTCATGACTTTCCGGTACCTTCTCCGGAACCAGGCGGAAAATATGGTACAGAAAAACGAAAAGTTCCGGGCGTTTGCGGAGATTTTGAAGGAGGATGCGTCTCTTTTCATTCTCGTGTTGATCCGCTTGTGTCCTTTACCATATTCGTTATCCAATGGGGCATTGGCCGCCATCCCCAATCTTCTGGCCTGGACTTACTTGGCTGCGTCTTTGATTACGTCACCCAAAATGTTTGCCCATATTTTCATTGGGCACACGATTAAGAACTTGGGCAATGCGGAGAGGCCGTTTTCCGCTAAAGTTTTGGACGTGGTCAGCATTTTGATCACCGCATGTGCTGTGTCCTTGGCCACTTATATCATCTACCGCAAGATGCAGGCCAAGTTGTCGTCGTACCATAGTGAAGGGTACCTGGGTACAGGATACGATGATTTGGTGTTTGGCACTTTTGACGATGACGAGAACCTCGAGCTTCATTCCACTGCTTATGACGATGATCATTTTATTATCAGTGAAGACCCAGCGTGATCTGGATCAAACAGGATCGGATCAAGGTCAGAGTACAGGATCAAACAGGATCAGAGATCTCAATCCAAGATCAAAGTACAGAGATCTAAACCCAAGATCAAAACACCGATAGACCACAGAGCAGGATCAGAGCAGGATCAGATCAGAATACAGAGAATTGTTCTCAAAGAAAAGAGTCTATGACCGTCGCAGATAGACTGGTTTTACAGATGCTTTCCCTCTGAAACTGAAACTGGAACATGGCCGAAGTTGGGTGATTCTTGAAAGAAATACCGGATGGAAACATCACTGGAAAAATGAGCCAAAAATGAGCCAAAATTGAGCCAAAAATGAGCCAACAAAGCTACCATAGCGGGAACTATGGCATTGTCATGATTATCATGGAACGAGTATGGCACACCAAGATGCCGACAAGTTGGAATTGACAGAAGACAGAAGATGGTATTGACAGGAAGGAGTTTAGAGAGAGGTTGAAAGAGGTTTAGATGGACACGGAAGTTTTCTAGATTGAGCATACCGTTCAGAGAGACCAGTTGTCTCGCTGGACTTCAGTGCATACACTCTATAGTAGTGCCTGTGCTTAGAAGCAGTATATTTATTCTACGTTAATCGTTATCTACTTATCTACTTGCCTACTTATCTAGTTGTATGTGGCTATGAAGAAGGCACCTGAGAATTGGGCGCAATTTCCTGCACACAGTGCAAGCCTTATCCGCAAGCCTTATCAGTGGACTATTCTTCTCCTTTTTCTCTTTTCTTTTGTTTTCTTTTGTTTCTCTTTTTTTCTGTTTTATTGGCACTATAACATTTCTAGTAAGAATCAACACTTGGTGGATCCACTATCCCATGTATGATGCATTAGCTCATAAATATTCACCGATAAGTGCTGATCTGGTTTTCTATCTGCACCTCTATAACGTACTGGTGTTGGCATCCAGACCCATCCACTATCTGCAGTCATCCGTGACTAAGTCAACTTCTTATCAACTTCTTATCAACTCTTGATTTGTTTCTTGATTTCAACTTGTATCAACTCTTGATTTAATTCTTGATTGACTGTCCCCTCTTTCCCTTTAGTCGAGGAACAACATCCTGGTTCTGCGCTTCTCCACCTTGTCGGAGGTGAGCAAGCCGGACCGCTCCAAATCGGCAATCACGGTCTCTGCATCTGCCTCACAGACGATTTGGCCATCGACGAGGAAATAATCGGAGCTGATGTTGCGCCGGCACTTTGTGCAGGAAAGACAACTTAAATGCCATTTTTGCTTGAGCTCATTTTCAATGCACTCGCCCTCGATTCCAAAGCGGCACGTTTGGCAAAGCGTATTGTTCAACGAATGGTAGTGGTGGTTGCAGAAGGGATTGTCGAGCAACACGTACGACGTGACGTTCTTGTTGAAATGAATCTCGCATCCGGCATACAGACACAGGAAACATGCCCGGTGCCATTGTCCACTTAACTCGCCAGTTTTGGAGAAGATGGCCTTCTTGGAGCCTGACGAAGAAGCTTCCACGGGGAGTCCACACGTGCGGCAGGGCCCGGTCCCCGCTGCGTTGCGGTGCACTTCGCTGATCCGGAAGTTTGGCACTTTGGGGTCGATCACCGACCGGGGGAACGCCTCGAATTCCAGCGGCGTGGGGTTTTGCCGGAGAATGTCGTCCTCATTTTCCATATTGCGTGGGGTATATGAGAGTTCCTGCGCAATGGTCCGGGGCTTGCTGTACAAGTTGAGGTTCTCCAACTCTCGCTCCACCTGGTGGTTTTTGGGGCTCAACGGCTTGATGGTGTCGGGCGTTTCAAAGGTAAACGCATCGTCGAACTTGGATTCTTCAAACTGCGGCGTTTCGGGCTCTTCCATGGGATACCCTTGGTGCTGGTGTTCTTGGTGTTGCTGGTGCTGGTGCTGTTGATGAAGCTGGTGCTGTTGCTGTTGATCAAGCTGGTGCTGGTGCTGGTGCTGCATGTAAATCTGCTCATTGTCCTCCGAAAACTCGGGGCGATTTGTAGTAGATCCTTCCTCAAGCTCGGTCTCCGTGTCGCTTCCTTCGGACTCGACTTCCTCCGCTCCCGAGACCTTGAAAATCGGCATTTGCACTTGGTCGCTCAGAGCTGCCGGCACGTTGGATGCAGTGACAAACGAGTCTTCACTGGCCAAATTGTCGCCCGACTCGAGACTGATGGTACTGCACGACTTGATATTCTCCAATTGCCGTTTTAGCTCGAGCTCGATTTCGTCATCCTCATCGCTTTCATCGTCATACGGCTTGGAGATGATTGAACTGATGGTAGAATGGTGTGGGTTGCGGTTGGGCTTGGGGCCATTGGTCATGTGCAAAAATTGATTGTAGTCGTCGTTGGAGTTTTCCGCCGATGTTTCCGTGGTTCCTGCAGAATGTCTGGGCGAATCGAAATGAAACAGCTCTTCATCCTGCGAACTCACCTCCTCGGCCCGGTCGGTTTGCTTGGCAAGGTTCGGGACCAAGTTGCTAGTGGAAGGAACAAAGCTATTGACGGGGCTTTTGTTCTGGTGCCCGTAAAGCTTCTCGTTAGACCCACGAGGATCATAATGCCTGTGTTCAGCAATGTCTTGCTTGAAACCGGCCAAAACTTCATTGAGGTCTCTCTCTGCTTCCGAAACAGGGTAGGGAGCGGCATTGGAAAGGTCGTTTTCGGAGCCAGAAAGTGGGTAAGGTGCTGAATATTGCGCTGGCGATGGCCTAGGCCTCGTACTGTCCAAGCCATACGGCTCGGACTCGAGAATGGTCCTTTTTTGGGGTTCTCCATGCAGCCCGACCGAGGTCAGAGGACTGATACGCTCGGTTTGATCCGTATCAAAGGGTGAATTGGTGCTTGAAGTGCCGGCCGTCTCTTGGGAAATAATATATTGGGATTTCCCCTCGGGAATATGCACCTTAAGACTCTTCTTGTTGCGGTGCAGATCGTGCTCTCTAGCAAGCCGAGGATTGACGTTTTCTGCCTCAAATGGTTTCACGTATGGTGGTGCTTTCGAAGCGGCGGATCTAGAGTGGCCGGAATGACCGGAATGACCGGAATGACCAGAACGACCCGAATTACCAGAGCGACCGGAAACACCAGAATGTTCAGAATGACCAGACCGGCCCGAATGGATGGACGAGTCCGAGTTCTGCGACTTGAGGTGAGCATAAGGATTAAATGCTCCACCGGAACCCCCACCCGACCGCTCATGTTGGGGCCGTTGATTAACCCGGGAGTCCGAGAAGTTGCGCCGGCTATCGTATTGTTCATTAGAAGGCGTATTGGGCTTGGAGTACGCACCCCGAGGCATCAGCCCTAACGACATGTTCCGAGACTGTTGCGAGTAGATAGATGCCGACAGAGGTGTGTCCATGGGTCTCCCTTGACCGCGAGAGTTCTGGGATTTAGGGGAGAAGGGAGAAAGCCGGGGCGAGGCCGAATCGGAACTGGGGGTGTTTAAGTTGACGTCAAACCCCGCTCTTTCATACACGCCTCGGTACCGATGTTTGGCTTTCAAGGGCGGGAACGGCGAGTCTGTCGCCAGCATGGGGCTATTATCCTTGGAGAAGTATCCTGGAAGGGTATGGAACTGCATGATTAGGGGTCAATATAGAACAGTAGGCAGCAGGACAAGATTGTTATGCGACAGTATAGGAAATAAATATAGCAAATTGCACCGTTTTGATTGTAGAATGCAGGAGATTAAAGCAAGGCGTAAATAAATTATGAATTCGGTGATTTTGATGGTCTTTTGGCAGATTGCTGGGGCGAAACGAGGGAAAAGACGAAATCTGGCGCTGGGGGACGTAGTTATGCGCTAAATCGGCCGGAATTTCGGGAGACGACTCCTAGAAAATGCAGGAAGATGATGATGCTGTTTTAAACAATAAAAACTGGGCACAACAGCACGGAAATGGAGTCCACGGGAGACGAGTTAAAGAAGACGTAGGGAAAAGAGGCAGTCGTAATTTTAGAGAAAAAAAAACAAGTCGCGCCTGAGCCGCGGTGTGTGCGCAGGACCGCGTCGCCCTCTTAACATTTTCCACCCTCCAACGCCATCGTAAAATACGATAGAGACGTCATGGAGAGTTGGGAATTACTGGAGGTGATAGAGGGGATGATTTTGAGTGGAAGGGTGTTTTTTTTTGGATCGAAAAGAGGCAAAATCGGATAAATCATATGCTCGCAGATATATAAATAACATCTGCATATACACGCGAATATCTATTGTCCTGCACATAACCCCATATCTTTAATCTAAAACAAGGAAATGCACATAGCCTCTAATAGGGTTCGGGTGCAAAATTGTGTGAGGGGGAAAGGGGCACGTAAAATAAGGGCAAATTAGTATGCAAATTCTTGTGTGATTGGGTGTTTTAAAAGCACCCGTACACCAGCACGAGAGACGGGATTGGATAGGGTTTTTACATGCAGGATCTGATATTTAATTATTGGTTAGCGCACGATGATAAGTTGTAAAGTGGAAAGATGGATAAAAAAGAAAACACGCCAAACGGAAAATACGAGTATCTTATACGCAGGAGTTTTGAATGAAAATCAATCAAAGTTAAATCCCCCAACAATGAACGAGTACAGTAAAATAACCATTTTCGATATTTCCTAAAATATTTCCTACACAACTCAGTCGTCCTCTTTATTAATTACACTCTACTCATGGATTAGACGTAGCCGATTCTGTTGGCAACGTCCAAAGCGTCGTGGTCAGCAGTCAACTTGACGTAAGCCTTCTTGGTACCGTTTGGTCTGATCAAAGTGTTGACCTTCTCAATGTCCACCTCGTACAACTCCTTGACAGCGGACTTGATTTGGTGCTTGTTGGACTTCAAGGACACTTGGAAAACCAAGGTGTTACCGTCCTCAACCTTCTTGATGGCGGTCTCGGTGGCAATAGGAGACTCAATCACCTTGTAGGCGTCCATTCTGTTGTAGTGAGGCACAGCTCTTCTTGGGTATTGAGGAGCCTTGGCATGCTTCAAGGTCTTTGGCAAGTGGAACTTGGTGTTAGTTCTCACCTTGACGGCCTTCTTGGAGTTGGTACCCTTCAAGGCAGATTTCTGAGCAGCAGCAGCTTGGTTGTCTGAGGTTAGTATACATCAATTGATGGTGGTGATAATTCGGATAACAGGAAAGGACGTAATGTATTAATGGATGGAAACGATTCCGTAAGACCATTCTGAAAATTGCACGAAAGATGGAGGCATGAACATGTATGAAGATTTGGAGTGAATGGAGATTTGGCGTAAATGGATGATCTTGGCTTATACTAAAAGCAAATTGTCTGGATTGGTGGTTGGTTGGTTGGTTGGATGGAGATTTGATGGGGAGTATTGGAAGGTGGGCGGCTATGGCGTCTATGAGAAGGTCTATGGAGACGATGGAGACAGGAGGTTGGACATGACGAGAATAACGGGGTTTCCGATGGGTTTCCGAGAGGAGGCTGCGTATATCACCACAGCGGCTTGCGTGTTTCAAGCATTATACATACTGGTAGCCATCTTGATGTATGAGTAACTAAAGGTAGAAAAGATTTTCTGGGAAAAAAGAGTGCGAGCGCAGAGGAGGTGCGGGTGTTTGCGGGGAGTGCATGGGGCGCGCGCTTTTGGTGCGTGAGGCACGTGACGCTGTGACGCCCAGGGCGCGTGCCCTACTCTCACGCCAAAGTCCACGTGTCAAAGTCGCACGTCAAAGTTGCACGCCAAAGTCGCACGCCAAAGTTGCACGCCAAAGTTGCACGCCAAAGTCGCACGTGCCGCTTCATTCTCAAGACATTTCCAACCACCAATTTCCAACCACCGTTTCGCAACCACCAGTTTCCAACCACCCTTTTCGCAACCACTATTACAAGGCTACAATTGCACCACTTTATGTAAACACACACAAAGACAAAGTGGATGGACGGATTAGGTAGAGATATGAAAAAAAGAAACGAAAGTACCGGATCGTGTGCTTGTCACGTGCCGCTCAATCCTATTCCCACCCCGTTTCCTCCCTACAACTTTTATTTTCTTGCAACTCAATCATCACAAATCGTGGTTTTAGGGTGTGCTTTGGTACTTACTAGTGCATCCGCGCGCTCACACAAATCATTTCTCTCTCAGTTCTCATTTTCATTTCTCATTCTCACTCCCTACTTTTCTCACTCCCTACTTTTCTCACTCCCTACTTTTCTCACCACTCCCTACTCCTTACTCCTCTCACTATGTAGGGATGTATTCAGGACTTTCCCCGAGAGCATAGGCAGTTACTGATACTGATACTGATACTGTGTTGTACTGTACTGTACTGTACTGTACTGTACTGATGGGAGACTCCTCGCTAGGATGGAGGATCTAGTGGCTCAGGAGGCTCTTAACGGCAATTAGTATACGAATTGTCTTGAATACTAATGTCTGACCCAAGAGATTCATTGTGACTCAGAATACCAGGGAAATCCATTGTGGCCCAGAATAGCAGGAAATCCATAGGGGTACCCGGGGATCAGGAGAGATCCGTTGTGACTCAGAATAGCAGGTAAATCCGTTGTACTGACTCAGAAAATCAGGAGACCTTTACATGGCTAATGGAATCTCACACTTTAAAGGACACCCCCCCCCAAAGGACAGATTTGGTGGCTGACTAGTTTTTGACCAACTGCTTGAAATGTTGTGGTGGGGGATGATCCGAGGGAGACCCGGGGGTGCGCCGAGGGTGCGACGAGGGGGCGGTCGGAATGGCCAATCTTGGTCTTCTAAAAACTCACTCACTTTACAAAATCACAATCTAATATAATCACTGTAATGTCCGGAATTCCAGCATTCCACAGAACCAATTTATAATTTCAAATTGGTAAATAATAGGGGGTTTGCGTTGGACCTTTTTCTGCTGACCTTGTCTGGTGTACGGGTGTGCCTTGTGCCGCGGCGCAATTCCGGGGGTTGCAGCCATTTCCTCTACACCCAACCTTTTACAATGGACCAAGAGAAAACCCTATGGATTTTTTTGTGGAAAAGATGTGAACAGTATTTCTGGCGATAAATGTAAATATATATCTAGAATAAAGGAAAATAAAAATATAATAAAAGTTTAAACATAAAGCGTTGGACAGAAAAAGACGAGAAAAAGACGAGAAAAAGACGAGAAAAAGACATGAGAAAAAAATTATTTGAGTTTTTTGGGGGATACAACACCACGGAAATAAGTGTTTGGAATTACTATTTCCGTGGTAATTTGGCTAGTATTTTTCCTGTGTTTTCCTGTGTTTTCTGTTTTCCTGTGTTTTCTGTTTTCCTGTGCCGGAATCAATAATTTTGGCAAGTCCTATTCTTAGGAATATTCTTAGGAATATTCTTAGGAATAGATTGCCAATGTTGAGTTTGCTACCAAGTACAAGTTGCACTCTTCCTCTTACATCAAGGCTAAGGTTGCTGACTCTGGATTGACTGCTTTGTCCTACTCCCAAAAGTTGAACCCTGGCGTTCTTTTGGGTTTGGGTGCTTCTTTCGATGCCTTGAAGTTGGCTGAGCCAGTCCACATGTTGGGTGTCTTCTTGAAGTTCCAATCTTAGATGTCAACCGCTGTGTATCTTATGTATAGATGTTGAGACAGTTAATGAATCATTGCCATTGTAGTGTTGCTGGTATCCACGATTCTTGGTCTTAAAGTAAAACAGTCATGAAACAATTCAAACAGGATCTGGGACTTTAGTCACGTATTCGGTGGTGATTTAATCGATATTTGACTCTTTAATGAGGTTTTTCAGAAGTAATTTGAATATGAGACAAAATTCTGGTTTAATAGAAAAATGTCCAAGAAAACAGTTTGTTAAGCTGAATGCCGGAAAGCAGTTATGTTAAGCTGAATGCCGGAAAACAGCCTTAGGAATTAAAATTCGGATGGGGTTCCATTTCCACGATGCTTTTATCCTTACATGATCCTCTTTCGTCGTGTCGCATTTGTCCATGTAGTGTCCAGCTTTACCACAGCGGAAGCCTTTCACAGTTCCAGAAAATCTCTTATGGGTCTTCCCTCTAGTCCTTTCTTGATGGTCTTCCCTCTGGTATTTCCTTGTTCTTGTCTTCACAGTACACCCTAAGGTTCTGTCTCATCTAAAAGATAAATCTTTGACAGAGAATACTTGACATTTCATTGATGGGAACGGCAAGTGGTTCTTTCTTGAAGAACTTGTCGCATATTTTGATAACCAGTTTAGCGTCGTGATTATCAGTCAAGAGATACGCAAAGAGTCGAACCTCCTTCATTTCCATGAATTGAAAAGTTCCGTGGTTATCACCCGATGAGTAAGGCAATGTTCAGCTAAGTATGCATACCCTTCCCAGTTCTTGGAACTTGGTGCATGGTTCACGAAGTAGTCTCTGAGATCGTTAGTTGTCCTTGAAGTGATGTACCCGAGGCCTTGACCAAAGCCCATATCTCGGGATATCTTTCCATGGCCCAACGGACAATTTCCTCTGCTTTCCTGCATCGGTCCCACTGTGTCTGTCTGTCTGTCTGTCTGTCTGTCTGTCTGTCTGTCTGTCTGTCTGTCTGTCTGTCTGTCTGTCTGTCTGTCTGTCTGTCTGTCTGTCTGTCTGTCTGTCTGTCTGTCTGTCTGTCTGTCTGTCTGTCTGTCTGTCTGTCTGTCTGTCTGTCTGTCTGTCTGTCTGTCTGTCTGTCTGTCTGTCTGTCTGTCTGTCTGTCTGTCTGTCTGTCTGTCTGTCTGTCTGTCTGTCTGTCTGTCTGTCTGTCTGTCTGTCTGTCTGTCTGTCTGTCTGTCTGTCTGTCTGTCTGTCTGTCTGTCTGTCTGTCTGTCTGTCTGTCTGTCTGTCTGTCTGTCTGTCTGTCTGTCTGTCTGTCTGTCTGTCTGTCTGTCTGTCTGTCTGTCTGTCTGTCTGTCTGTCTGTCTGTCTGTCTGTCTGTCTGTCTGTCTGTCTGTCTGTCTGTCTGTCTGTCTGTCTGTCTGTCTGTCTGTCTGTCTGTCTGTCTGTCTGTCTGTCTGTCTGTCTGTCTGTCTGTCTGTCTGTCTGTCTGTCTGTCTGTCTGTCTGTCTGTCTGTCTGTCTGTCTGTCTGTCTGTCTGTCTGTCTGTCTGTCTGTCTGTCTGTCTGTCTGTCTGTCTGTCTGTCTGTCTGTCTGTCTGTCTGTCTGTCTGTCTGTCTGTCTGTCTGTCTGTCTGTCTGTCTGTCTGTCTGTCTGTCTGTCTGTCTGTCTGTCTGTCTGTCTGTCTGTCTGTCTGTCTGTCTGTCTGTCTGTCTGTCTGTCTGTCTGTCTGTCTCACTCAGTCGGTACTTTTGTCTGTCTCGTTGTGGTTGACCAAGTGTGGGGTGGTGTCTCGGGTTCCACAGCCATACACATCCAGCCACCCTCTTGACCCATTGCATCCATCTATAGCAATCTCAGACCCCATGGCCCTTGACCTATGAGACATGGATGAAATGAGACATGGACATTGACCTATCATGGATGAGGTGAGACATGGAGTTGGTTAGACTTGTGTCTTTGTCTTTGTCTTTGTCTTTATCTCTAGATCAGACCATGGATTCTTGCCTTCCAATGTATGACAGTCAGTCAACAAAGACTGGGCCGAAAGAGAATCCAATCTGTTGAATGTTTGAAGCCAGTCTTGAATGTTCGAAAGCAGAGTCGTTTGGGACCACTAATAAGGAACAAGATTGGAATTAGAATCATCAACTTCAAAGATCGGCCAGAATCTGACTCCCATGGACAACAGTTCTGGATAATGACACTCGGAAACCGGAGTTCTGGATAATGACACTCGAAAACAGCAGGGCTCTAATAACACTCTTGTTCTTGGTCTCGATCTCCGCCTTGGATTCTGGTGGCTGATCAATGAACCGATGATATTTTGGCCTTAATAAAGGGAAGCCAATATGGACGAGAAGGTATAAGGACCACTCATCTCGTCTATTGGACTATTCTTGCAGTACTAGAATCTTTTCTGACCACTGATTTCTCTGACTTACTTCATACTATTTTTCGCTGGTTGATTTTCACTGGTTGATTTTCACTGGTTTTTCACTGGTTTTTCACTGGTTTCTCACTGTTAATTGTTTTCACCGATTACTTTGCTTTTCTGTTCCCTTTGCTTTTCTGTTCCCTTTGCTTTTCTGTTCCCTTTGCTTTTCTGTCCAATATAGCCTCCCGTCATGTGGACTGTTTCACCGATTGTCTTTGTTGCAATTGCAGAAGCTTCTGTGTGGACAAAAGATTCACTGAGATATTTTCTTGCATTGCCTTGGTTCCCATATACCTTTCCTCCTTGCTGGTAAGACGCTTGGGTAGAGGAGCTGTATAGCACTCGCTATTTTCCCCATTTTTTTGGTTTCCAGGGCGTTCAAACGTGTGGAATCAGAATCAACTAGTGGTCAGAAGAGTGAAAAGCTATGGTGAATTGGCTTTAAACCTGCCAAGATTCAAACGAGCCTGGTATCCCAAACATCTAACCCCACTTATCTGAACCCACTTATCTGAGCAGACCACGAATTATCTGTCCCCTACCTTCGACTTCCTGAAGATTTGAATGCCTGAAGATTTGAATGCCGGACTCAACTGCCTGTTAAAAATATGACCAGCTCTTCTGAGTTCTGAACCAGCTCTTCTGCCAAGCCAAGTAACAGTGATAATGCCACTGAACAAAAAACCAGGCATTTCCTGAAAGGACCAGTCCTTAGAAGTTATAGTTGTATGCTAGATGCAACTATTTCAGCATTTGACGTTGTTTAGACGTACATTTGCAGAGACTTCGAGGAGGGAATGTAGTGGTTTTTTTGAAGTGGTTTTTTCCAAGAACCTCTTTGGGAAAAATTTCCCTCAAGCACTTTAGCAAACTCAACCGAGTGGGCTTCACCCCCAGCCAAGAGATAGACCAGTACACCCTAGATAGACCCGGAACGAAGGCGGGGTACCAAACTAGTTATAAGTTGCACCGTCTCCTCTTTGATCCCAATACCATTCCCACGAGAGACTGTTTGGCCCGACCACTCGCTCCATCGCCTCTCGATGCTTGACCCCTGACTTGACTTCTATTAAATCCTCTGACTCAACTTCTGAATCAAACCATTCTTAATTGACTTCTGCTCTGACCCTGGTGACCTCTGGCTTGACCCTGGTGACCTGAATTACTGATTGGAAGCAAATTGTGTCTCGTCGACTTCTATCTTGAAGAAGTTGAGACAGACCAAAACGGCGGAGCCGGAACCAGAAAAAAACGAGCTATTGGAGCATCTCGTGCAGTTTCTACAGAAACAACCGGACCAGTTCAGCAAGTCCAAGTTGATTCTCCAGTCGTTGCCGAAAGGTGAGGATGTCAATGATGAATTGGAAATAAAGGAGTGAGAACCAGAACTAGAACCGGAAAATGGAAGGGAAGACTCAATCACTAAAACATGGTGCTAGCATCACTAGGAGTATATATTAGTCTCACAGGAGCATTATCAATAGCATCATTAGTAAAAATGACTAGCTTTTTGAAGTTCTATTCGTTTCAGCATCCATCTTTTCCAAGTGTTTTCATATTCTGTAGGCCATGCAAATAGAGAAAGAATCTGTTTTTTGGGGGGTCCAAAAAATGGTGCGATTATGAGAGGGGGGGACATGGCTTTATATATTGTCCACGCGCATTTGCCCTCTCGATTTGCAACCATTTAAATCCCGCATTCTCGAATATATAAAGAACCTCCCCCCTCGCACATTTTTACAGCCCACTTTTTAATTTTACAGCCCACCTTCCAAATTTTACAGCCCAATTTCCAAAATGTTGCAGCCCACCATTGTTGCTGCCACTGAAATTTGTCAATGATCCTTTTATTTTTTTAATCAAAGGAGTCCACGGTTTTTTTTACAGAATAACGAGATCGGGGTTCCATCTTACGCGAAAGTTAACACTATAACGCAACAAAAATATGAAGGAAACGGGTGAACTCCAATAATCTTTTTTTCGTTAATTTTTATCATTTTCTATTTAAGAAATTTTTATTCTTTAATTTCCTAATCTTTTTCTTGTTATTTTTTTAAAATTTTTTTCTGCTTCGGTTTGCTGGTTTTTGACTTCTGGGTCGCTCTCAAAGGTCATTTGGCTTTCTGGAATACTATATTTTCGCACCAAAGAAGCTTTGATGAGGAAAAGTCGAAATACACCTAAATTTCCAAATTCCCTAAAAGAAAAGAAAAAATAGTTGTTCTAGAATCAGAAAAATGGGCTGAATATCTGTTGTTATTTAAGGTAAATTTGAAGAGAAAATTTTGGAGCGGACTGCACATAGTGCATGGCTTCTGCCTTGTATCCCACAATTTCCCTTTTTTCTCCCTTCCAATTTTTAGCCTTCATCTTGGAATTACCCTATTTAGTCAAGCAAAGCTTTAAAGTTTCAATTTTACTACGTGGCTCTGTTGAATTCCTTTAATTTAAAGGAAATTAACGTGAGGACTGCATATAACCACTTTTCCTCTGGCCTTAGTATTCTAAACACTAAATCAACTATTCTGATCAATTAAGTCTTTTGCTCATTTGGCTTCTGGCTACTGGTTCATTGGACTTTAAATAGTTAGTTTAGGGCTAAAAACCTGTGCACCAGGCCAAAAATTGGTCATATTCAAAGCACCAAAGAGCCAGACAAATCCAGAAACTACAAGTATATAGAGGGACTTCAACTTAACATTCAAGTGAATTTGAAAAGTCTTGCACCAAAACTGGTGGAGCTAGAGGGGTTCCCAAAAAAAACCCGTACACCAAAACATACTGTTATGGGTGACTAACACCTACAGATGACCTCACAAAGGCCACATCTTCAGTAGTCATCCGGTAAAACTGGATGAAACTGTAAAAAAGAGTAGTAGTCTATGACAATCGATTTCTATATACATCTCTTACAAACGGCGCAACTTCTTGGAACGCACACCACCAAACTTCAACTTGGTCCGGTCGGTGACCCTGACAATATGGGGCCTCACGTGAGCACCTTCCTTCCCCTGCAAAGCCAGCGTAAAGGCCTCTCTTCCCCGGCCAAAGTCCTGGAGAACCAACTCCACCTGGGCATTCTGATCCAACAATTTTTTCTCCTCGATGATCTTGAAAAGCCGTGAACTCACCTGGTACGCGGCCTCGTATTCGGCCCGGTTACCCTTACGGAACCCCAACATCCCAGCACTGACATATGCCTTGGTGTGGTGGGGCAAGCGCATGTAATACAAGACTTTTTCGTTATAGGACAAGTGTTCGTTTTTCTTGATGAAGTCCAAATCCTCCACCACGGCACTTAACGAGCAGAGCGTGTTGTGGCGGTGGAAGGTGGCGTAGAGTTTCCAGGCCACAATCTTTTCCGAGGGCGCCGAGGTCCGAGGCCGAGATTGGACGGCGGCCGAGTTCCGACTTTGGCGGCTCACACTGGCGGCAGATACCGATGCCGAGCCGGACATCCAGCGGGGGAAACCAAAGCCGGCGGGCCGTATGTGCGTGGCTTGCTTGAAGGCGGAGAACATTGGTTGATGATGGAAATGAAAAATGAGACTTGCTTATACCGCGCGCGCACCCGTACCTCCCCCCCAGTTGTTCCTGTTTATTTCACTTCTTCCTTTTTCTTTTCCGATTTTTCATACCTTTTATTTAACTTATTCCTTTTTTTCTAATCCCAGTTTAGTCTACTGCTTCATTGTAATCTCCAGATTCCATGGACTACATTGAGTTCTTCCGGTAGTGCGTGTGTATGTGTACCTGCACATAACGCAGAGATAGATGTTTTAACATCTATGTGTTATTCTTATGCTAAAATTGGACTCGTATAGATCCTTGTGTTTGGGCTAAAATAGGCCTGGATTACCTTCTTCAACTGAAAAAATTAATAAGAGGAAGAACGTCTCGTTGAAGGGAATCGAGGATAGATTAGATGTGTTTTTGAAGATTTAGATCTGATTTTGAAGGTATTACTGATTTGTTCTGTTGAGAATCCGAAAACCACCTAAGATAAATATAATGAGGTATAGAGTGGGATGGAGATGGAGTGGGATGGAGTTGAGTGGAAATCGGTGGGGATTATCTGCAGGACACGCAGCAGTGCCCGAAGGAAAGAAGGTTAAGTTTCTGGCCACACACGCCATGAATTTGAATGAAATTGGAATAAATTTATCTTGACAATAAAAAGTCTTTATTGGCCAAATATGGGGTGGCTACGGTTACTGGAACCCTGAAAATGGACCCCAAGCTGACCTGCACATAGATAGGGTACTGCACCTAACCCTCTGGCGTGCATCACACAGACCTCCCCAAGTTTAAGCACTGGCAGAGACTGCGTGTAGTCAGATTTATAGTGATAAAACAATTTCTAGTCCCTTCCCACCGGGATTTATGTTTTTGCGGTTCCCACTAATCGTTAATTCTCCTCTACTTTATCTTCCACCGCAGGACCTGCATATAAGACATGGTCCAATCTACACTATACAAAAAAACACTTCCCCGATTCCCACTTGTATTTATGAACCTTACCCGCTACTTACCTTTGACTTGGCCGATTATGT
Organism: Metschnikowia mauinuiana; assembly: GCA_002374555.1. Lineage (NCBI taxonomy): Eukaryota > Fungi > Ascomycota > Pichiomycetes > Serinales > Metschnikowiaceae > Metschnikowia > Metschnikowia mauinuiana. The sequence goes on along the minus strand of NKZY01000680.1, from coordinate 181,509 downwards.
GGAGCTTTTTTTTTTCTTTTGACTCTGAGGCGATCCTGGTTAAAAAAAAGGCTATGTGCAGGACACCAACGGCCTAAACCGTCTTTACATCCATTCTCCGTGCTAGCTGCTTATTTTAAATTTCTTATTTCAAAATTCTTGACTTTTTAGTTACTCCTGTGTTTTTGGGTTTTTGTACTGTCCAATTGTCCGATTGTCCAACTGTCTAATTGTCCGGTTGTCTAATTGTCCGGTTGTCTAATTGTCCAATTCTCCGATTGTCCAATCCGATTACCCAATTCTGATTCTTACCTGGAGCCTGTGCCTTATCCCGTGTGCAGTACCAAAACCCGTATCTTCAAATGCTCTCCTTTTTTAGAAACTACTACTGAAAAGAGAAGTGGTTCTTATTAACGAATGTAGTGAGTAGCGCGGAAAGAGGTTAAATTTATAGCCGCGTTGAGTATGGAAACGGTCTTGTATGCAGGCCTGTAGAAGAGTCTGTAAAAGAGCCTGAGCCTTAGAAGAGCCTAGAATAGAGGACGACCAATCACAAGAGACTGTGTGTTACTTTTAGATCTTGGGGTACGTGTCCAAAGTGTGCTTGTCTACAGGACTGTGTGCTTGTCTACAGGACTGTGTGCTTGTCTACAGGACTGTGTACTTATCTACAGGAAAGCGTTATTATCTGCAGTACGGGATATGTTTCACGTGACCGGGTGTTGCAAGGTCGCAATGCAAATCCACCGCGTCCACCGTCTGGAATTAAACGACAGTCCTGACACACCATAAACACCGCACAATAAAGTGAACTAAAGAAATTAAATAGTTAAGAAATATATGAGATACTAGTACTTAATGAGGAATTGACTATCTTGGTTTTTTCCTGGTTTTTTTCCTGTTTTTTTTGGGGATTTTTGGGGCACTTTTATGTGTGTTTCTACTCACCCCTGGTGTACGGGTCTTTCGCTTTTACTTTACGCGACGGTGGAAACCCGCGACACCCGTACCCCCCGCGACCTTCGATCGTTTCCGAAAACACATTCGCTTTTGAACCTAGCCACTCATTTATACTTCCCCGAGACTCCCACAAACCCCCCGCTTTCAATTGCGCTCCCTGGGCCCCAAGTGTCGTTTCCCCCCCTTTTTCTTAGTTTGCCTTTTGTCCTTTGCACATTCCATCGCTGTCCCGTGCCCCTTGTTTGTGCCCCTTGGTCGTTTTTGGCGTGGTACGATTTCTTCCTGGTCTTACAGCCCCGATCAATTTTACAGCCCTCCATTTACAGCCCTCCATTTTACAGCCCTCCATTTAAATCCAGAATTTTCATTTTCTGGCTCACTGTTTCACTGTTTGACTGTTTACTGTTTCGTCGTTTCACTGATTACTGATTTGTCACTGTCACTGCGCCACTACCGAGTTCGTGTTCATTCATCGACTAATCCTAAACTAACAGTTTTGAATCTAACAGCTCCGAATCTTAGAGGATTAAAGATCTGGTTGATTTCATTGGATCGATTTCACTGTCGCTCATTATTGATATAGGCGTTGTTGACTTCATAGGTGTCCCTCTTTCCATATCCTCATGTCCGACCCCAAATTGCCCGAGTACATCCTCGGAGACGTGGTGTCCAATGATACGTCCAAAAGCTCCCGCATGTACGTCAAAGAAACCAAGCGAATCGGCGAAGGAGCCTTTGGAACCGTGGTGGAGGCTGTGCTTGCTTACGTGGACGAAAGCGGCACCCCGAGCACCGATAAGTTGGGCCCGTTCGCCATCAAGCGTGTCTTGGCCCAAACAGAGTACAAGTGCCGTGAGTTGGAGATCTTACGGACCGTGACTCACCCCAATGTGGTGTGCTTGAAGTATTTCTTCGATAAGAAGAACCCGGACGACGACAAGGTGTACCAGAACTTGGTGATGGAGTGCTTGCCGTCAAATCTCCAGAGCGAGATCAAGTACTACCGCCAGTCCAAATACACCATTCCTTACCCCCACATGAAGGCATATACGTTCCAGCTAACGAGGGCCATGCTTTATTTGCACGGCTTGAACATCTCCCACCGGGACATCAAGCCGTCCAACATTTTGGTGGACCCTCGAACCGTGAGCTTGAAGATTTGTGATTTTGGAAGTGCCAAGCAATTGGAGCCTGACCAACCGTCCGTCAGTTACATCTGCTCCCGTTACTACCGAGCCCCAGAATTGATTGTGGGCTGTACGGTCTACACCACCAAGATCGATATCTGGGGCTTGGGATGTGTGATTGCCGAGATGTTTTTGGGCAAGCCCATTTTTCAGGGCCAATCGCTGGAACTACAATTAAAGGAGATCTCCAAGTTATTGGGTCCTCCTCCCAAGACCTTCTTCTTCAAGTCCAACCCAAACTACCGTGGGAACATGTTCTCCACCAAGCTCTTTAGCAGCTCCATCAAAGAACGCTTCCAGCACATCTTCTCCAACTCTCCTCCCGATGTCATCGACTTGCTCTCCAAGGTCTTGGTGTATGACCCCGAAGCCAGGGCCAGTGCCCGGTCCATCTTGGTGCATCCGTTTTTCGACGAGCTAAAACGGGAAGGTTTCTCCGTGTACCCTCGAGGAGCCCAGGAGCCCATCAAATTGAGCTTGCATGATTTGAGTCCGTATGAGCTAAGTCTCATGGGCACTTATAGGGAGACTTTTTTGCAAAAGTCCAAGGATTAGAGAGATGATTCGGCTCATCATGTCAATATCAATGACTCCATGTGGATTATGCTCTTGGTCTTTGACTTATACCTTTTGACCTAATTCTGACTTGTTACTTCAGAATGATGATGATCACGTGGCCTTATTACCTTAATCTTGATCATATTTCCTTGATGCTGTTTTCCTTGGGATTTTACATTGATCTTTTTACATTGATCTTTTTACATTGATGTTGATGTTGATGTTGTTTGGAGTTTGCTTGATTCTTTTCTTGAGCCTAGAGCTCCGACCCTCCCCGATCTTGCTACTTCTTTGGCTATATTTGGCTTTGGCTTGACTGGTTGGTGGTGACCTAATGTTGGGCAGGCCACTGGATGCCGGATCAACCTTTTGTTGGAAGATCTAAAGACCTTGGCTAATGATAGATCTGTTGTGACAGCTAATGACCGTGACAGTCTTGGCTAGTGATAGATCTGTTCCCGTGACAGTCTTGGCTAATGACAGATTTCTAAATCTTGTTGCTTGTTGGTATTGTCTGACCAAACTGGCTCTTTTGTCAGTATAAATACACTATATATGTTGCTAATCAGTGTCACCAAAATGTGGCTAGTTCAAGGCCAAACTGTAGCTATACTCGTCCTCGATGTTCTGCGATAACCACAACACAATGCAGCTCAACATGATGGACGTGTTGCACACGATGTTGGAAACTCCCATGCCTAGCGTGGGGAAAGAGTACTGTTTCATCAAGAACTTCAAGATGAACACCATGAAAGAACCGGCCAAGCCTCCTGCCAAAAGCGAGAAGCCAAAGAAGAGGATGATGCGTGCGGCCCATGCATTGCTGTTTCCATCACCCATAAACAGGTTCTGGCCCTCGTTGAAGAGATTGGATTTTTCAATCAGGTTGACTATGAGCATGCCAAGCGTGGAGCAGAGGAATGGGATCCAGTCAATGAACGTCACGTGTACCGTGCTAGCATTGACGGTTTTGGAGTACACGGCAGCATCCACCATGGCCCAGAAACCTGCGGCAAAGAGGGCTCCAGCCACGTAGATTCCAATGGACCGTAATTTCTGTGACTTGGGGAGGCGGAGGGCTCCGTTGAAGCGGAAAAGGCCTGGTTGTTCCATACCGAAGGGAGAATAAGGCTGAGCACCGAGCACCGAGGACCGAGCACCGAGCACCGAGGACCGAACAATCAAGGGATCACCGGGGACCAAACAATCAAGGGATCACCGAGGAACGGAAAAGGATAGATCTAAAGGACAATTACGTAATCGGGAAAGGATCACGTAGCGGCGTCTGGTCGTAAAAGACAAGGGTGATAAGCAACGACTTTGGGCGGGCTTGTCACGTGGGGGGAAAGAGATCACGTGGGGAAAGAGATCACGTGGGGAAAGAGATCACGTGGAAGGTTTGATCACGTGATAAGGGAATTGAAGACAAGGGTCCGACAAAAGTCAATTTAGGCTTGGGGCACGGGGAATAAACGAAGGCGGAAATGATGAATTAGGTGCTGGGCGTGGGGAGTTTTAGAGGGAGCGGTATCGCGGGGCGTTGTGTGCAGGATAATTATGAGATCACGCGGGAATTAATCACGTGATCAAAAGGTCACGTGATGGTGAGATCACGTGAAAAGTGCCGGCCCCCCCCTGGGCTGCAAATCACAAGTACCAGCTGATCCATTCGCTCATATGTTTACACTTGAATAGGAATACCGTTATTAATAAAAATATTTAGGGTGGAATGAGTACTGCTCAAAAGTGTTTATATACAGGACATCATGCATATAACGGACTCTTATAAAAGCTCGTAGACGAAGCAATAAGTACTCGATGATGATATTATCACCTAGCGAGACCAAATGAGACATTCCTCTACTATACTCCAGACTGTTAGGTAATATGCAGTTCCATTTTATCTATATGCAGTACATTAGATCTATATACAGTACTTAATGCCTATATACAGTACATAATAGTTATATACAGTACTCTCCCTATTTATCCATTTTAATGGCAATACCACTGCCAAAACTAATTTAAATACCGACTATTAGAGTATTTGTGCGTTTTAATTGTAATACAGAAATTTCGAGTCATTAGAACGAGTCGGGAGTATATGCAGGAAAACACCATATCACAGCAGAACCACCAAAACCACCAGAACCACCGGAAACAAAGATCGGTTCGATATCATTGGCTAATTAAACATGTTCATTATGCAGGCATTGGAAAGAAGTAAGACATGCAGTTAAAGTATCTGCAGTACTAAAAGGGTAGTCTCGTCCCAATCCGGTAGTCTCGTCCCAATCCGGTAATCTCATCCCAATCCGGAATCGTCCACGACCAAAATTCTCCCGGATTAATCCGTAGTGGTTTCGAATTTCCACGAGTCGTTCCACAGGTAAAGGTGTACGGATCCCGAAAGGGAACACACGGCCAAAAGATCATTGGCGGGGGAAATGGACACATCAAGAATGGTTTCGGAAGGAAGCAACCTGCACACAAGCCGCTTCATCTGTAAGTCCCAAAAAAGCACCCCATCGGAGTCCAGGCCGGAACATACTAGTGGCGGGGACGTGCGCGTGACAAAACACAGGCCACTGCAGTATTTCTGGTTGACCATGCCATTCACGCCCAAAAACGTCTTCACCACCTTGTTGTGCATATAATCCCATAGCCGGAGTTTGCCGTCAAGACTGGTGCTAAGCACATACTTGGAGTTTGGCGAGAGGGCGATGTGCAGGATCGGGAAGTTGACCACATCACTAGTGGAAGCCGTGGCCGTTCCATGACTTGTTGAGTTATAAATCAATGTCTTGAGACACTGGCCCGTTTCCGTATCGAAGATCCTCATGAGGCCATCAAACGAGGCTGAGATAATCATACTATCATCTTTGGTCAAGCATACCGAGCTGACTGGATCCAGATGAGCCGCTAGAGTCTTCAAAGATTTCCCGGAAGTAAGATCCCATACAATGATGGTCTCGTCGGCGGCTCCACTAACCAAAATGCTCCCTTTGGAGTTGAACACCAACGTGGTGATGTGATAGGTGTGTTTTTTCAAGATCCGGATGCATTTTTGCTGGGAAACAGACCATATTCGGATCGACAAGTCGTCGGAGCCTGAGGCTAGAATATCACTGCTGATGGGGGAGAAGGCTAGCGTGGAGATTCCTTTGCTATGACCATGGAGGACTGCACACAAGAAGCCGGTTTCAGTCTCGTACACCCGAATGATTCCCTGGGAAGAACACGTGGCCACTTTCAGCGAATCGTGTGAGATCTTGACCCCTGTAATTGCTTCTTCACCGGAGATGGTGTACTTGAGGGAAAACGGGGAATCGGAGATACCGTGCGTACTGTCTGCAGTACGGGCCCGTTTTAGGGACACGTGATCTGCCAGTTCTAGCAGTAGCGATGTCCTTTTGGTGCTTTCCACGTACCCGTTGCCATTCTCGGGCAAGTTCTCCACTGGTTGATTTCCCATGACTTGGTGTATCTTTGAATACGCGCACTTTTGACGTGGTGGTACTGCAGACAAGCACACACGACATACCAAGACAATTCCCGGATTTCCTAATACCCTTAGTTCTTAAAACTTCCATAATATAACTCCTATTGATCAAACTAGTCCAAGTCTTCAATACCGCGGATTGTCCAATTTGGCTAAGCTCAAGTAATAACTTCACATCAAACCAGTTCAAAAGTCCTCTCCGCCACTCCAACTCGATTATTACACTCCGTTGAGTGCTTCTAGTCCATGCCATGGAAGTATATCACTGTCATGCCTATAAATCAATTGAGTATGGTAATTGGGAAAGCACCCTCAGTGTATGGTAGTTTTCCATGTGCTTGAAGTAGTGTTTTTTTGCCCACAAGAACTCCACAGTATAAGTTGAACAGGCGAGACCTAGAATAAAAAGGAGCTAATAAACGAAATTTAAATCGTTTCATGATAGGTCCAGCTTATGACGTCAGTTCTCAAAGCCAGTTCTGAAAGCCAATTCTTAGGGTCCATTTTTCAATCGATTCTTAGGGCCAGTTTTCAATCAATTCTTAAGGGTCCAGTAGGTAAGAGTTATTCCAGTAACAATGAAAAATCAGTAGATTCAGGAAATTCAAAGGCAATAGGAATCCTGGTAATGGTCGGAATCCTGGTAATGGAAGGAGTCCTGGTAATGGAAGGGATCCTGGGGAGCGACCAGATTAAATAGAAGCTAATCACATGGAAACGACATCACTATAGAGAATAGAATCTTAATTTGGGTAATAGGCTGGACCAAAATCAAAAAAAATAAATGGTTTTGGTTTCGCGGGAATCGCTGGTCTTTTTATATTCTTTTGCAATTGCAGCCAAAAATGCTCGCGCATGCTCACGCATATCGCCACCGGATATGCACCTTCTCAAACCCCCGCACCGAATTGCAGCCATCAAAATATATAAAAGCGGGTGTCCCCCCCTCGACCCAGTGCTCCTTTTTTTTCCTCAAACTCTACTCCATAATCGCAATTCGGTCCAGGGACTCTTGGTGTTTTATAATTTCCATATAATGAGATAGAACCAACGCTACACTATTCTGATATGATACAATAGACTTCACTAATATAGTGCTGTTACCTATTATACCACACCAGAACACCAATACACCATCATTTACAAGGACATTAATTTCATGGTCTACCATGATCCGCTGCTGAATCTTGAATCATTTCCACGACTGTCAATTCCTTTTGAAAGTACCGCTTTTGCCGAAATCCGAACAATACCCTTACAAAAAAAAAAAACATATCCCACGACACTGACTTCAAGAAAGTATTCATTCGGTATCGAGTATCACCGGCGTTCAAGCTTGGAAAATCCTGAAAGGCGTCTGGAAGCAAACATTTGATATATCATTACTGGCTACTGACTACTGAATACTGTGGTACGAACAACTGACTACTGACTAGTACGCAGGCTAAGAAAAAGCCGAAAGCTGCTTGAAAGTGCAACTCCAAACGTTTTCCAAAGTATTTGTGTGGTGTGACCGACTCTTCAAACTTCAAAGAAAATACAAGATATCTCTTGGCAGTTCAATGATCTGATGAAGAACCCTTATCTAAGGAATTCCATGGATTTCACCGGTCACCGTTTTTCCAATACACAACATATGGCCGCTTGTGTGAAAGATTTATTAAAGATTATATCTTTGGAGTTCTATAGTGATACCGGGGAGTGGTATTTCTAAAGCGTTGAACACTGGTTTCAACACTGGGGCCTTTTTGTTCAGTACAATCGACATTGTCCGTACTCGGCTGATGAAAATATGGAGAAAAAGAACTTTAAGTTCAAGATCGTCGTTCACTTTGAGATTCCAACAAAAAATGGACAATGGAGTTTATCACTAGGGAATTAGACGGATAGTTTATCACGTGGGCAGTTAGACTGACAGTCTTCAAGTCTATCACGTGAACATTGGAAATGGACAATTGACATGAACATTGGAAATGGAAAATCACAATGGGTCTGTCGTGGAAAGAGTTGTTATGATCCCTGCATGTTATCAAGCCACGAAGCCAAGAGCGACCGCTCGATATCGTCCAATGCCGAGGAGGGTACCTTTAAGGATTCGCCTGCACTTGGACCTCTGGAATCCATTGTTCCTTTGAAGGTATCAGCCTTGGAATCCAAAACAACGTCATCCGACGCCTCGTGGGGGTCCGAGGGGATCATGGCCTTTTGGAAGCCTCGGACCTCGCTCCCTCGAATCTCCCGGATCATATACCGAAGATACTGACACGCCAAGATCCGGCTTGGTCCGTGTCCGTCCTTGGACTGCACATAGCTGAAGAACTCCATCATCATTTCATTCAAGGCTTCGAGTTGCCGTTGTTGCGTTGGCGAAAGGGCTGATTTGCGCTCGATCTTATTCTCTACCCTGGAAAGGATGCGGCGGAATTCGCTTCGCCAAGGCCCACGTTTTCCAATCCCGGAATCTTCTGATTGAGTTGGTCTCCGACAGCTTTGCTGGCCACTGGACGATGATTTGGGAGACTTTGACGAGGGCCTGGATGCAGGATCAAGCTTCATCTTCATACTTCCCGATTTGGAAAGCTCTGCATGAATCGTGCTGATGTCAAAGCGAATGGTGGCATTGTCTTGCATTCGTTGAGAGGCATTTCCAAAGGGTGGGAAGTATTGCTTGTCCTGCACAGAGCCGTGTTCGGCTTCCCACCGCCGTTTCCGAGCAGCAAGGTCTTCCAAACATTTTTTCCGGGCTACACCAACGGCCCGGAGCTTCATAAACGGGTGCTGCAATAAAAGCAGCGGAGAAGGCCGCATTCTGGGCGCCACAGCAAAACATAGCCGGAGAAAATCTTCAGCCAGAGAAGAAAGGCGAAGAGAAGCCATGGAAATCAAGCCGAAAAACTCCCCCGTGGTTTCCACCGCCAGAATCCGCCTAAGGGCCTGCATAGGCGAGTACTGGTGCTGAAGAGGAGGATACCCCTTGAAAAACTCATAGATGCAGCACCCCAACGACCAGATATCGGCCTCAATCCCATGCCCCAGAGCCGTGTTATTGATGATCTCCGGAGCCATCCAATAAGGAGTTCCAACGGTGGTGTTTCTTCGGGAAAAATGGCTTTGGAGTTGCGTGGAAACACCGAAATCAGTCAATTTAACTGCACCTTTCAGACTCACCAAAATATTGGCCAGTTTAAGATCCCGATGGATTTTCCTTTGTCCATGCAAATAATCGAGGGCCAAAACAATGTCATAAACAAGCGTGGCCACGGTTTGCTCGGAGTTTATGGGTCCTGCCTTGAGCACTTCATAAACCGTTCCTCCATCAACAAATTCCATAATCACCCAAAGAGTGTGGTCCTGCACAAAACACCCCAAGTATTTGGTGATTTGCAAACATTGACATTCCGAAAGAATCTGGATCTCTTTATAAACTTCTTGGAAATCCGCCGATTCATGTTCAAGGTCAATTTGTTTGATTGCCACTTCCTGCAGGGAGCCACAAACCTTTCCCCGGTAAACCACACCAAACGCCCCGCGACCCACCTCTTCAAATACCTCGAGTTGCTCGGCACTGGTAATTCGGTCCATGGATACCTCAGACGTGGTTTATAATCTCGCGTCATGAAATAAACAGTGTGTGGTGCACGGGTTTCAGCCCGTTTCTCTCAGAGGTACTGCAGATTGACACCTGAAGCCTTAGTGACACCTTAAGTCTTTAGTATGCAGAACAAGAAGCATCCACGGTATTTTCTTTAGGGACAAATTCACCCGGAAGTTGTTACCATGATAGAATCGAATCGGCTCAATTTGAAAATAGGAATTCAAGGAAGTTCCTGTATAAGTTAAATCCACACAAAAAAACCCATAATGGAAACCCAAAATGGAAAAACAAATTCGAATGACATTCGAATGATTTTCACTCAACCGAATTCGTCTTGGCGACAAGTTATGATAGTCTGCAGTCTAGCCCAACAAAGAACAATACCAAGTCGTAGAATGTCAAGAGTGTCAGTGCGGAATGCCAAGGTCACAATCCCAAAAGCTTCAAAAAACGGCTCGCTTAGTAATGGGTTCAAGTTCTGCCTCTTTATGGGGTTAGAAAATCCCAGAGTTTAGAAAACCCCAGCGTTTAGAAAATCCCAGAGTTTAGAACGCACGGCTGCGGAGTCGAAACAGCAAAGCATCCAATCATGTAGCGGCATTGGGTGTGATGAAGCGATGGAGGGCGGAAATAGAAAACGATGGACGAGAATGAACTCCTCGTTTTCCAGGCCCCGAAATGGAACACCATTTTCTCCTTCGTCAGACTGAGCCCCCGAGAAAACAGAACAATGGAAAACCCATGCATGAAACATAGAAGCCGACAGTATGGACCCTAACTTTTTTTTTTTGTTCAACCATCAGTCTCAGCTTCCAGAATCAGTAGTCTTTTGGTACCATTTTGGACCATTTTGGTATCATTTTGAATCAATCTTTCACTCATAATAATTTTGCCACCAGTAACCGATAGTGGGACAGTAGCAATAGTGAGACAGTAGTCGTAGATTCCTTCCAGTGTATGGCCGGAAAGACCTCACAGGCATGCAGCCGATTGCATTTGCGGCCGATTGCAACCAGCCTCCACATCGAGCCCTATAAAAAACAAGAACTTATTCTGTTTCTCTCATCACTTTTCATTGCATCCGCTCATTTCGCTCATCCACTCATCACATTTTAGTGCCCCTTTCATAATCATGAAAGTCGCCACCTTGTTTCTCATTGCCTCCGCCGTCTTGGCCAGGCGTTTCTGCGACGGTTCCAGCCTTGATATATCCAGGAAGATTACCGTTCCAGTTAACGGGCTTTGTTTTCCCATCTGAAAATCAGGACAATCCATCGGACTCCAACGACTTTGGAAACCGACTGTTTCAAAGATACCCAAGAAGCAAATCTGCAAGTCACCAAGGAAAGCCCTTATAAGGAGGAAAGACAAAGACGGAATTTCTTGTCACAACTACCGATTCCAAAGGAAGCTTAGTATTCCCGGGGAGTGCATCAAGTCGGTGTTCTGTACCACAGTTGTGAGTCAAACCAAGTGTGAATATCCTAAGACCAAAAACCAAAATGTACAACTGGACCAAGGACGAATTAGTCAAGAGGTTCAAAAATGTATTCCTTGACTGTGTCGGTGAAGTCATTGCAAGCCTGAGGACTGGTTCGAGGACTGGTTCAAAAAGGAATAGATAATAAACGCTTTTTTTAACATCAAACAGAATTCTTCCGTTTTCCTTCTTTCATTGTAGATAGGCCCATTAGTGGAGAGATGCATGGCTTTAAATGGCAATAAATCTAGTTGTATTGACTTTTTGGTCAATTCAGTGATCGACTAGATGCTTCCTCAATGCCCAAACCTTCAGCTAATAAAATCTTAGCTTCCCATTCAGTTGAAAACTGAGACTAATAACCAATGACTCAATCGGGTAGCTGAACGTCTTTAATGCTCTTCAACTCAGATAAATTTGTATCCACTCTCAAGATAATTTCTGAATGACTTTCCTCCCAATGAGAACTTCTATTTTCGGAATTAGTTCAGCAATTTCTTGATCTCGCTGGAGATTGGCCACAATTAGCCATGATTCCATTAAATTAGACTTTTGTTCAGTTAAGCAGCAACTGAAAAGTAACTTGTCCAATTGATAGTCAGGACCTTATCGGACTTTTTTCTCCCACATTCTGTAGCATGGAAAATACCAGTATCAAGGCAATGTAGTAAGAATTACCCCTTGAATACCTAAGACAATATCAAATAATGTATTGAGAGGGAGTTATTGTAGACTGGATTATATTGGTGTAAAAAAACTGCTGTAAAAAAATCACAGGGATTCGCGTCCTTATATACTACTCCCTGCACGTTCGGTGGCAAAAGCAGATGTACATGCAGCCACAAACACAAAGATAAGATGCTGCAGATCTGAAACAAGCAGCAATTCTCGGGGTATATAAAGTAGGCCGCGCCCTTGAAAAAGGATACGCACCCTCATACAAAAATTGCAGCCATTATGAACGCTTCATTACAGCCCCAAAAACATTCAAAAAAGTACCAAAAAACACTTAAGAAACAACTGAAAACAGCTATATCCTCTGCCATGATTAAGGACATAAATACAGACATGAGACTTGATTGATTCCAAAATAAACCAATGTGAAGTTATGCTCGGTGCCTGCATATAAGTTAGGGATATTTTATTCCAAAAGATCCATAAACAACACCATAAATGAAATTTGGGGTGATTGTTGAGTCCCTAATTTAATAAGAGATCCGTCTCTGACTTGGCCAATTATGGTGATTGCCTGAACCGATTTGTGATTGGGTGAAATGGAGTATGAAGTGTACGGGTCTACGCAGCACCTATGTGCAGTATTTAATTGGAAATAGGTACTGATGTCATGCACTATGAGTCCTCATAGTCTCATCTCTTCATGTTGCCCCGTCTATTCCAACCACGCCAGGGCCTTCTACGGCGGTCACAACCCATCCTAAGGCCAATTATCCGTCCCTTTGATCCCTCGTCCACCTTTTCCCGGGCGAAATCCGGCCACAGAAGCCCAAAAGCGTCCCAGGCAGATTTCAACGATATCTTCATGGCCAAAACATTCCGTTCCAATAAGGCCCAGACCGAAAACGATATGGTCAAATGCACAGCATACAACTCCAAAGGGGAGATGGTTTTCCATGGGATGAATATCCGGAAAACTGATTTTTTAAAACGGTTCGATGTTGCCGCACGTGACCTCCGCAAGCTTGTACGGTCCCACGCCTCTAGTGCCGCTAATTCCGTCGGGGTGTCGGTGGAATTTGTTCCTCTGTTGGTCACACGCAAGGACTGCATCTTGCTTAACCTTCTTAATATCCGGGCCATCATAAAAGCGGATTTCTTGGTGGTTTTTGAGTATCTGCAGAACACGGCGTCCAGTGAATCATATACCCACGAGATTTTCCTTAAACAGCTTCAAAGTCGGTTGAATTCGAATCATGCCGATTCTAAAAGATTACCGTACGAGTTCCGGGCCTTGGAGGCCATTTTGGTGGATGTCACCACCAATTTGACCACGGAAGCCAATGTGCACACCACCGTGGTGACCAATATCTTGGCCAGTCTTGATACGTCGATCGAGAGGCAAAAACTCCGGTATCTTTTGGTTCAGCTGAAGAAATTGGCGCAGTTCCACCAAAAGGCCAAGCTTATCAATGATCTTTTGCACGACCTTTTGGACCAGGACGACGAGCTCAACTCGCTCTATTTGACCGAAACTACCAAAGGTGTACCTCGGAAAGCCCATAATCACCAGGAGGTGGAGTTGCTTTTGGAGTCTTATTATGCCACGTCTTATGAGATCATCCAAACCACGGAAAACCTCATTTCGCAAATCAAGACTTCGGAGGAGATGATCCGGTTCGTGCTAGATGCCAACCGGAACGATTTGATGCTTCTTGGGCTCAAGTTCCTGATTGGCCTCTTATCCATGGGAATCACGCTCTACATTGCGGCGTTGTACGGCATGAACTTGGAGAATTTCATTGAGGAAACCGATGGTGGTTTTGAGGTGGTGGTGGTGGTGGGGACGGTTGCTTTGGGAGCATTATTTGCGTTTTCAGCAAAGCAATTGATGGCTCTTCAAAAGATTAACATGTCCAGGGGCCACGGGCGTGTTCGAACCAAGTGATCACGCAAACACCCACACACTGTTTTTGGGATCAATGATAGCTCATTGGATCAAACGGATAGTCAGATCAATACTCACGTGAAAACAATGCCGATGCTAAGAACATAGTGACTTGGAAATCACTACAAGCTACTATGGAGTCCATGAACCGAGACCAGTGAAAAAGGAATAGTTTTGGGTTTGGAGGATAATCCGAGGTGGAGTTGGTGAGAGGTTTAGAGGAGTTCGGGGTTAAGGTCTAGAGGAGTTCGGGGTTAGGGAGGAGTTCGGGGCTGTGGAGGAGTTCGGGGTTGGGGCAGTCTTTATGGCTTTAACAGTCATGATCAACCGACTTACTTCATGCTGCTAATCTGCAGTACATCTGAAGGAACCCTGAACCATATGAGGTTTCATTTTGGTCATGGGTTCAAATCCTGGATCCTGTCCCTGAAATAGCTGTGTTTATGGCTGCATTCATGGCATTGATGGGTAACCGGAACATGAAACGTGGCGTTTCTGCATGCACAAGGTGTTTCTGCATGCACAAGGTGTTTCAGACACAAATCCAAAGTGCAGGGACCAATGCTCGGGTATAAATACAGCGAGATTCCCCGTTGAATGAAACGGTCAAAAAATGCAAGGCAAGAAATGGGGGATACCCAGCGGGAGAAACCGTACCAGATCATGAAACAATCTTGATATTCTCTTGATGAACTCTTGATTAAATTGTCTGATTCATAGTGACACAACTGGATTACAAATAAAATGGTTGGTTCGTTTTCTTTATGCTTCAATACTACAGATGATGCTTCAATACTACAGATGATGCTTCAATACTACAGATGATGATTAATTCTTGGATAAATAAGTGGTTAAGGATTGTGTTCCAGCCAGTATAAGCTGATATTTCCAACTGCTCTGATCCTTATGTTTAGATCTGAGATCTGAGATCTGGTTTTTTTTATTTACTCCTGGTACAAGTCCAAAGGAGTAATTCCCGTTTTCGGCAAAGAAACCTCGATGGACCGTGACCTTCCTCGGTTAATTGGGGATGCCGAAGGAGATGGTTTGGGGGTTGCTCCGGTTCGGAACGGACGAAGGGCAAAGTTTTCCGGCTTGAGGGTATCATTATCGGAACTTTTGCGGGCATGGGCTTTTTCGGTTCCTTTTTCGGTTCCTTTTTCCTTTTTTTCTCTTTCTGCAGGAGTCAAGGCCACATGGGGAAACGTGGTTGGGGTTTTCTCATGGGCTTGCTGTTCTCGTTGAAGAGCCAAGTTGCGTTTCTGAAGCTCCAACGCTTCCTTTTGCTGCTGCTGCCTCTGGTCATAATGCTCCTCATTGGCCAATAACGTCTGGGCCAACGCTCGCCTGCAGTCCGTCTGCAATAACGTGGAAAGCAATTGCGTGTACTCTTGAAGAGGCGGCTTGAAGCCGTTCTTGTGCTTGACCACCGAAGGCCGCATGATCACGTGAACAAAGGGAATGGCCCCTAACGTTTCCATCAGATTCAACTGCACCGCCACTTTCGGTATAGAGTCTTTTTTCTCCTTTTCCTCGGTCTTTTCCTCGGTCTTTTCCTCGGTCTTTTCCTCGGTCTTTTCCTCGGTCTTTTCCTCGGTCTTTTCCTCGGTCTTTTCCTCGGTCTTTCCAATCTTTCCATTCCTTTTAATCTCAAAAACATTGGAAATGTGGTCGAGAAGAAAAACCAAGGAACTCAAGTTCCCCCGAGGAATTGTGCCCAAAATCCTTAAAGTTTCGGGCATTTTTGGACTCACGTCGCTTTTGAGCTTATAAAGACTGATGAGCGAGTCATACACCGTGGATGGAATCACGGAATCGCCGATTTCAAGTAACCAATTCTTCAAGAAATTGGCTTGAATCGGTAATTCTAATCCCGAAAGGTGCTGGATGCAGGCCCGGATGATCAGTGCTTCCACTGCAGCTTCGTTCTGCACATTGATGGCGGACTCGAGCTCAAAATTCTGGATAAGCTGAATAAGCTCGTTTTTCGTTTCCCAATATAGCTCAATGCTGATTGGTTGCATCCATTCCTGAGCTATAAGTTCCCCCGGGTTTTTCTCCAAGAGTTTGACGGCTTCAAAAAGGAAAAGAGGTGTCGACCGTCGGCTGGGTGCAGGGTCGTCGCTTTTAAGTTGCACGGCCACATCCTTAAAAAGATTGAAGTTGAGCTTGATGTTCTGGATGTTGCTGGTGGATGCAGGTCTTGCACCTGGGGTTTGATTTGGCACCAAAAGCGAAGGGAAATAAATCCCCAGACTAAAATGATGAGTTGTCTTTTGGAGTTCGGCCAAATGAGTTTCCGGCGTATTATACTCCTGGAAACGGGCCACGTTATCCCGAGCAGCATGGGCCGTGGTTTGGAGATGAGTGCTGAGCACGTGATTGAGTTTGGCCAAAGTATTGTAAATGAGGTTGATTTTGGCCCGTTCAAACCGCTCCATATGCAGTGAAATGTCAAGAATGCGTGATTCCAAGACGTGGCGATGCGTAGAAAAGGCCACGTAGCACTCGTTGTATTGTTGTTCCAAATCGAGTAATTCCTGTTCGGAGTATTGCGGCTTTCCGAACGTGCTCATGCTTTTAAGCACGCCGCTGAATCTTTTGCTGGTGGAAAGGGAGAGATTGCTTAAGGTATCATCGAGAGATTTGGGTTTTTCGGCGTTCAGCGGGGGTTTTTTCGAGTTGGGGCTGGGAATTTCGGGTTTGAAGCCCTGGGTCTCGGGTTTGGGGCTCGTTTTGTTCAGATTCGACTCCGAATTCGGATTCGGGCCCAAATTAAGACTAAGCTGGACTGCCATATCCGACCATTGAAACCACATGTTGTTCCCCAGGGCGAATTTCTTGGCGAAAAAACCCGTGCCCACAATAAGTTTCCAGTCGAGGAGTGCCTGGCCCAATTTCTCTGTGTTTGATCTTGTTGGGTTGAAACCCTTGGGCCGTTTTTTGACAAACAGATCACAGAGGTGTTCTGCACAGAAGATATCGTTGGAGTAGCCCGGAAGGGCGATTTTGCGCTTGGTGATGGGCACCGACGAGATGATGTTCTGGAGGAAAAGGGAAAGATCTGATTGGGTAGCGAATTCAATGACACCGGGGATGAAGAGGGGGAACTCCAATGCAGAATCATGGGAAGTGGGTTTGTCCTGTATATAGGGACTTTCCTGCACAGTATTGTAATTTGAGCCAGAACCTGAACCCGAACCCAAACCAGAACCTCTATCAATGGGAAAATCACCAAGACGAGCAGTCGTGGTATACTTTTGGCGGACGGAATCAAGGTCCGTATATGCAGAGGCGTATTTCGAATAAGCGTCATGGAGATCAGCGAGAGCCAAGGTCACGTGCGGTTCGTGGGCTTTGATGAATGCGGTAAGCGGCGCCAACACCGAGTCGTCAATGGCCGAGGCCAATTGCTGGAAATGGCCCAGGTGCAAATTGGCATTATTCACACACAGACGGAACACAAAATCAAGGTCCCAGGCTTCGTCCTGCAGATCGTACGAGAGAACCAGGCACAGGCCCAGACCTCCCAAGCACCCGACCACGGGCCCCAGAGCCGAGCCATGGGGCGCCGAACCCGAACCCGACCCCGAGGCACGTGATGCCGAAGGTGATCCACGTGACGCCGAGCCCGAGCCCGAAGGTGATCCACGTGACGCCGAGCCCGAGCCCGAAGGTGATCCACGTGACGCCGAGGCTAAAGCCGAACCAGCACCACGTGGATCAGCTCCACGCATTGAAGGAGAAGTTGGGTTTGTTTCACGTGACACGACCCGGCGGGAACCAGGGACCCGTTGGCCACGTGAAACCCGGAAACTGCTATCGTGCGGGTAACCCCTGGCCCATAAGCGGGCAAGTTCTTCGCCCGAGCCGTGAAAACACTTCATATAGGAAAACACCACGGCCCGAAGTTCATGGAGCTGGCCCAACGAAAGTTGCAGCTGGGCACTTAGCCGCTCGATCCCGGAAACGTAATCTGCAGACCAAAAGGTATTTGCAAAGGGCATGGGGTTGGAGTTAAAGTGCGAGTTGACGATACATACGCGCGGGACACCCGTACACCACCGGTTTGAGGTCTTAAAATCGGGCAAATCCTAGTACTCAGTGTTGGACTTAACCCTTGGTTAGTTCATGCGGAACAATTACAATATCTTAGGGTGTACTGGTCTATCTCATGATGTACTGGTCTACCTTAGGGTGTACTGGTCTGTCTTAGGGTGTACTGGTCTATTTCCTCTGAATCGATCCCTTTAACAAAAGAGGCGACTTGGCCAGGGAATACGTGGGCATAAGCCAAGTGGGTGCATTCCATGCACATGCAGAACGTGGAAGACTCGCAATGCGTCACGCAAACTCCTATTACTGGATACAGGAAATTGGTGTACTAGATGCAGGAGGCCCAATACTAGATACAGGAAATCCTAGAACAAATATAGGAAAGTGTTGTGCTGAATACAGGAAATTGCAGTACTAATATCGCAGTACTAGGTACAGGAACGGTTCTGAATACAGGAAACCTAGCAGTCAATATAGGAAATCGGGGTATGGAATAGAGAAAAGTCTTAGTGCTGAATATAGGAAAATCATTGCACTAAATGCAGGATATGCTAGTAGTCAATATAGGAGAATTCTAAAACTAAATGCAGGAAATCCCAGTACCTAATATAGGAATAGTTCTGAAAACAGGAAATTCTAGTACTGAAACGAGGAAATCCTAAAACTATATACAGGAAATCCCAGTACTAAATGCAGGAAGCTCAGTACTCAATACAGGAAATGCTAGTTTTAATTGCAGGAAATCATTTTACTGAATAGAGGAAGATCTTAGTATTGAATACGAGAATTAATGTACTAAATGCAGGAAATCGGTGTATGGAATATAGGGAAACCCAGGACTAAATACTGGAAATCGTTTACTACATGCAAGATCTCAGTACTACATGCAGGAAATCCCAGAACTAAATACTGGAAATTGTTTTACTGAATTCTGGAAAAGTCTAGCACTAAATATAGGACAGTCGTAGTACTAAATGCAGGAAATAAACACCCAAGAAAACTAAACTCGTGTACTCTACACAGGACACTCCAGTCCAAGCCTTCAATCTACAATTTTACATTCGAGTTTCTGGAGCTCCAACACTCGTCTCTCCTCTTCCCTCCCTTCCCTTCTCTTTACTATCTTCTGGATAATTAGTATAATGGTCTAAATTTTGGTTATATCCAGGTTTGTCTAATCAGTAGGCTATACTTTTGGTTAAATTCTAGATTATACAATCAGTATAGTCTATAATTGTGTGTATAAATAAATAGTAATCTGGATAATTCGGCAATATTCTCTATAAATCTCTATAATCTGTAATCTGTAATCTGTAATCTGTAATCTGTAATCTGTAACCTGTAGGCTGTATAGTCTGTATAGTCTGTTTAGTCTGTATAGTCTATAATTGTTTGTGTAATTGTCTGTATAAATAAACAATAGTCTCTAATTTTACTTCTATCCTAGTTTGTAAAATCAGTATAGTCTTTAATTGTCTGTATAATTAGTGTGATGGTCTATATAATAGTCAATGTAAAAGACTGTGTAAATACAAATAGTCTATAATTCAGTATATAATTAGATTATTGTTTCAGGTGTGTTTCAGGGGTGTTTTAGGGGTGTTTCAGGGGTGTTTCAGGGGTGTTTCAGGCACATTTCTGGCACATTTCTGGCATATTTCTGGCAAATTCCTCGATTTGAATGTCTACATTTGCAAAATTACTTGATGACAACTACCTGAATGAGTATATCAATCAGATAAGTTTAGATTTGCACTGGATACATCAGATTATTGGACGTACTGCATATAGCCGCACTCTTTGCAGCCTTCCATTCCACCACATCACAACACACTCATAAAACCAAGGTACATGAATTTTTTTTTTAAAGTAACTATTTCTACTGTCTATGACTTCTATGTCATTTAATATGCTATCTGCAGTACGCAGTCTATTTACAGGGCCACGTCGATGATTTTGCGCTGCCGCATCTCTTGCATCAAGTGTTCACGCGGGCCGCTATGCAACATCTCCACCAAATTGCGCGTGTGGCTAGTGCTCATGCTGTTGTGGTTGGCGCGGGTGTATGCATGGACCACCGCCGCGGGCGGCGCTTGTGCAGCTTGTGCACCTTGTGCACCTTGTGCAGCTTGCGTCAAGCCAAGCACCTGTTCGGGGTTGGCCCAAAACTCCCCCGATCGGGCCCGCTCTTTGAGTTTTTGCCACGTATCAACTTCACCTTCACTAAGCTTTTCGTGGGGCATGGCCATTTGGGCCTGGTGCTGCTGGTTTGCATATATCACCCGGACTTCCATATCGTTAAGGTCATCTTTGGCGAGTCGTTTCACAATCCGGTACAGCTCCGAAAGCGCGTGGAGCGGAATGGCCATGCCGGAATTGCCCCTGCCGACATTTTTGGTTTCCGAATTAGGCAATTCTTCGGCCCCGCCTCGGCTTTCAGCTTCGGCTTCGTACTCAATGTATTCCTCCGGTAACTCCAAACCAATGCACGCATCATGAATCAAGCCTCGGACGAGGAAATTGACGCCATGAACATCATAATTACTTGATGTCCTGCACACTTCCGCAATCATGTTCCCAAATGTCTCGGGAGGAATGTCGCCGTGCAGGAACCGCAAGAACACACCAAGCATTAAAGCCTCTTTGCTAGCGACACGTTGGTTCGCTTCCAATGCACTTACCATTGACTTGACCGTCGCAATGTCGGTTTGCAATGTCGGGAGCATGTCGACGAAAATGTCGCGCAACTCGCCAATGTCGCTCAAATGTCGCACTCGGTGGTGCAAGATCTTATTGCACACCCGGGAATCGGCCCGCCAATCGCTCCGCCGGAGATCCAGCTCCACAAAACGTATCACCTCAAGGTAGCTATCCGTGGTGGTGGAATAGTCCTCAAGAATCCGCACGGCTAAATTCGCCAGAATAGGCAAATTTTCGGCCGTCATTTTATTCACAAATTGCTCCTTCAAAAGCACATTCTGTATGCAGTCGTACACCCGGTTCCATGTGCCCAAGTTTAACTGGATTCCAAACTTCTTGGCAAGCTGCAAATACCGGACCACGGCAAAATATGTCAGTGTCACGGCCCTCCGATTCGAATGTCGCTTGCAAATCTTGATAAACGTATTGATGGTGTTGACGTTGGGCACGTGACCATCCTTGATCATAACCAAGAGTAATTCCTTGGCGAACGACACTTGGAACTTGTCATTGCCGAAATATTTGATGAGATAATTAAATGTCTCGACCGAGCGACATTTCTGAAACGCGACATTGTCGAGCCGGTGGGTGTACAATAAAATGTCGGGCACTATGCCCGACTTGAGCGACACCGAGTTCCTGTATAGAACCTGGCTGTGGGTTAAAAAATAAATATACTCCTGAAACGACTCGGGAGTGAGCGGTTTTGGTAATGGCGGAAGCTCCTGGAAATGGTACCGAGGAGTCTTGGGGTATCTTGCCGCCATGAATTGTTCTTGTTCTTCGTTTAAGACATTTTGGAGCTCTGCGACATTTTGCACGACATTTGGGTCTTTTAAATGCACCGGCGTCAAGTCCACGAGCCACGACATCATCTTATTAAACATGACTTTTTCATTAAGGTAATCGACGAAAATGTCGGTGGGCTTGGCGCTGCGCTTTCGGCGGAGATTCTGCTCTGCCTGGTCAATGTCGTATTTTGCGACATTGTCGTCATAAATCTTCAATTGGGGGATTTCTAAAGGGGCAAGAAAGTCCTGGAACTTCTTGCGTTGGACATTGCCCAAACCGGGCAGAATTCGGGCGTACTCCAGATTGGGAAGTCGGGGCCGCCGGATCGGGGAAGTTTTCGGTCGGAGCCGAGCCCCCGGTGCCGCCCGGAGGTAACTCTTCTGCAGACGAGCCGACACTTGTGTCCCATGCATCTGCACGACCCGCGAAACTCGCTCCAAGGCGTGTTTTAGGGAGCTCATCGGGTGCTAGCTGAAGGTGTAGTAGCACGCGATCAGTTAACAGGGAAACATCAGTACACCAAGTAAAAAACAAAAAAACCCGTGCCCCAGTTAATATCCTGCATACAATAGTTACACCCGTGCCTGCATACAACATTTACAACCATCTTCTATCGAATACACATATAGGTGATTTTGAACGTGGACCCCTTTCTAAGCAGAAAAAAATCAACCCATTAACTTTCAAAAAAAATGCCTGCACATCCATGTAAATCGTGTTTGTCCTGTATAAAGTGGTCTTTGGACTGCACACAGTAAACCGATGAAACAAACTTCCACCTTGGCAATTCGTTCCCGTTCAAGCCTCTTCTTCTTCTGCTTCTTCTTCTTCTTCTCCAAGATTTCATGTGCTGAATCACATGATCCATAATCACATGATCATACGATCACGTGATTACATAAAATCATCGTCGCCGAAATCATCAAAGTCATCGTAAGAATCCTTCTTAAACCCAGGGTTATCCACGTTGGTCTTAACTGCAGGCTTGGCCTTTTTCTTGCCGGCGCCTCCCGTAGCAGTACCGCCCGATTTCTGCAACCGTGCAGTCCGTTCTGCCCTCTCCTTCTCCCTCTGCAACACGTTCAACGTCGAAACAACCTTCCGGATGTTTTCCACGCTCAACGGTTGCGCCACGTCCCGCACCAAGTCCACGGCCAAACTCGATGAGTAATTCAACAACGAGTCCTCGGCCAACGACGCCAAAAGTGGGCCCAACGTCTTGCGCAACTTCTCAAACTCTTGTTTGTTGCTAGGCTGGAAAAGAGGGTGGTTTTCCAAGGGGTAATCCTTAGGAATGCTCTTTTGAACAGAAACTCCTGCTCCACCGGCTCCACCAGCAGCTCCCGCTCTTTCCCGAGGGTGTGCTATCAACTGGTCCTCCAAACTGTCTCCAGCAACACCCAACCCTCCAAACAAATCAGCGGCATTGTTCAAGTCCGCCAGCAACTCGGCCTTCCTTAACATCTCCCGGCGGGTATGTTCATCCACGGTATCAATTTCAAGAAGCGCCTGGGGCCCGTTCTTGGCGTTTTTCTTGGCCTTGGCCAAATCCTGTTTCTTCTTCAACTCGGCACGTTTCTGTGCCTCTTCTTCCTTCTTCTTCTGAGCAACTTCTTCTTCGTCCACGTCCCATGAATCCATCAATGGCTCGTCATCGGCCTCGGCCTCCCATGAAGTCACGGCTGCGGCAGCGCTGGTGGTGGTGGTAGGCACTTCAAAATCCTCGTCGTCCCAAGACATTCTGTGTAGTGTGAAAGTGAGTTTGAGTGTGGATGAGTTTGAGTGTGGATGAGTTGGAATGAGTGGATGCGTATGGAGGTGGTGTCAAGTGCGAAAATCCTTCGCGACATCACCGACCCGGCAACCCACCAAAAGCCATAGACCCCCACCAAAAAAGTCATAGCCATAGACTCATCGCCACCAGGACATGATCTTGGGTACCACCAAAAGCCATAGACCCACCAAAAGCCATAAACCATTTTTCAAGCGATTGACCCACCAAAACCACCAGGAGGTGAACCTCCTGCACATGATTGTATCCCTTCAACCTTCCTTTGATTCCATTGTCTTCCGTGTAATTGTAAGCCTCGTTTCAGTAATAAGAAAAATCCTTAAACTTTGTCCTTTGATTTCTCTTTCGGGAGTGGGGGGACACCAGCATAAGTCGTTCCATTGGTGTACGGAGGTGCTGCCTTCTCCTGCACATTTCCCTCCAACATGATCTTTTTTGGTTATCATGCAATCCTTCCTCCACTGGGCATCTCTTCAAGGCATCCGTCTTCATGATGACGTCAGTATCCAGAAAAGCAGCCTAGGAGGCTATGGAATCGTCACCCACGTGCCTCTTGCGGAAGATACCGTCATTTTGCGGACCCCAAAATCAGCAGTCCTTGACTTATCGTCATGTATGGCCCTCAAGACCCGTTTGCAGCAATCGAACCCGGACGCTGCCAAAATCATCAACCTGTTCCTTGCTTGTTCTGAAACCGTCTCTGAAACAATCACCCTCCGCAATTATATCTGGGCATTTGTCTGCTTGAGCCATACCATGGAGACTCATTTCCAGCCGTATTTTGAGTGTCTTAGCTCCACAGATACTCTTGCTTTGGACCCGGAATTGTGTCTGGGTGATTCATTTCTTCAACTCCAGCTTTCTCAACTTGAAAGAGTCAAAACCGACTATGAAAGGGCCGTGGCAAGTATCCTGCACTTGCGCCACTTGCTCCCTTATAACCAGGCTCTTCAACTCCACAAGGCAGTGGTGTCACGTGTTTTGGAGATCCCGGAAGCAGAGCTGCATGGTTCCACCTCCAACACCAAAGAATCCAAACAAAATGGCTCCAGTACCAAAACCTCCCAAGACTTCTTCACCAACGTGACCCTCGTTCCCATGCTTGATTTCGCCAACCATTCAGCTTCAAATGAAGCCGTTTTTGATGTGGATCTTATTTCCAATGACATCATCTTGCGGCTCATCCAAGAAACAAGTGCCAACACCGAAATCACCATTTCGTATGATCCCCAGCCAATCGTCAATCACTTCTTCAACACTTATGGCTTTGTTCCTGTAGAAACCACGCTGTTCACGTGGCACATTGATAATTTGGACACCTTGGTGGCGGAAATCACCGGGATCCATCAAAACATGGTTCGAATGGCTAAATGGCTTCATGTGATTCCTGCCATTCCAATGACCTTCACCAACAACAACAACAACAACAACAACAACAACAACAACCTAACACTAGATCTTGGTCGTCTCCCTCTTCTCATGATCGAAGGCTTGGAATATTATCCAAAATGGAACCAGGAATCCGCCGATTTAAAGGAGGAGTACCTGGAGGAAGACATTTTGCCGATAATAGCACAACTCGAGCACCACGAACTCTCGTCTCCCGTGGTGCCTGCAGGAGAAACGGCTTTTGGCGTTCTCTATAACGATACGTATGTTAGTGTGCCACATATCATGCAGCAGACGGGGAACTCCGAAGAGATTGACCCATCAATCATCTCCAAGACTGTGCAATTGCTCCGGCGTGCAGCTGAATTCAGCCTTAAAAGCTTGGACTCCAACGAAAAGGCCCCTGAACCTATCATGCAGTATAGATCAGCCAAGAAAAGGTTTTTGCAAAAGTTACTGGACCTTCCGGACCCAGAACTTGTGGCTTTTGTAAACCAATCCCTTGAACTTTTATGATAGACAACCATTGAACACTATTGTGTATTCAACCATAGTCTTGGTCACAAGCCTTTATTAAAAAATAAGCACCTTCCTTAAAGACAAGTGTCCGCTGTAAATAAATAGTATTGGATAATCAGTCTCAAATGGATAAAAGATACATATTCTTAAAAGAATAATACTTTCAAAAGGACATGGCCTATTTATATAGGATTGATGGCCTCAACTGGGAAAGATATCATAAATAGATAAATAGATAAATAGATAAATAGATAAATGGATAAATGGATAAATGGATAAATAGATAAATAGATGAATGGATGAATGGATGAATGGATAAATGGATAAATGGATAAATGGATAAATGGATAAATGGATAAATGGATAAATGAAGAATAATCTGGATGAATGGATGAATGAAATCCTCATTACCGTTTTCATTCCATCGATTTTGTATGGCAGAAGACAGATCAAAAAGGATATCTAGCCCATCGTTCAAAGAAGAGAAAAAGTATAAATTTGCTGTAAAAAAAAATTGGGGGGGGGGGGGGGGGGCCTTTTTTTTTTTTGGGGGAAACACGGGTTTTGGGGCCCAAAAAATGGAAAAGGGGGGGGGGGGGGGGATCGCCTTTTTATATATTGCAGGAACATGCGGTTTTGTGGCCGCAAAAATGTGAAACGCGCGGGGGGGTGCGAATATAAATTGCAGCCAGATCCGCTTCTCAGAACTCCCACCCTCTTTTTTTCAACACCACCCAAGAGCTTTTTCTTACGACAATGGAATGATTTTGGAGTACTACCTTCATGGGCTGCCTCTCCCTTTTAGGAAATCGACTTACCTTTTAGGGAATTCTTCCCTTCTAGGAATTCTGATTCCCTTTTAGAGATTGTCCTCCCTTCTAGGAAACCTGCTTACCTCTTAGAGATCGTCTTCTCTTCTATGAATTCTGATTCCCCCTTAAAAATCCAAATTCTACATCCTAAGGACACGGATACTCATTTGGGTATTGGAAATTTTCAGAAAATTACAGCCCCCCTGGTCAATCTGAATGGCGTCACGAAGCTAGGCAATCAACGCCAGCAAAAATCCTTTTTTTCTGGGAGAATATCAATTACTCCATCCAATTCCATTTGATGAAGAATGGAATTCCTATTTATGAATTTACTTGAGGAGCTGAATCACTCCTTAGGAACTGGCTTCTGGAACTTGAAATCTGGAACTTGAAATCTGAAACTTGAAATCTGGAACTTGAAATCTGGATTATCTTCTATACACGAGATCATCATTGAAAACAGTTCACCCTGAAAATCGGGCTTTTTGTTTTAACTCAATCCAATTCATTCTTAAGGATCTGGTGCCTTTTAGAATCTCGTCATCATTCAACATTCAACATTCTGGATTATCTGGTTAGAAAATTGGGAAAAATCTTTCCAGAATATCTTTTGGGTTGAATTAACTTTTCATCACCTACGATTGCCATTTACTCTTTAGGATTCAAAGATTCTAAAGCCCAGAACCTTTTGACAAAATACAGCTTGACAGAATATATTTTGAAGTGAAAGTACTTCTCATGGTTACCATTTAAGGGATATCCATTCAATGATTTGAAGAAGAATCCAGGATCAATCCAGCTGAGGACCGGAACTGACTTCCATTTTGGGCTTTCAAAGATTAAACCATATGCTCATTTGTTGATGTCTCACGTGGTTTCCCTTTTGAGAAACATAGTCTCGGGTGTTTGCTTGAATATGATTGGACCATTAAGAAACGTTTCTGATGATTATTCTTTTCACTTTGACAGAGAACTTCACGATCTGGAAAACTTTATGATCTGGAGGAGATGTGGTTTATCTTTAACCCGGTCTAAGGAAGATTTGATGAAGCGGTCCTTCTGGCACCAGAGATTCCCAATACAGGAATTGCATACAGGCGAAGACAAAAGCATGATTATATTGGAACCCCATCCAAAATTCATTAGTCTTTCCTGTCTCTGATGAAATGGATATAGTGCCATGGGTGTTGCAGGTTACTGACTCATGTGACTGCTCACGTGATTGCTCATGTGATTGATCATGTGATAATGAAATAACCCAAATATCCAAGCTCTCAGAGAACAATTCCTGAGCTTCTTTAATATTCCATCGAATTCTTCAATTCCCAATTCCAAATCCCAAATTTCAAATTCCAAAGTCCCAAAAGAATTTCTAGAACCTTGGAGAAGTCATTGTGGCTTAGTTGACGAAGACAAATCTAGCCGTTGCTTTGTAATTCAAAGTGGTCCAGATTTGTAAGCGCCTGCACACGCGCGGCGCGGGTCGTCGCACTATAAATACGCGCCCGTTTCCCCAACGTCTCTTCCAGCAAAGCAAAGCAAACAGCAAGCAAAAAGAACAAAATGGTCCAACAAGTTAACACCAAAGCCGAGTTCGATGACGCCTTGAAGCACGACAAGTTCGTGGTGGTCGACTTCTTCGCCACGTGGTGTGGCCCTTGCAAGATGATTGCCCCAATGGTTGACAAGTTCGCCACGCAATACTCTGACGACAAGTTCATCAAGGTCGACGTTGATGAGTTGGGTGAGGTTGCCCAAGAGTATGAGATCTCTTCCATGCCAACCTTCCTTATTTTCAAGGACGGTAAAGTTGTGGAGAAGGTCATTGGTGCCAACCCAGGTAACTTGAAGAATGTGTTGACGAAGGTCCACGAAAACTAATGATTATGATATAGATCAAAAATAGGAGGTCACTGAAACGATGTAGACAGAACCAGGGAACGTAATCCTTGAACATTGAATACTCAAAGTACTCTCATCGAAACAATACTCAAAGCACTCTGATGTTGAAACTCTAAATCTGAATCCATTGAGTCTAACTGTGGATGAGTAACTTGGAGTAATTGAAGCGGTGGGTTTCTGCAAAACACTTAAAACACTTAACTTCGATTCAAGGGATAGAATTCAATATTGGCATGGAATCAATAGGTTAGTAGAATGAAAGCTTGCAGTCGCTTTCATGTGTAAGATGTCAATATGCTTGTTCTAGGAAACCACTTAATTTGGATGAGAAACGTGTTTAGATCAAATGGCACGACCACGTGGTTGCACCGAAATAGACCTTTCCAGGAGTCAAGAGATAAATTGTCCCAGTTATTCCCTTTCATCGAGTCTCCTGCAGTCTCTTTCCACTGGTATCTTTTCAAGATAAATGATTTGACTTAATGTAACCGAGAGTGTTTAAGCCTGGAAACATATCATGAATGTTTTGGACCTTGATAATTCGTTCAACCACCACTTCCCATTCTCATTGTGTATATCCATTTGTAAGTCTCCCTCTGGATCTATTCATCAGTCTCCCTCTGTATCCATTAATCTTAGAAATATTCTTCTGTAAAATCCAATTGTTCACTAAAATCGTATCATGTCTCCAGTAGTAACTTTATAGGCAGAGGTTTCCAAACCAAGAATGATATCAATCTCCATCCATTCAAGTGATTCAAAAATATAATATCATGAAAGAATGCTATAATCAAAGCATCTCGATAGAATCCCTATCCGCTTGGAGTATGAAGGGCGGGAATCAGTGTAGTGGAAGTCAAAATCATTTGAGGAAAAATAGGGGGTTGTAATTTCATATGTGGGGGGGCGGGCCCTATTTATACCCGAGAACCGTATGCAGCCAAAACACAAGCAGCAGTCCTTTATCGGAACGCCTACTGGATCGGGGCATCATGCGCCAACTAAATGCAACTAAATGCAACCACATAATGCACCAAATGTGAAACCGCATACCACATCATGCAGCCCGTGTTTCATCCCCTAGTGCATGTACGATGCTCGTTCCCAATAATATTTAAGAAAGGCATATCCCACTTTTTCTAGGACCTCTTTTTATTTATGAATGGTACGTTCAGACTCTAGTGGGGTTTTTTACAGCTCTGCTTGTGGCTGCAAAAATGAGAGTACACCCCTCTACTCCACTGAAGCCATACCTTTACCTCTGGACTCCTCGGAATCAATGATGCGATTTACGACCAGTACAACTCCATGATATACCTTGTTTGAAAAGTCTGGAGAGTCTGGAGAGTCTATCAAAATCCATGAGAGCGGCAATGTTGAAGTGGTAAGCGAGATCGAGGACTCGTGGTCTCAGAGAAGGCCCTCAAAAAAAAAAAAAAAAGAACCGCCTTTATTTGAATGGAGTGCTATTTGAGTCTTTTATTCAAGTCGGCTTTGTGTCAGGACTACTCAAGCATTTGAAAAGAGGTTCATGTGCGTGACCTCGTGCATTGGATTATAAGATGCAGATACCTCTTGATTTGGGACTTGACCAAGCTTCCGCTTTCCAATCAAAAAAAGTAAGCCAACAAATTGACTTCTGCAGAACTGAAAACCTGGACCGGAACCTTGGACAAATACCTTCCCCTAATTTTTTGGCTATGAGATAAACCCGAGTTTGGTCTAGACCCCAGATAAGCTGCTCTCAATGACAAAATAAGCTTCTCTCAATGACAAAGCAAAATAAGCTTTCTTTCGAGTTTGGCTTATAAACAATCCATTTCCATCGTTGCACTGAACCTAGTCCCTGCAATTCCGAATGAACAAGTCGCCTACCGAAAAGGACTAAAAGCAATAAGTTCGTATTTGGGAGTGGTGTTCTCATAAGGTGATGTTATAAGACAAAAGGAAAATGTGTCAATGATATAAGTTGGGGACCTATGGATTTTTCTGGGGCCTTGGGAGTTTCTGGGACCTTGGGAGTTTCCGGGGCCTTGGAAGTTTCCGGGGCATTGGGGAAAAGGGTAAGTGAAAAGAGGTGAAAATAATGGGAAGACAATGACACACCACTTTATGGCGTGAAGTCAAATATCCAACAAAGTACGGCTATTGTCCAATCAAACTTTTATGGTCATGTACGCCTACGGCAAGGCTACCCGTGACTCCTTTCACCTTTCGGAAGACTGTGCTATAAAACACACTCTATCGCCAGTCATCCGATGAACCCAAGTGAATTTTAACTCACACGACTCACTCTCCTCCACTGAACCCACCACTGAACCCACCACTGAACCCACCATGAACCCAAAACACTTGATCCTCGGGTTTCTTTTCGCAGCCAATGCATGGCCGAGTCCTCTCGATGCTTCTACACGGAATTCAATGGCAAGTTACGGCGGCTTAGGCGGGCGCCTGGTGCATACTATGACTTTGCGTCTATTTACGATTGGAGGCTTTCACCGCTCTCCCGGTTCAAATCGCTGGAAAAGGCAGAATGGAAGTGATCTTTGGCACTGTGGATGACTTCTTTGTCTTTGGCAAAAGAGACACGGTGACGCCGCATGTGATTGAGTTGGATGAACACTCCAAGGTCATGAATGTCGACTTCAAAGTGTGTTTCTGTGCTTGGGAAAACTTTTGGTACGTCGACGACAACACAAAGCCGTGCACGGGCACCATGGGGTGTGTCTTGACAGATATCTACTTTATGACACGGGCCGAATTCGCAGCATACAGAGAACAAAAACGGCTTGAGATGGCGGAAACCGGGATAAATGGAGATCAAGCACAAGAAAATTGGGAGAAGAGGTTGGGAAACAAAGGACACAGGAGAAGAAGAGCGGCTCTTGAAAATCAGGGGATATCGCACAAGGGACAAGCCGATTTGAAGCTCCTCAAACGTCGTTCCCCCCTTCCACCTCCACCTCCACCTCCACAACATGAACATGGCCTGAACTGATTCTGGAACTGCTCTTTTTATCATCATCTACTTTCCATGAAGAGATAAAGTCCAAGAAAATATTGAAGATACAGGAAAGATTAAAGAAACTGGAAAAGTTGAAGAAACTGGAAAAGATAAAAGAAACACGAAGAGATTGAAAGGAAAACGAGAAGCATCTTAATGAGTGAAGATACGAGTCAATGAGTCAATGAGGCAATTAGTTGGTGAGTCAATGTCTATTTTGGCAATGTCTACTTTGGACAATTATGAGTCAATGAGTCAATGAGTCAATGAGTTTATGATTTGATGATGAATGAGTCAATGCAAAGGTCAATACTGTCAACTGCATCTGATGCCACACTCTAATGTTGTGAAAAAGGACGTTCACACATATCACCAGCTTCATTATGCAGGTCACAGAGGAAACAGGAGTTTTGAAGAAACAGGAGTTTTGAAGATACAGGATTTTGGAAGAAACAGGATTTTGGAAGAACATTCTGAAAAGGTGTTTCCAGAAAAATTCATCTTTGGAGTGAAGGGCCAGGAATGGACTATAAATTGAAGACAAGAATTCCCTGGCTTGACAAATCAATCAGCTCAATTGGAACAGACCTGAACCTAAAACAAATTGAAGATTGAAAATTAAAAACTGTATAAATTGAAAAACTGTAACACTGAACAAATAAAAAAAAATAAACTGAAAAGAAAAGAAAAGAAAAGAAAAGTAATAATGTTTCAGTCAATTCTCCTCCTTAATAGCCACTAACTTCAGGCTGGTCAATATAGTCTGGGTCACGATACTGCATATAGTGCTGATCACGTGACTTACATCTTGATCCTGTATATAACACGGAGTCACGTGACTTAAATATTTGATCCTGCACATAGTGCACACTTATCAAAAACCTCCACTCCACTCCATCCATCCATCCATATCCTAAATTAATGATTATTCTATTACTATTCTATATTATTTCCCGTTTCTAGTATCTCTTGATCAACACATGTCCTTTCTAATGCTTTCTCTCAAAAGACTATAGATCATGGAGTACTGGCGAAGAGTCTGCACCATGGAGATTCTCTGTCGTCTTAAATCGTTCACCACCTCGTATACCGGATCCGGTGGATCCGCCAGATCCACGTGACCTTCCAGACCCAAGTGGCTTGGGAATGGCCTGGTTTGGAGCGTATTGATGAGCATATCGGCTGCAACAAACACTCCCGTCCGGCCACAACCTGCAGAACAATGGATAAGCGTTGGAAATGAAGGGAGCGACTGCACACAGCCGAGAATTTGTTTCTTCATCTTGACCATCAAGAGAATCTCGTCCAAATCCACGTCCAGCGTCATATCCTGCCACGTGCTCAAATGCATCTGCGTCACGTGCCGCTCCTCTCCTCCCATCTCCACCTTGAACTGCCGAACCACCACATTTTGAACCGTCTTGCTGCTGACAAGCGTCACGTGCACCCGGTGTTGCTCAGAGTAGTACTCCCCCAGTTTCCAGAACGCATAGCATTTTTCCACGCCGTTATCGCTTTCTCCAGTCAACGATACCACCAAAACACTCCGTTGGTTATGCACACACCGCCAAAAGTCTCCGGCGGTCCGCTGCATGGGACCCTGGGTGGCCAAGTAATTGAGCTGCGTCTTGGAACACCCATTGGCCTGAAGAAATTGGGCAATTCCTTGGTCTTGCAGATAAGGCCGGACGTACGAAGCATTGATATAGTCACAGTCCTGCTGCTCCTGCTCCTGCTCCGTCCTCTGCCCGTCCCGGTCACTGAGTATCACCCGCAGGTGCTCGTATAGAAAGATATCCTTGTACCGGTTCTTGTACCCGAAATCCAACCCACTATTAATCACCGGCGTAGTGTCAATGCGTCCTCCCGGCGTATGGAAGTGTTTTTGAGCCTTAAGCTTGAAGGCCAGGTTCAAACGAAGCTTCTCACACTCCTCCAAACGTTGGAAACTGCTCCGGATCTGGCTCCGGTTGGCTGCAGAATCCCGGAGCCAAACAGGAAGGTTTCGAGCCTCGGGCGATGTCATGGGTTCACTGATTGCTGCCACTTCGTCCTCAAGAGGGATGGAAAAGTCAAACTTCTCCTCATTGTGCCGGATTTTGAACTGCGATTGCGGAAGGTTCTTGGGAAGTGAGAAATTGGAGATAATGGGCGTCCGGACCGGGTCTTTTCCACTTGCAGAAATATCCATAGATGATGCTTTTGGCCACACAACCACCGGTTTCGGCGTCTTGCGGAGCTTGGGCGACTCCAACGCTGCTTCCTCCACCTGTAAACTGAGCTTACTGATATCAATGAGATCCGAAGTGCCGTTGCAACAGAGATTTGCATAGAGAGCTCCCAAGCCTTCAAAGCCGTTTTCCACAACGTAGATTGGCGGAGCGGCCTCCATTTCATAGCACGAAAAATCAACCAACTTCCTGCAGATATGGTACACATTGGCTGACGTGTTCAGAGTATCGTACACCACAATGGAAGGGAGTCCATAAAGCCCCATGGCTTTTCCTGCACCCACCCGGCGACCCGCCTGGAGGTTCTGCACATTGTAGTGGAAATAGTTCTGGAGCACCGTCTTCTCATATGTAGGCAACGAAATCACACATCTGCTAAGATTAAACGTGGTTCTTTTGAGAAGTGTAGATGGCAAGCAGATATTGATGGCTCCCGAAATGTGGTTTTTCACGTAATCGGCAAACGACCGGATATCAAGCACCAACACATCGCGGAGACCGGTTTCGCTATTGATCAGGCTATTCTCGATGAGCAGCGCCACGTTTTCCGAGGAAACAAACGAGATTGTGGACGAGAGCTTGGCAATGGCATCTCTATGGCTTTCTTTCTTGGCCGAGACCCGTGGAGATAAATTACCACTGGACCCGAGGCGGTATGCAGGACTGGCGGGGGTTCCCCAGTCTTTCGGTTCTGGTCTCAAAAGACACGGAAGTGTGTGCTGTTTTCTAAGCGTAGGAAGCGATGGAGGAGCCTTAGGGATGGCCGTAAGCGGTTCGGTGTAGGTCCGGCCCGGTAGTTCCGGTTCTTCCTGTAAAGAAGCCACGCTGGGCCTAGAAGGGCGGGAAAAAGCAGGGTTTGGATCTTCAGGAGGTCTCAAGGGACCTAAGCCCATGGCTAAGCCTCTGCCACGAGCCTTGGGCGAAGCCGTATCCACCAAAGTTTCACTGGAAAACGACAGAAAGTGGTCTGTGTACAGGCCCAGGCCCAGGCCCAGGCCCGATAACGTTGCTTCTGAGCCCACAGAACTAACAGAACCGGAATTAGCCGCCGACACAAATGGTTTTCGAAGCACCACGGGCTCTTCTTTAGCACCACCATTTTTTAGCGTGAAGTAATCGGCTTCGGCAGCTTCCGAAGCAACAACAGACCCAGGACTGATATCCTTGCCATTCTCTTGCAAACCTGCCATTTTCATATTGATTTCCATCTTGAGACCTTTCCGAGCTCCTTCTTTAAAAGCCTTATTCTCCTTTACTTGTCCATCATTAGGATCCATGGATTGGGCGGGGAATCGGAAAAAGGACGCTCCGCTCATGGGTCACAGTCTTCCGAAGATGAAGGGGAAAAGGAGGGGGTGAAACGGAGGGAAGGGGGAAAGAAGAGTGGAAACGGAGGGGGTGAAGGGAAGGAAAAAGGAGGGATTCAGAATGGATGCGGATCACGTGGCGGGAGTTTCACGTGGCGGGTTCACTTGCGGTTCAGGTGGGTTCAACCGCAGTTTCACGAATGTTTAACTAAGTGTTTCACAAAGTGTTTCAAAAGTGTTTCACAAGTGTTTCAGGTGGGTTTGGCGTGCAGATGGCGATGGTTCCGATTTCCGATGGCGGGTTTGCCCTTTGGTTTCAAGAAGAAGGCCGCGTTTTGAGGAGGGAAAAAGTCACGATGTAATCAACGGCGGAAAAAGAAGCGAGTGCGTCATTTAAGCTTGCGCGCAGCCACGGGGCCTTGGCCTCGTCGTGAGGCTGGGCGTGCATATAACCGCGCCCGATCTGGCCATGCGCAAAAAAAAAAAAAACGGAGTTTCGTGATCCGGCAAAGATCCAAGCAATTGGCGGCCAAGGCTCGGGCCCCGGGCTGCAAGGGAAAAAATTTTTTGGGGGGGGACCCCCCCTTTTTTTTTTTTTTTTTTTTTTTTTTTTTGATCTGGCCTCACAGGTTTGAAGCCCGGGCACTGCATCTAATGCACCGGTTATGTAGCCCGCTCTCACTTTGTATAGACCGGTTAAGCAGCCCGCTCTCACTTTGTATGTACCGGTTACGCAGCCCGGGCCGTCTTGCATGCATCGGTTTTATGCCCTGTTCCAGTGCCACATCCTTCGTTTCCCAACCACAAACCCTTGCTACGTAGTAGATTCTAATCCACCACTTCAGGAAACTTACACTACTTTTGAGCCTCGCACGCTACTTTCTGAACCACGTGATCTCAGTTGCTCGCATGCAGGAGAAGTTTACGGTCACGTGAGTTCAATTCCCAAAACATTACAATTGTCGCATTTAAAGCGACTGCTTTAACTAGAGATATAGGGCGAGTGCTTATATACAGGAATGTGTTTTAGAGATGTACGGAGACTGAATCCAGGCTTATATACAGGAGAATTACCCTAGAGGTAGAAACAGTTAAATAGTGAAACAGCAAACATTTTGGGAATTCAAGATTTAAATACCCATGGAAGCCATGTTAGGATATATGCAAGACATGCAGCAGTGCATGAGACAAAATCATAGTTTACTGGCCACACACGGAACAAAACCAGCTCAAAATTAAATATAGTCATGTTGATAGCTATACGTCTTTATGATCCAAATTAGAGGTGGCTAACTTTGCTGGAACCCGAGAAACCGACCCCAAGCGGACCTGTACATAAATAATACCCTGCAGATAAGCGATTAGGTGCATCCAAAGGTATTTCCCTCTATTCTTTCAGTAGATGGTTCTGTAGCAATTATAGAGCACAAATTCCGACATTCTTCTAACGCATTGTACTGGTTAAATCTGCAAATAATCTTCAAGGCTAGAATTATGTTTGTCCTGCATATAACATAAAATCCCATTTTCACGAACTTACACCGTTCCACACTAAAACCTAATACAACTCTAGAGATTTTATTGTAATGTTCATGGCTGAATATTTGTGTTGTTTCTGGAATATTGTTTTTTTGTTTCCGAGGTACGGTTACGAACCCTGGCCGAGGTGCGGCCGGAACTCCCCAGCTACACTCCTTCAAAACCCACACTTTGCCATGATTTTGGTTCCAAAAAACGCCATTGTAATCTCCGGAATTCCAGCATTCCAACCCATCTAGCTAAATATTATTTGGAGCCGAAAAAGGGGTGTTGCGTTGGGCCTTTTTCTGCTGACCTTTTTTTTTTTTTTTTCTTGTCGTGTGGTGTACGGGTGTTTCCCAGATCGCTCCCCCCGGTTCTGGTTCTAAACCCATTTCCGGGGGTTCCCACCCCCTTCCCAATGCCTTACCCAGCGTAAACTAGTGTTTAGTAGTATTTATTAGTTATTAAGATTTTCAAAAAACAAGTAAATATTTTAGTAAAAAAAAATCAGTAGGATTATAAAAATGACTAGAAAGAAAATCATCGCTCGCTTTTTCTGTTTATCCTTTACATTCAATACTATATAACAATTTCTATAATATCAACAGCAAGAAATTTAATTTTTACTTATTGAGTTTATATTTAAAGGACTTGCTGTAAGTTGATTTTTTTTAAAAAATGAAATGATATAACTTAAAGTGATGGTTCACAATGCATCCAGAAGTTTATAATAACGAAGTATTTTTATATATTGTATTTGTATTATATATTAATAAGCCTATAATTTAAATATTAACTTGTTTAATGTACAGTCGGAGTCTCAAATATATATATTTGCTATTATGCCTTCGGAAAGAATTGAACTTACACTAGTCGCGCTTCAAGCAGTATCAGTTTTAGTATTAATAGAAACTTTATCATATAGTTCAAAATTTTATCATATATCTCGGGAAATATAACCCCCAATTTCTTTAAATCATAAAATTCATTGATTAAATTTAATCTTTTTAATTTTTTTGATCTAAGTTGATTGATTTTAAAGTATTCTAATATATTTAATATATCTTATTCCTTTAAAAAATATTGCAAAATTCCATTAAATGCCGGTGAAATTCCAAAACAAATAAGGAAATATCAATGAATTTCAGTAGAAATCAGTAAAACCTAATAAAAATCGGTAAAAATCGGTAAAACAAACCTGGAAAATATTAGACAGTTGCCAGTAGAATATCGGAAAATACCGGCAGAATACCGAAACATAACGAAATACATTTGTAAATATCAAGAAAATACTGGAAACACCTCTGAAACACCTCTGAAACACCTCTGAAACACCTCTGAAACACCTCTGAAACACCTCTGAAACACCTCTGAAACACCTGTAAATACCTGATCCTTAGGATTCCAAAGATACCAAAAGTGCTAATAAATATAAAACAATAGGTTTAAATATCGGTGGAATATCAGTAAATACCGAAAAATACCGAAAAATTCCAAAAAATACCAAACAAATGACCAAAAAATGACCAAAAAATGACCAAAAATGACCAAAAAATGACCAAAAATGACCAGAAATGACCAGAAATGACCAGAAAATGACCAAAAAAAACCTGTAAATATTAGAAAACCTGCGAAAGACCAAATAATACAAGTCAAATTCAGTAAAATACCAGTAAATCTCGGTTGAATACCTGTAAATTCCTGTAAATTCCTATAAATTTTTGTAAAGTACGAAAAATTGCCGGTAGAATCCAGAAAACGTCCCAAAACGCATCAGTAAATACATGTAAATATCGGTAAATGTAATTGTCACCACCATATTAATTCGCAAATCAGTTAACATGATGATGTTATACTTAAGTTAGTCGTCATTGATGGTATTTGATGAATGTTGTCAAAATATTAAATGTCTATTCTGATACTACTTTGCATATTTCTGATTTTTTCTTTTATACTGTTGTAATAGTATTGTCAAATTACTATGAATATATACAGGGTAAGCTTTTCGTCGTTAAAAAGGTAATGAAACATCTGAATATGGAAGTTCATAGATTCCTGAGTAGCTAAATGGATTGGTCGATGATTCTCAGAGGTAAAATAGCGTTATATGTACCTTTAAGAAAATCCACGATTCATGCATTTATGGATAAATGACTTTCTGACAGATAAAAATTGGCTGTCATATGTTAGTAATGTCCAATCAAAGGCTTAGACCAGTACACCGTAAGATACACCCATTCATAAGGTCCTTACAGCGGAGGACAACTGGTACTATATTCTCTTCCGAGGGAATATCCAGATGGCTTCGCTTCTTCATCTCAAGAAGCCACCCGCAAGACGGGCCATCCTAAATGGATATGGCGCCAAAGTCTTGATGTGGTGGGGTTTTCTCACGGACATGGAAGAATATTCCCGCTCAACCCATGAATCCATTCTCACATCAACAAGGCATATTTTCTGCCACCAACAAGGGAAAAAGCCGACCTTACCCATTCCCTCCAAATCACATCCTCCGTTCTTCACCCAGGCACCACAGCCACGACAGAAGAAGAATGGGAAGAATACGCTTCTAAGAAGGGGTACTCCAAAGACATGGGGAGACAAACACTCATCTTTAGTGTCCAAAAACCCCATACACATCCACCGCCCCCAAAAATTCCGGTATTCTGGACCCAATCTCTTTAAGAGTCGAAGCAAACAAGTCAAAATTAAAGAGAAACAATACGTCACTAGTCAAACTATCCAGGACCTCAGTCCTTACGTGGACTGGCCATATTTCTGGCACATGTTCACGAAAACAACCTGGACTTCTCATCCCTATGATTATATTCAATTGTTTCATTCATGGAATGATCTCCAGCACATTTATCATAAATGAGAAAGAACCAAAAAATATGGAGCGAATATGGGGGGGAATGGCTTTATATATGTTTTCGCGCATGCGCGCGCGCATGTGCCCTCTTAAATTGCAGCCATTTAAATCGCGCATGGTTCAATATATAAAGAGCCACGCCCCTCGCATTCTTTTTACAACCCCCTGTTACAACCCACTTTTATTCCTACAGCCCTCCTTCCAACTAACAAATGATATTACAACCACCATGGCTTTCCTAGCAGTATCTTGTCCCTTTGTGGACAAGCCTATTCTACTGAATTACTAAAGAGGGTCCGCCACATTTACTTCGAGTGTCCCATCTCCCAAGTCATTTGGGAAGAGTCCCAATTCTCCGAAACCCGCACAATCGACTATGCCGTTGGAAACCACACAGCCGAGCTTAGAAAACTCGACCTCTATTACTTTCTAGTCAAAACTCTTTTGACGCACCGAAAGCCCACCAAAAGGAGGATCGACATTGACCTGCCCTCCAATCTACCGCCACTAACGCCAGACTCAACGCGCAGAAACATTTCATACTGGAAACCGTCGTCGATGATTAAAGACTCTTCACCCGCGCGTCTCTAACCACTAAACTTCTACTACTAACCTTGGGCACACGCAGTTTTTACACCGTCCAACGGTTTTCTCCGCCTGAATTCGTACTTACTTATAGTTACGAATAAACATAGATATACATCCCCATATCTAGATAAGACGCCCAATTTAACACATCTTCACCGACCCAAACTGCAAAGTCTAGCCACAACAACAAAAAATGGTAAAAAATACTAACAAATACCAAGAAATATCAAGAAATATCAAGAAATATCTGGAAAAACCGGTAAATACCGGTAAATACCCAAAATCATCACTAGAATACCGGAAAATACCGGAAACACCAAAAACACCGAAAACACCGAAAACACCGGAAAATACCGAAAAATGGCTCTAAAACACCGGTAAATTACCAGTGAAATCTCTGGAAATCTCTGGAAAT
Organism: Metschnikowia mauinuiana; assembly: GCA_002374555.1. Classification (NCBI taxonomy): domain Eukaryota; kingdom Fungi; phylum Ascomycota; class Pichiomycetes; order Serinales; family Metschnikowiaceae; genus Metschnikowia; species Metschnikowia mauinuiana. Next base: position 141,725 of record NKZY01000680.1, on the reverse strand, counting down.
CTCTGGAAATCTCTGGAAATCATTGGAAATACCAAACCGTATCAGAAAACCAAGAAAATATCGGAAAATATCGGTGAATAAAAAAATAGCTGGAAATGTCTGGAAATGTCTGTAGAATACACTTAGAATTGTGGGTGTACGTTATATGCAGGTCGCAAAGATACATACATAGATTAATAGATACAAACGAAAATAGTTACATAGATAGGTTAATAGATACATAAATGAATATAAATAAAGGTAGATATATAGATGGATCAATAGATTATGGGGAGAGTGGAATTGGTGGGTGTTATGCAGGAACATGCAGGAACATGCAGCAGTGCATGAGACAAAATTAGTCTTCTGGCCACCCCAAGTGAACTGACTGAAATTGGCAGAAAAATGACAATGACTAGACAAAAATATTTCCCCTTTTGGTAGTGTTTACCAGAATCTGGAGCTGGATCTAGAGAAATGGGTCTCTAGTGAAAAAGTCCTTGGGATGGTCTCGGTCTCTGGGCCTCTGAGCCTCTGAGCTTTCCATAATTATATCCAATCGACAATTTCATTCGACAATTTCAACGAAACCAGTTTTTGATGAAACCAATTTTTGATGAAACCATTTTTTGGTAAACATTTGGAATGATAATTTTTCACTGGGCTTCGAGACCCGGGTTTAGATCAAAATCATCAAAATCAACATTTTCTGGCTTCCAGCCATTTCCTGGTGCTTTGAACCCTTGGACTGACCAATATCAAGTTGCTTTAACCTCCATTAAATTGACGGCCTTGGCCTTGGTTTGACTTTGGTATCGAATGACAGTAGTCATAGACATCTGACCATGCCACATTATAGTCACCAGCCAATTCGAGATACTCAAACAACCATAGATAGTTAAGTAGCCATAAAAGTCAAGTAGCCTTAAAATTCAAGTAGTCATAGAAGTCAAGTAGCCTTAAAACTCAAGTAGCCATAGAAGTCAAGTAGCCTTAAAACTCAAGTAGCATTGCATATCATCAAATCATAGGTAAGACAGTCTCATCTTATAGGACAGTCTCATCTTATAGCACAGTATATGGCTGATTGTCGGGACAAGAAACCGGGAGCTGTTAAACTCTGGTCTTTTTGCCGAGTGAATCTTGAGCTTGTCATCCTGTACCTTGGTAAATGGTCAGAATTGGTTCCACCTTCTTGACTGACTCATTCTCTTGAGTAGCTCCTAAACTCTTAGAACCGGTAGTCCTGGAAATCATGAAAAACAGCCAACTTCAAATATCCATGGCCTGGACTTCCGGAAGATAATAGTCTTCTCTTCTCTTCTCTTCCTTTTCTTCTCTTCCTTCTCTGCTCTGTAAGACTTTATGGCTGGTCACCTGCGCCGCTTGCGGTCGTCTTCGTCCTCTTTTGTATCTCTAGATTTACGCCGGCGTAATCTGTTCTCGTACTTTCCTCCTGTATCGGCCCGGAACTTGGCCACATCCCTTGGTATCTCAGTCCCGTTGGTTCCAATACCAACACCTTTCCCAATCTCTTCAGATTCAAGGTTAACTCCGATTTCTTCGATCTCTTTCGTTCCATAATCATTCGAATTTCCAATTTCCTTGGGGCATGCGCTCACTTCGCTAACTTTTCTCATGCTCTCCCCATTCCTTCCTGTACTTTCCTCGTTTCTTTCTGTTTGTTCGGCGACATTTGCTTCCTCATCTTCTTTTTCGCCTTCAAAAAGATGTGAGTTGGGGATCTCGCTTCGGAGTTCCTGTACCATGGCCTGATACGCCTCTGCATCCTGAGCAATGCCATTATCAATCAACTTCTTCATGAGCTCATGCGACCCCACCTCCTCACTTTTGCGCCCTCCATTTTTTCTTTCGTTTCTCTCACTCCTCTCACTCCTCTCGTTTCTGTCACTCCTCTCATTTCTTGGCTCAATCCCTGACCCTCTTCTCTCATTCAACCTCTTCTCCGACTTCGCCTCGTATTGGTACCCACTATTAAGGTTCTTGGACGGATCTAGACCCTGACGTTTTAATGCCAAGATACTCGAGAGTCCCTCTTCATCCTGAAACTCCTCCGCAAGCGCCTCGCCACACCGTAAAGCCGCAGCATCCTGCGACGTGAACTCCTTGGAATGGGCAATCCGGTTATGGTTCAAAAAGCCCTGTGCAGACGAGAAATTGCTCCGGTGACAATCCAGACACGTAAGCTTCACCACCACCCCATCCGTGCGTCGGTAGAGACACCCACTAATGGCCACAGGACTCCCAGCTATGGATGGCCGTAACGAGGACGTGGTGGATCTGGTCCGGTATGTATGGGCCCCACTAGAGTGACCTAGGCCATCTTTTCCAACCCCATTCTCCTCGAAAATACTCTCCCGGAGCACCGGCTGCTGCTGGTACTGCTGCTGCTGCAACCGGGTGAAATTCACACTTAGCAGTTCGTTCAAGATGCTGTAGTATTTGAGGGTGAAGTCGCTGGGCTCGCTGCGGAACGAGATCTCGTTGGGAACCTCCAAAAACTTCCGGAGGGCAAGCATTTGCGCTTCACACTTGCCGATTTCTTCTTCAGTAAGGGCCAACTCCTTGTGTTTCAAGCGGATCTCAAGGTCCACCTGGTTGGTCAAGATGCTGCGGAGCACTTCTGTGGGGATTTTCTCGAGCTTTTTGACGAGCTCTTCCCGCTCAATAACGGGTTCTTCGTCCCGGCTGTTATTCTGGCCTGGTTCTGTCATGCTGGGGAAGGAGGCAATTGGGGCTGGTGATATGCGATCAGTCACGTGATCGTCAATATATAGGTCACGTGGTGTAGCACGTGATAGTCACTCTTAAATCAAACGCTAATTCAAGAGCATAAAACCATGTGACTTCCCAAAATGTCTTACCTTCGTTTCTTGATAATGTTGAGCAAATCTTCCCCGGGGGCACACTTCTCAAGTAATTGCCAATATGTGCACGTGATCTTGTGCTTTTGGGCTTTTTTGGTTTGTCTTTTCTTGACCTTCTGTTCCGTGGTTGGCTGCCTTTTTTCTTCTTCGTTTCCTTTCTTGGTATTCTCTTTTTTGGCATTCACCTGCTTTTGATCTTTTTTTGCCTTTTTCGGCTCAACCTTCCTCGATTCGTCCCCTTTTGGCTCTTTCTTTGCTCTTTTCGGCCCATTCTCCGTTTTCGGACCATTCCCAGCTGTTTTGGGATTCTCCCCTTTCGCTTCTTCCTTTTTTGCTTTAAACTCACTTCGCTCCCTTAGTTCAATTAATGGCACATCACTGTCGGAATGCACGTCGGGTATAGGCTCCTCGCTTGGAAATTGCAGCTCAAATGAGTTTTCTGCAGGTTCACTCTGATGAAGCTGGAGCTTGGAGCGTTGCAGCCGTTTTCGGTCCTTTTTAGAAAACTTCCTTTTGAGTGATTTCCTGATCGGGGCTTTTCTCCGAAGCTGCGCTGAAATCTGTGCCCGGTACGTGGCCTGCGTCTTAGACGAAAGTGATACTGGGGCTGCCAGAGTCACCAAAGGTGCCACAACTGGAGGCACTGGATTCACCAAAGGTACTGGATTGACCAAAGGAACTGGAGTCACCAAAGGCACTGGAGTCGGTACCAAACCGCTCAGTAGTTCCAGACTCACTAGGGGTACCATAGTAACAGAAGGTATTGAGGGCACCGGGGGAGCTAGAGTCCTTGGGGGTATTGAAGGTATATGGGGCTCCTGGGGCTCCTGAGACCTTACCAAGGCCAAAGCAGTCCCGGAATCACCCTCTTTTCCCCCGTTCCTTCCTATTGTCTTTTTCCCCAGCTCTCCTTCTCCCAGTTCTTTCCTCAATTCTCCTTCTCCCAGTTTTTTCTCCAATTCTCCCTGTCCCAGTCCTTTCTCCTTTGCCTTCTCTCCTTTCCCTCCCCTCTCCTCCTTCAACGAAGGCTGCAAAAGTTCACGCTCATCAATAAACTCTCTATCAATAGAAAACTCAAACGGTGAGAGACTGACCCCACTAAGTAGATCCACAGTGGAAGCTCGAAGAGGTGTAGAAGTAGCCAAAGAAACCAAGCCATTTTTCTTCCCCTTTCCTGGCCCTTTCTCTATCTTCTTATTGTCCTTCTTCTTTTCCTTCCCACTCTCTCTCCCCTTTTTTTCTACCCCCTTCTTTTCTATCCCCTCTTTTTCTATCCCTCTTTTTTTCCCTCCCTCATTTTTCCGGAAATCCAGGTCTCCTTTTATACCCTCACTCACTTTCTCGTAATTCCCCCCCTGCGCATTCGTTTTTACAGCCACCTGGGACCCCTCTTTTTCCCCCGCCCCTGAACCTCCGTCATATATAAACCCCTTCTTTTCCCACGAATTTTTTCCTCCTTCTTTTTTTAAAGTACCAGGAATTTCCCCAAATGAAGGCCTCGAGTCCGCTTGGATTTCAGAACTGGCCCCGAAAATCCCATTCAACTTCTCCAACGACGTGAGTTTTTTGGTTTCTGGATTCTTTATTATACGCTGGGCATTGGAAAACGCTAGGTTGAATTTCCGGGTCTTGGATAAAAGGGGCTTTCCATAACACGCTAGAGTTAGTGCTGCTAAAAACTATCCCCCTTCTTTTGTTGCTTTCACTTTGCTGATTTTACTGGGTTTGCTGATTTTGCTGGTTTTTCTTATTTTGCTTTGTTCAACATACATAGTGCTGGAAACGGCTCGTCGTTAAGAATGGGCTGCTTCATGGGTTCCTTGTTCGCGGCTACTCAGGGCACTGGGTCTCTAAAGAGAGGAGGAGGGTATGGCTGCAACCGATGTTTTCCTGCATGCGCGCGCGGCTCTTCTGCAGGCCCCACTCCTCTCTCCATTTCCTCCTCCTACTAACCACATGTCCGATACGCCCATTCTCCCCTCCGTGGCCAATCTCGGCACACTCACCATTAACGATGGCTCCAAATCGGGTTTCGGCTATAACCCTTCCATCGGCCCTGCATCCAACGCCATCTCCGCAGAAACTAGTGCCATTCTCGCTGCCAAGCGTCCCGTGGACTTGACTCCCACCTCCCATACCGCCATCTATGACCGCAATGTGCATGCCAAGAAAACAAAAGAAATGAGTCTCTCGGCCCTATCTTTTTTATTTGGTGAAATCGTGTCGTGGGCCCATTCCAAGTCCAAGGGTGTTTCCGACCTTGAATACCGCCTCAACGGCTTGGGTTACCAGATCGGCCAACGGTACTTGGAGCTTGTCAAGTTGAGAGAGGGCCCGAAATACGGCAAACGAGAAACAAAAATCATTGAAATCCTACAGTTCATCCATGGGCCGTTCTGGAAAGCCATTTTTGGCAAAACCGCCAACGAGCTTGAAAAGTCCCAGGATGCCCATGATGAGTATATGATCATCGAGAGCGTGCCCACTATTGCCAAGTTCATTAGCATCCCGAAAGATTACGGTGATCTTAACTGCTCTGCTTTCGTGGCTGGTATTATCGAGGGAGCCTTGAATAGTGCTGGCTTCTATGCCTCGGTGGTGGCCCATTCGGCTCCTACGCCAGAATCGCCATTGAAAACAGTGTTTTTGATTAAATTCGATGAGCTGCTCTTTACAAGAGAGGAGATCAGGTTCAGTTAGTCGTGTCCCCTTAACTACTTTCTGATTTGGTTCCTGATTCCTGACCATCTTGGTTGATTCTCATTGATCTCATTGACTCCTTGATACTGATTCTTATTGTTACTGCTGTTAACTGCTGATCCTCAATCATCATCAATTGTGGGTTACTGGTCTTACTGTTGATTACAGTCCTGCTGCTGACTACTGCCTCCACGTGACTATTACTGATTCCTAAGTTTTACTGTTGATTGCTTTAAACGGAAAGCTTGATCCTAACACTTTAACGGAAGAAATGGATCCTAAATTGCTGATCGTTTTTTAAATCAGGGACGTGTTCTGAACTTAAGGTCTGGACCTTTATGTTGTTTGGATCTGTATATAACCGCATCTGCGGTGTACGGGTTTTTAGGATGCGAATATTCAACATCCGGTGCAATCTATACAGCAGTCACACAACCACAGCAGTTACACAACCACAGCAGTCACACCACCAAAGCATCACACAACAACAAGATGGGAGTCACAATCAGAAGAGCCACCATTGAAGATGTGCAGGCCATGCAAAACGCCAATTTGCTCAATCTCCCCGAAAATTACCAGTTGAAGTACTACATGTACCATATTCTCTCGTGGCCGCAGACCAGCTTCGTGGCCACCACTTATGAGGTCGACGATGCAGTGGAACACAGTTCCGAGGATGATTCATTGGCCGAGGACAATTTGGCTGCTTTGAAAGAAGCAAATCTCCAAAATTTGCCCAAAAGAGACGTGGCAGACCCCAAGGGCGACTCGGCGTACATCCGCAAAGGCGAAAAAATCGTCGGATACGTGTTGGGAAAAATGGAGGATGACCCTGACGCCCAGGACAAGACGCCGCATGGCCACATCACGTCTTTGGCGGTGATGCGGACGTACAGACGGATGGGGTTGGCGGAGAAGTTGATGAAACAGGCGCTCTACGCCATGTGCGAGACCTTCAAGGCGCAACACGTGTCTCTCCACGTGAGGAAGTCCAACCGGGCCGCTTTGCACTTGTACCGGGACTCGTTGCGTTTTGAAAACACCTCGCTTGAGAAGCTGTACTACCAAGACGGTGAAGATGCATATGTGATGAAGAAGGTGTTCAAGTTGGAGGAGATGTTGCCGTACTTTGAGCACGAGCTCCAGGACGACTTCTCCCAGGATTTGATCTAGATGGATATCGGGATAGATCGGGATAGATCCGGGTAGATCCCGTTAGATCGGGATATGAAGACTTGATCTAACATGGATGAAGGGTGGATGAATTGCATAAGGTAGGAAGTGGATGGTGATGATCTATGGTGATGATCTATGGTGATGATCTAATGGTGATGATCTAATGGTGATGATCTAATGGTGATGATCTAATGGTGATGATCTAATGGTGATGATCTAATGGTGATAATCTAATGGTGAATGATGTGTGAAGTTTTCGAGACGGATGAAATAGTCAATTGGATGAATGGTGAAGAAATTTGAGATCTACTGCAGTGTCCTATGCTATGCTGGTTACTATACACTAATATCTCTCCTTCATTCTGGAAGCCACAGTCCTCAAGTTTCCATAAACCTTACCTGGAGGCGAACCCAAAATCAACGACACCACTGCCTCACGGGCCATGCGAATATGCGTGAAACCGCCCAAGATGTGGATCTTCAGATCGGCCAAGACGATTCTGGTTCTGGTGGCGTTTTCAATGGCAAACTTGGTTTTACCGTCCTTTCCGGCAATTCTGCCGATGGCCCGGGATAAGTGGTCTCCGGTCAAAGTCTTGACGTCCTTGATCTCAAAGGTCTCTATATATAGGTCGTCCAAGCGCAACAAGGCGATGGCATCGTCGACGTCAAACCCCAACGTGAATGCTTTGATGAAGTCAGCACCTTTCTGCAAGGCGCCGGGGTCCTCGGTATGTTTATTTGTTTTCATTTCGACGGTTTTGGTTCTCAAGTTCATGCGCACTTGCAACTTCAAGTGATCGACCAAAGGAGGGTAGATCTTCATCCAGGTGTTTTTCAACGGCGTCATTCTGTGAGGCGGCACGGCGACTTTTCTGCTTTCGAGCTTGACGGCCATTCCGGAACGGGCTTCAGCCACGAAGCGGGGTTTTCCTGATTCATCCAAGGTCACGGGCTCATTTTTGGAAGGTTCTGAAGGGTGTGGATTGGAGGCGAGCGAGCGCTCGGAATCGCTCTCCACGTCCATACTCACGGGTTGTGCAGAGGGGATTGAACTGGTATCGACTAAAAAGGAATCTTCTTCTGCTTCGGCACCCACGGGGGCCTTGGCGACTTTTTTGGCAGCGGTGGGGGCAGCCATGATGAACAAGTTGGATGAGATAGAATTTTTGCATGAGATGAGGCCGGTGCGCACCTCCATGCAGGGCCACCAGGCCACCAGAAGGACCCCCAAAAGCAAGAAGCAAGAACAGCACTCCAGAAAAAATCCAGAAAACAGGCATCCAGAAAAAATCCAGAAATCAAGCATACGTGTCATCAAGCATATTTATCTGGTTGAGCAATTTCAAAAATGTGATTTTTAAAAAAACAATCGGGCGAGTTTCTGGGGTTTCGGGGATTCATGGCGTGCATCGGATGCACGGGGGTGTGAGGAAGGACTCCAGAATTACAGGAGAAATGGAAAGTGAGAAATGGAAAGTGAGAAATGGAAATTGAAAAGCGTGCGACTTCTGGAGACTGGAGACTCGCGCGCACACCTTTGCTCTGCAACCTCCATACTACCACAGCAGACCACCACCACCGAAACCGAAACCGAAACCTGACCAAACCAGACCAACACCGAAACCACCCCAGACCAAAAAACCCCGAAACCACCCGAAACCAAGCCAAACCAACTCAAAACAAACCAAAGAATCACATGGCAAAGCTGTTTGTTCCAGGTATATCGAGATGAGCAGCATGAGCAGAATGCACGGGATCATGTCTTTTCGGAGACCAAGTGCCCTGCTTTGGATAAGTCCAAGCATGCTACGAGGTTTGCCCCAGTTACGTTCGAGGATCCACGGGGCCAAAGCCACCAGAGCATTTTCCCGGTTTAGGGAGAAGACGGGGGGCGAAACCCCAAGGATTTTTAAGCCGTTTTGGCCGTTTCCTTCTATTCATCGTCAATACTCCACAGGACCAGAGCATAGCATAAGTCAGAATAGACAAATTAGACAAAATAGTGAAAGTCAAAAGAATCCAAGTCAAAATAGTTCCAGTCAAAATAGTCAAAATAGTCCTCAAAAGAATCTGAATAGTCCATGTTCAATTAGATCTAGTCGAAATAGTCCAGAAAATGGTAGAAAGATTAGGGAGCAGGAAAGTGTTCTGGGAAAAAGAAGCACTGCTTTGGGAAACACGGAACCCACAGTGACAAAACCCAAAGTGACAAAACCCAAAGTGACAAAACCCAAAGTGACAAAACCCAAAGTGACGGAAGAAAGTCATGGTCGGGAAGCTACAATGACTGCAATAAGTCCAAAGAGGGGAATGACTCCAAAAATGACTCCAAAAAAGGCCATAAGTGCTTCAGAAATGACTCCAAAAAAGGCTCCAGAAATGGCTCCAGAAAAGGCTCCAGAAATGACTCCAAAATCTCCAATTGGGATGGACAAAAAGACGCTTTTGGCAAGGGCCACCACGCCTCTTAGCAGACTCGGGGTTCATGTCAAGTGGCCACTTCTACGCAACAACCGGCCGTTTTCCATGGACGAACTCTCGGCCTTTGCCTCATGGTTGGTCATGGGGAACGTGCTCTGGGTTCTCTTGGGAACTACCACTTTTGTCTTGACTGCCATTTACTTTCTCGAGGCGTTCGGGCGGGCCTGCAACTATACAAGAGAGGTTTATGGAAAGTACTGGGACACGGGATTTTCTGGTTTTAGTTCTGCTTCTGGCTCTGCTTCTGGTTCTACTTCTGGTTCTGCTTCTAGTACTGGCTCTGGGCTGGATGGCTCGTTCATTGGATGGTTGACTGGAAAAGTGCTTTCTTCCGGGATGGCCATGGAGGTGGAGTTTAAAAAAGGAAAAGTGCTTCCTCGGCTTGAAGATGGCATGCTTAAGTTCAGCGAGGTCCAGCTTACTCTGGTGTCACAGCCACAGTTCCTGGCTCGCATAGCAGAGCTCCATGTATCACTTTCATTTAATAAGTGGTATGCGGGCCATGGGCTTATAACGGATATGGCCATTTTCGGCATGCACGTTCGGATCCAGAATCCAAGCCAAAAGATCCCAGAGAAATTCCCAGAAAAACAACCAGAACACCAAAAGATCCCCGAAAAACGATTGATTGACCAGGACTATGAGCTCCATCATATTCGGATCCAGGACCTGCGCTTGGACGTTTACGATGATCATCAGGCCACACACATCTCGGTGTTCAACTGTGACTTGCCCCGGCTCCGTGGCAATAAGCTTTTGATGGACTTTTTCAACGCCAGCATCGTCACCGGTACAGTCAACAATAGCATGTTCAGCGTGCACAAGAACCAGGGCTACTCGGAAGGAAACTCGGTCAAGTTCGAACTTAAAGGCATTGACTTGGGCTACTTGGCTACAAACCCCCGGCTGAAATTCAACTGGTTGGTGGCTGGAAAGGCGGATATCAGTGCAGAAATCCGTATGCCCCATTGGCAAAAACTCGATTCGTTCTCCTCGTCCATTGGTCTGTTTCTCCTGGCCTGTGTGTCTGAGTATGGAGAACTGACGCGAAAAAGAGTGGATTCCAGTACTCCAAAAAACATGGCCTCCAACGACGACGGGCTCGTCAAGGGCGCCATTGTGTCGATGTACGAGACGTTCAAAAACGAAAACCACCGCAAAATGGACCACGCCCAGTACGTGGTGGTCAATGCCAATGTACGGTTTTCTGAGCTCAAGGCCTGTATGCCGGGCCAGCTCCCACTGACATCCTCCAACGTTCCATTTGTCTCGCCGCAAAGCTTAAGGTCCTTGGTCACTTATATCAACGAAACGGAGAAACCCGTGACCATCAAGACCTATGGTATTGAGAAGGTGGCCGATTTGGATGGCTTGTCCAGTCTCTCGCAGACCAAGGTCTACGACTGCATCGTGGCCGATATCTACGACGAGATGTTGGCCAAAATCAAGGTTGACGAACGCAAGTATATCGAGGAGAACGCCGTGCATTGGTCCCATACCTTGATGGGGCAATTATTTCTCCTCGGACTCGGCGCCATCTCGTGATCCCTCACTCTTCCTTATCATGGAACTATTTCATTGGTAATGTGAACTTGGACATGTTCAGATCACTGACTACATAGTCACGTACATAGGATCTCAGCATAGTTAATCATATGAATGTCCATCTCAGACACAGCAGATATCTCCTTATTCGAAACCTCCTTAGACTGATTCCTTGGAGCTCTGTGCAACTTCGACGACCATGATATTGGACCACACATAAATCTCATTAGGTATGCAGATTTAGACTCTCATTTCGGTGTTTCATAAACCTTTTGACATCTGTGTTCCGGGAACATTTCCACATGTTCTAAATGTAACTCTCTAAAAATCTGTAGTAAGTATATCCCAGTCATGTGGGATGACTTCTTATGTTTCGGGTTTGTAAGTATTCTGCATTCAACCATCACCAGTATACTCTTGTATAGCTTGTAGATATAGGTCTCAAGGGTCCAAACTGACTATGTTGACACCGACTTCTATATTGCCCAAGAACTTCTTAAACGTCTTAGAGATTCGCCAGTACCTTTTCCACGCATGAGTTATTTAGTCCAAGTATCAATATATCATCAACATATAGTGCAATCATGAGTAACTTCCTGGAGTTCTTATAGTACACATCTTTGAACCCAAATTTAGAAATGGCTCTGTGAATCCACACCACCTGCTTACCATAAAGAGGGCCTGCTTACCGTAGAGAGGGCCTGCTTACCGTAGAGACTTCCTGAGTCTGAGAATAAGTGTTCCTTTCCTGTTTGAATGTAGCCTTGTTTCACTGCAATGGCTAAGACCATTTTTAAGCTTTCGTATCTGATAACAGGTGAGAATGTTTCTTGATAATCAATATCCTCTTTCTGGAGGTTACCCAACACCACTAAAGGTGCCTTGTATAGTGTCTTATCCTTTATTGTGAATACCCATTTGGAACCTATTGGTTTTCTGAATATAATGAAATTCATGGCTTAGTTACATTGTACAGAAATATATCCCTAATCAATTCCGAAGGATTTAATAAAGTTTAAACCCCATGACTCGGCGAATGCAAGGTCCTGCACGTACCTGGAGGTGTACCGTGACAAAAGATGCCTTTTGTTGCCTCATTAATACCACCAGTAACCAACCATTGACCAATTATTTATCAACCTTTTTAATTAAATATATTCATTCTTCAAGATTAAGCGAGCCAATTTTGGTCTCTTACTGTCATATATATTCGCGTCAGTACCCTAAGATTCACCACTAATTATTGTCTTGATAAGCTGACACTGCGACAGCTCTAAGGAATCATCAGTATCAGTATTGAATGATTCATAAATACATATAATTGTGCAAATAAAATAATAACTAGAGAATTAAGAGATAGCAGAAAATGAAAAAGGGACTGGGTAATATTGAATAATCCATTAGCATTAGTAATATCTAATATCTGGTTATGAGCACTGCACACTCGCTCTATTCACGTACTCTTCCTAATAGATAGACCACTACACCACAATGCAGTACTATGATTTATTATTACTTCTATTGAATTCGACCTTTAAACCTTTAAATAAAATTCACCCAGAAGGATGTTTTTCCCGAAAAAGTCATGATTTCTTCCCAAAAGATAAGCCAGCCTCTGTGTCATGATTTAAACGTGTATAACTCATCGACCATGGCCCGTTGAGCTACCCTATTTTGACCTTTATGAAATTCAAGTATAGTCTAGTAAGATGATATAAGAAATATCTATATAAGTCGGGGTATAAAGTGATATCAATATAGAATACCTAGTATCCTGGGTTAATATGTAATAAAAGAATACGTAATATACAGTAAGATATAGACCAATATATAGTTATAAGAGACTATATCTAATATATAATAGATATATGATATAGGATTAGGTGATGATATTTCAAAGAATGGACCAGAGAGAAGACCCTTCAAGAATGGACCAGAGAAGAACCTTCAAGAAAGGACCTTATAAGAGATACCGTGGAACTGGGAAATGCTTCCGCTGTGGTAAAGCTGGACACTACATGGATTTTTAATGCGACCCGAAGAAAGAGGACTATGTAACAATTGAACAGAACGATCTGTACTTACCACAATCTGTACTTACCAAAAACTGTGGACTTTGTATGGGACTCAGGAAGCGTAGTACATGTGGTAAATCGCTTAGACTACTTTCAAACCTTCATGGAAGAAAAAAAGAAGTTTAAAACTGCAAATAATACAGGCATGGTATCCACTGGATATGGGACAGTATTATTACAAGTGGGACCAAAGAAGAGAAAGTTTTATTAACGAAAGTATACTACTTTCCGTTCGCAGCACAAAACCTATTCTCCCCACACGCTGCGGTACATGAAAGTCCAACGGACCTGCTACATGAGAACATCACGTGGAGACATGACACGAAAGAAATCATAGGAGGAAAAGAAAAAGGGACTCCATGGCGGATTCATGTGACGGTTCTCTTACCAGCGAGAGAGAAAACACTATATTACATGCAGGTAAGAACTTCTTTGATCACCCAAGGAAGCATGTGGGAATGTATTGAAACCTGCGTACACATGAACTTTTTGTTAAGCGTGAACGTCTCGCAAGGCATTCACGTACTGCATAATCATGGAATGCGTATGCAGTATGTTTCAGATTAAACTACTTAGACATTGTACTGGAAAGAACAATGTTGGTCTGCGTTCATCTAGCCAATCATAGAGCTCTCGTCCAATGAATCTTAGGGTGTACTGGTCTATCTAAGAGGTAGGTGTTCTCTTCCTGAGGGAATATATAAGAGGCGAGCCAGTCGCCCTTATGTAGAGGGTGTACTGGTCTATCTCTAGTACTTAGTTAGCAAACAACAGAATACAAATGACTAATATGGTTACTGAAGTTCCACACTTAATAGAGTTGCTAAACAGCAACGAGATAAGTGTTCCATCTTACGCGAAAGTTTATGCTAACGCGCAACACTTTTAACCTTGTAGTATTTCAACTTTTACAAATTCTGCAACTAAGAAAATTGATGGTGATAATAAAATTGATAGTGATAATAAAATTGATAGTGATATAAAATTGATAGTAATCATAAAATTGATAGTAATCATAAAATCGATAGTAATCATAAAATCGATAGTAATAATAAAATTGATAGTAATAATAAAATATCTCATAGTTCTATAATAGGACATTCTAGAAAACGGCTGAAAAAAATGGCCTGATGGTACTGTAGTGTTCTTGATCCAGGACATCCAGAATATTTTGACACTGTGTATGAGACTGTCGGTTCCAGTCAGGCCAAAGACAATCTGACGATAGACAATCTGGCGAAAGGCAGTCAGCACAGCTGGTTCACGCACATTGTGTTTGCCTGCAGCATGCCTCCGGCAGGTACACGGGTTCTGCAGGGCAAACGTGGCCAGGCATGCGGGAAGCGATGGAGGATGCGGACTTGGACCGCGCAGTGAAATGGTTGGGAATTGCTTCATTGGTTCCAAGGCTGCAAAGCGCGCTAGGCACACAATAGACTAATGTGCCGGTCGTGCAATACGGATCGGGTTTTAGGCTCGGAATGCACCCATCAAGAAATAAATTTTACTCCATTTAAACCCATTTCCAAACGTGGATCATATCTGAACAAATCTGAACAAATCTGAAATAAGACTGAAACAAGACTGGAACATATCTGAAAGAACACTAAAAAAAGCTTTTGCAAGCGTTTCTATCCTTTCGGTTCTTTCTGTTCATTCTATCCAGTCTGTCCAATTTCTGTCCAATTTCTGTCTCATTTTTGTCCAATGTCTGTCCAATGTCTGTCCAATGTTTGTCCAATGTCTGTCCAATTTCTGTCCAATGTCTGTCCAATGTTTGTCTAGTCATTGTCCATTCCAGTACACCCTAAGATGTAGAAGGCACAAGCTGATAGACCAGTACACCCTAAAATAGATAGACCAGTACATTGAAGTATTCGTTCTTTAAGACTCTCAGCCCCATCTCTATAAATACAAGACTCTTCTTTTTCAAGTCATGAATACGAAAAAGTACATACCAGTTTCGCAGCCAGTCAAAAGGCGCACTATATAAACCGAGCATCCCCCGCTATTTTTATTCTTTTTTCAATAAACACAGACTTAGAAGAGAGAAATAAAAGACAGAAAAAGACAGACAGACAGACATAAACTCAGGAGCGGAACTTAAGAACGGAACTAAAAGCGAGTCCAAATCCTACTGTTTAACAGATTCAACACCATTTATGCTGACGGAAAAAGCCGGATTCGAGGCTCCAATTGCTTTTCCCCTGGATTCCCACGGGCCAGGGCCCCCCAAACCAAAAAAGGATAAAATAACACAAAGGTTACGAAAAATAGAAATGGTAACTATGGTACTGGGCAGCCAATGTGCGGAAGGAATTGGATAAATGAATGGAGAAAGGAGCAAAAAGGAGGGGGAACATGAGGAGGGGGAACATAAAGGTGGAAGGAAATAACATTTCATGGATGTGGAGATCCCCACCTTTCAGTCCTCAACCTTGCTCAGAGAAAAAAAAAAGAACTAAATAAAAGTCTCTATCAATACCCCATCACATTATTCATCTGACCTATACGCCACATCCTGGACATAATGGATATCCTATACTAGATACTAATTCAAGGATATCTTAACTAGTATTTCATACTCACCACTACCATTTGAGCTAACGTATTCTTACAGGTATTCCAGTACTTTAGTATTCCTGGTTTTATCCAGGACACCCTAAGATATCCAGGTCTCCAGGTCTCCAGGTCTCCAGGTGTTACAGTATATAATTAAGAAACACCGGGGATTATTTCTAGAAAGTCTTATATTAACATATTAATACAGAGCCATTATATAAAAATAATATGATATATTATATAAAAAAATCATATGATATATTATATAAAATTGTGGCGGACTGTGGAACTGTTTGCACTAAACAGAGGGCCAGGGCTGAGACTGCGACTGAGACTGAGACTGGGGGGGCGCGCTCATTCTGCTGCACTAGAACCAGAAGTATTCGTTCCCGTAAGACTCTCAGCCAGTCATGGTGGCTAAAGTAACCTTTGTATCTGTTGTCCATATTTGATACTCCATTCAAAGTATTCTAGAGTCTCTATTCCAAAGTATTCTAGAGTCTCTAGGCAGTACCAGTCCTGTAGTTAGTCCCAGATGCCCAGGCTTATACCACACACTATCTTTTATAGAAGTTTGAAACAGTGAGTCAAGTAAAGCATAAGACTCGCTGAGACTCACTGAGACTCGCTGAGACTGGGTCCACAAGTAAATGGTAACATGTATGGTCATTGTCCTGCACATAGCGCGGCGTTGCACCCAAGTGTTTCGTCTTCCGTCAAATCGCCCAGTTCCTCGGACCCCGCCATTGTTCCTTGGGTTTAAACATTTGTTGCACCTAAGAACCCATGTAATTGTTTTTGTGTTGTTCGTAGCGGAGCACCAGCAAAGTAGACCTGATCCAAGGGGAAATCATAACCAAGAATGTCTCGTTCATGGCCATCAATATTCCACTCTGACAAGACAAAATTGTGGATTTCCAAAGGACAAAATAGTCAAGTCTCTCACAATGTCAATGAAATGCTCATCCTCTTTCTCCAAGCGTACTTTAGATCCACCCACAACGAAGAGCCATGGGATAAACCTTCAGTCGATCTTGACCAAATCCTATGAACTAGCACTTCAAAACACACTTGATACAGTTTCTCCGGGTGTGAACCAACACTGCAGAATCTACCGTCCACCTTCAACACGGACAAGTACTGGTCCAAAGCCAAGCCTTCCACGTTAGATGCACAGTTCAAGATAAAGTCGAACTTGTCCTCGAACTTCTTGGTCCAGTCCTTGTCTTGCTGGGTGGCCACGAAACCGGAGGCTCCAAAGGACTTGGCCTCCTTCTCCTTGGAGTGTGTTCTGGAGAAAGCGTAGACCTCAGCACCCAATGCCTTGGCAAATTGAAGAGCCAAGTGACCCAAGCCTCCAATACCAATAATACCCACCACTGGGTTCTTCTTGTTGCCGATGTTTCTCTTCAAAGGAGAGAACACAGTCAAGCCGGCACACATCATTGGGGCAGCGTTCACGGACTCCAACTTCTCTGGAATAGCAAACACGAATTGCTCGTGAGCAATGGAGTGCGACGAGTAGCCACCTTGCGACACGTAACCATCGGCCTTGGAGTCAGGAGTGTTGTAAGTACCAACACCTTGAGAACAGTATTGCTCGTTGTCGTTCTTGCATCTGTTACAAGGCAATCTCTTGGTCAAATTATCATCTGTTGTCTCCATAGATGATATAGTAGAAAGGTGTTAGTACTCTTGACAGTACCCATTTGAACAGTAACCCAAATGACTCCTTCTTTTCAGCCCCAAAGAACAATTTCAATAAATTGCATATTCCTTCTCATGGAAATACCATCAAAATGCTGGATTTAGTGTTCTGTACTGCATCCAGTACCATTCAGAGCCTAAACTGGTCAGTAAAATCAGTACACCCTAAGATTCGTACCTTAATGGATTTGACTGGTTAGTAGTGAACTTTATTCTGGTTGGTAGTGGTTGGCCTAAGGAGACTTTCGCTTGAGAGGAGCGGAGATGTTCTTTTTTGTCAACTCGGGCTCCAAATCCTTATCCAAGGGTTTTGCCCCGATTCCCAAAACAGCACCCAATTTCCGGCGTGGGGCCACGGCTTCCGTTTTTTCAAACCGGCCGTCCCACCCCATTCCCCGGAGAAGTGCTGCTCCAAACTGGTCCACTGGTACTGCATCGTAGTCCGCCACAGCCACTTCTTTGGAAAGTTCTGTAGAAAATTCTTTGTGCAGTTCAGACCCTTTTTTGTGCAGTTCTTCTCTCTCATTTCTTTGGATCACCATTTTTCCGGTATCCACATCGGAGAGAAGCGACTGGGTGGCTCTTTGTTGTAGAAGCAGAGAAGTATCGTGGTGCGCATTCCCCTGGTGAGGATTGGGTAACGCAGTTTCCGTATCCAGAGGTTTTTGCATAGGAGTCTCTGTTTTAGGCAAGTCTGTTTCTGTTTTAGGCAAGTCTATTCCCGTATTCAGCGATTCTATTTCTGTTTTAGGCAGTTCTATTTCTGTATTCAGTTGGCCTGTTTTCGGTAATGTGGCCGATACTTGTATTGGCTTAATCACCAAGGTGTTCTTCTGTGCTAGGGACTGGTGGCCTTGCATGGCTCCAAGCTTGGAGAACCCATCGATTTCCGTTTTTGTTTTTTCAACCACTTCATTAGAAAAAGCATTTTTCCGAACCCCCGCTTTTTTGGCAACCTTATTCTTGAGGCTGATCGAAAACCCGCCCATGGTGTGGATGGTAATCGTGAGCTGAGCATCGCGTGTGAGTCTCCGGTCACGTGCACCACCACCAATACAAAACACTACAATCACAAATACTACTACACTTTACTAAAAATACAAAATACTAAATACCAAATACTAAAATACTAAAATACTACTACTACTAAAAAATACTACAACATAATTCGTATACTTGGAGTACTGTGTGTGGATGTGCTGTGTGCTGTGGGTATGGCTGCGACCTGCATACAGCCCCATTTTTGTTAATTCCAATTTCACTCTTGGTAATCACTTAGTGACCGGTTCAAATTCATGGAGGGAAAAGGCCTTGCCTTTCAAATTAGGATTCCTGGCTGGTTTAACGAAAAAACCCCCTTTTCCGATTTTTAAGCCCCGCTTGTTTCCTTCATTTGCGTGTTTGGTAGCAAATGTGCAGTTCCTCAGATAATCATGAACTCACATCACGACTAAACCCCCCAAAAAAAAAAAAAAAAGACAACTTAACTGAATCTATTTCAGTCAGAAAATTCTTTAAAATTTAATTTAATACAGACTCAGAAACTACACTAGGAAAGCTTTAAAGAAGAGCTTTAATCCTGCACTTCATGACTATCAAGGAAGTAAGGCTCTTAACTATACCATTAATTAACCAAGCTTTGATTATATCATTATTCAATCAAGCTTTAATTCTGATCGTTGAATCTTCCAATTTCAATCAAAATACTTGGTGTTTGGTTGGTGTTTGGTTGGTGTTTGGTTGGTGTTTGGTTGTTGGATGGAAATTGATACTGCGGTAGTGCATATACCCACGGTGTCATCTGTCGCGACACGAACGCGTTTCCTCCACCATGAATCTCGGGCTGGAAAACAACCTCCATCCGTTTTTCTTCCGTAGCATGGCCCGCTACAGTCTGCCGACGCTGGAAGAAGAGGATATAAGCGACGACTCGGAAATGGAGCCCGGATACATGCAGGTCCGCCGGCCCTCCTCCCCACCACAACCAAACACCATCCCCTTCAAGGCCCCACACCTTCCCAGTGTCCACTACCACCAGTCTAGACCCAGCCAACCGCCTGATGTCAAAATGAAAGCTGGCGCCGGTTCCAGCCTCATGTCGGTGCTTCTGGGGAACCAAAGCAAAAAGCCCAAGAAAAAAACCTTGGATGATGAGTTGCTGCTTTTGGAGAATAAGGTGTACTCGTCGCTGAAGAGCGTGTCTGCTTTGGAACTCCTTAAAAAACCCAATCCTCCACCGACGGCAGATCTCGTTGTTCTCTCGGACGAAGATTTTTTGGTTGAAGAGGACGGAAATGGAAGCGATTCCAGAAACGACATTTCCGGAAACGACTCCAGAAACGAAATGTCTGGAAACGGAAACGGCCCTTCCAGAACCGACCCTCCCAGAACCGACCCTTTCAGAAACGGAACCGACCCTTCCCGAAACGACCCTTCCATTTCTGGAAGTGCCGTTTCTGGAAGTGCCGTTTCTGGAAACTCCATCGCCAGCATCCTCGGCCGGTACCCCACCAAAAAGAAAAAAAACCACAAGGGCGTCTGGACACTTAAGGTGTGCTTGAAGGTTCCGCCGCACGCCTTGCGGCACATCACCGTCCCCCCCTCGTACCCCGTGACCATCAAGCTCCCCCCCGCCCGGCTCACCCAGGCCACGCGACTGCTTAATCCTCTATACACGAGCGGAGGCGCCAATAAAAAAGGGAATGGCGTTTTTGCCATGATGATGAAAAGGGCTTCGGAAAATAGTCACCCGAAATTGACGCCCATACAAAAAGTCAAGAGTCTAGACCCGCTCCCCATTCCTCGGGAGTTGATGCATGTCACTGGGGCCACTGAAAAACCATTGTCATTTTCGCACCCATTTTCTGGGACCGCACTGGTTCCACACGCGATTTTCCAGAACCGAAGGATGAAAACGACCAGACAAATAGAGACGTTGGAGGATAATTTTGATTTTTGGAATTCATTTCCGGATTTTCCTAATCCAGAAAATTCCCCAGAAAATTCCAATCTAGAAAATTCCGAATCTCTGGTTTTGATTTCTTGGGATTCTTCTTTAAAACCAGAGCAATTGAGCTCACAGAGCTTATGTTTTTCCAGTTCAACAGAGAATCCAGAGAATCCAGAGAATCCAGAGAATCCAGAGAATTTACAGAATATGAACGTTGAATTAGATTCTTCAAATTCCGTTTCAAGTTTAAATTCAAATGCAAATTCGAAAATGATGGCTTATGTGCAGAGACGAAGCCCACTTTCAACCAGCAGTCCTCCACACCAAGCCATTGCATGGACAATTCTGGAACAACCGATCCAGCGTCCTGCATTGAACTGGCCCCAGCACTTTAAACCGCAGACCGTGGCGTCTCTCCTCATCAAACCGGCCCAGAAACATTTCCTCAGCATGTGGTTTGCCAATTCGTTTGAGATTCTCCGCACGCAGTCCACCAAGGTCAGCCGAAGTGTCAAACTCCGGGAAAAAAAACGGCGCCGGGACGAGTCGGACGAGTTCGTTGTTAATGACAATTACTTGGAGTGGGACGACTCCGATACCGACGAGGACTCATTTGTGCCTATTTTGATCATCCATGGACACTCGGGCGCAGGGAAAAGTGCCTCGGTGTACGCTGCCATCCAAGCCATCAATGGCTATGTGCATGAAATCAATACGGGCCACCAACGGTCTCGGAAGGACTTGTTATCGTCGTTGAAGGAGTTTTGCACCACGCAAATCCAGAATTTTCTGGCCAAATCCAAAGAAAAGAGCTTCAAGAATGATGACAATTCCAGAACTAACAGTGGTTCAAGTTTCAGTTCCTCTTTCAAAGGCTCCAGAGCTAATTTCCAAAAAGATGAGGCGTTCCAGAAAGGAGTGGTGCTTTTTGAAGATTGTGATATCTTGTTTGAACAAGATAAAACGTTCTGGAGCGTGGTGCAGGAGGTGATGAACTTCCTGAAACGGCCACTTGTTCTAACGGTGCAGGACCTTGGCGTGGTGCCCAAAAGTATCTTAGAAGTGGCCGAAGACCAGAACTCCGTGGTGTCGCTAGACGTGGAGTCCAAGCTGGCCTTACACCAGTACCTCTGGCTCTGTTCGTTTGCATGTGGGTTTGATCTTTCGGACCGGGTTCTTAACAGCATTCTAAGCGATTGCCAGACCAAAACGGGCCACCTCGACTTGCGCCGTGCCTTGATGCTGTGCCAGTGGCTCTGCTATAGGCCAAGACAAGGTCACGTGACGATCGATTACTCCACCCAAGCTCCCATCCAAGCTCCCATCCAAGCATCCACCAAAATATCTCCGTTGGAACCAATGAAACCAATGGAACCAATGGAGATAATGGAACCAATGGACTCGATTGATCCTGAACTCTTTAATGATCCAGGTCACGTGGAAACGTCGAACCTGCACATACTGCAGGTAAACAAAGACGTGGAGTCTTTAAAAGACGTTAGCCACCGCTTGGAGGTGCTTTCTGCAGGAGACGTGATTGAAACAAATACCCATTCGGCCATCTTGCATGCAGAACAACCCAACGAACTCTTGGACATTTGGGTGCTAGACGAGTCCCTGCATCTAAAGCAAAAGACGTTACCCTATGAAACCAACCTCGGGCACGTGATCACAGGTCTGATGCAGAAATCAATCTCTACACGTCCCAAAGGACCTTTTAAAGAGTTTCTGTTCAATGACATGAGATCGCTTGTTATAAATTTCTTTGGATGCAGGGCCAAAAAGCTCCCCCGCTATATCCAGGAACTCTTTGGCCGGGCCCAAACAAGAAGCCGCTCCGATAACTCGTTCGTGGACGAAACAGAGTTCCAGGGCTTGCTGGAAAACTCCTTGTGCTACAGTATAACGCCCGGCGCGCTATATACAGACGTGGCCCCGATGGCCCGGACCATGGCCCATTTACAGGTGTGTCTAGACTCGAGGGATGCCCAGCATGTGGCCGAAGGCACGGGGTTCTGCGAGGCCCAGTTCATTGGCTGGCGCAGGTTCCACCGGTCCGTCCATGAGCTTCTTCTCACCGCTCCTTTCCCTTATCCTCCTCCTCCTCCACCATCTTCATAATTACATGTCCATATCATCGCCTGTGTATTAGTATAGAGACCATCCAGGCCACCCACAGTCTTGTATAAACGATTGGTAGGTCAGTAACTCCGTAGTCCGCCTATTCTCTCTCAGTGGCTCTCTCTCAGTGGTCAGTGGCTCAGCAGCTCAGAGAAGTTTTGTGCTGGTTCAACGTCTTATAGTGATGGCAGTGGTGCCAAGAACCCATTTTATCTTTCAAAGACGGCCGTTTAACGAAAGCACGACCCCATGAATATATCTGCTTGATTTCAGAAGATCTCAGTTGTTAGTGGCTCCCTAGTCTCGTCCTGTTCCCCAGTCTCGTCCTGTTCCCCAGTCTCGTCCTGTTCCCCAGCCTTTGGACCCTGTTCCCATGGAAAAGTCCCATAAGCCCTTCCCTCTTTGAGATCCCGATCAGCAGGTCTATAGATCATATAAGCTTTGTACGGGACTTCAACATGCCTCCGCCAAAACTGCGCACGGCCTTGTGCTTAAAGTCAATGGACTGTAGACGTCTCCAGGCCTCTTCAATGTGGTAGGGCTGGATAGGCTTGGCCAACTCGTCGGGTTGGTCAAACAAGTACTTGCGTTTGCGTTTCAATTCCTTCATGGGCCCAAGTTTCAGCATGGACTGCTGGAGGAGTTTCTCCTCGGAGCTCTTGATGGCCATGGCCTCCTCGGTCAACGAGCACACGATTTCAAACGTAAGGAACCCCAAGATATCAATGACATCGTCGTTGGGCCTGGACTCACAGATTTGCGAGATCTGCGCCCATTCCCGGAACTTCTTGGCCTTCCGGAACGTAAATGAAGCTTGTCTGCACTCGGACCAATGCACATACTCTTCCTTGGTCATGTTTTTGGTCCGTTCGTCTGCCATTTTCAAGCGTTTGAGCGAAGCAAGCGTCGCTGCCTTCTCTTCGTCGTCCACCTCCTCGGCCTCCTCCGCCGTCTCCAAGTGCTGTTCACTGAACATAAACTGGATTTCCCAGGGCAACCGGATCTTCAGCTTCTTATACCGAGTGATCATCTTGGACTGGTCATTGGCACTGGCACCAGCAGCACCTCCGCCTTCTTGCTCCATAAGCGACTCCGTGCCGCCTCCTTCCTCCTTAGTATTCTTCCGGACATCTTTCCACAGCAAGTAGGTGATGAGGCGAATAACCTTGGCACGGTCATGGCGAATAAGAAAAATCACGTCTTCCGGAGCAATGGACCGGTTGCCTCGAAGAGCAGCGGTTTTCGTCGACTGGAGAAGAATCTCAATCACCTGGCCCCGCACAATGTCCTCGATGATCGCCGTGGTTTCCACCGGCGGGTCGTTGGTTTCCCCGGAAACAAACATCATCTGCTGCACCTCCACCCGGTACTTGTACTTGTCCTGTGACATCTCCACTTATCCGTTGTGTCAGACAACTGTCAGTATTAGCCGACGGTATTAGCCGACGGTATTAGCCGACGGTATTAGCAGTGACTGAAAAACTGTCACTATTAGCAGTGTCTATTAAACAGTGAATGAAAAGACTGTCAGTATTAGGCAGTGACAGTATTAAACAGTGAATGAAAAGACTGTCAGGATAGGCAATGAATCAGTCAGTAAATCAGTCAGTGACTGAATAGACTGTTAGTATTAGGCAGTGACTAAGTAGTGACTGAAAATAGACTATCAGTATTAGGAGTGACTGAAAGAACTGTCAGTATTAAACAGTAACTATTAAACAGTGACTGAGTAGTGACTATTAGTAGTGACTAAGTAGTGACTAAGTAGTGACTATTAGTAGTGACTGAAAACAGACTGTCAGTTTTAGGAAGTGACTGAGTAGTGAATGAGTCGGATAGTGACAGTATTAGCAGTGACTATTAGGAGTGACTAGGAGTGACTAGGAGTGACTCTTAGGAGTGACTGAAAATAATCTGTGTCAGTGAATGAGTCAGTAAATCAGTCAGTGACTAACTAGAGTACTGAATGAGTCAGTATTAGCAGTAACTGGAAATAGACTGTCAGTATTAAACAGTGACTATTAGGAGTGACTGAGTAGTGACTGAGGAGCGACTGAGTAGTGACCCAAAAGGACTCCACGCAAACCAAGGGTTTTGGAACCAAAAAAAGAGGATTCTCTTAGAAACTGCAGACGAAGATTTGCCACTCGGGTATCGTGTTTCCCAGATTCCAAGTGAAACAAGTGACTGGGAGTAGTGACTGGGAGTAGTGACTGGGAGTAAGGACTGGGAGTAGTGGGTCAATGACTGAATGAGTAGTACCACCAGTATTCAACAAGTCAGAGTCAACAAGTCACTGGTAGTCAAGAAATCAGAGTCAACGAGTCAGTAGTAGTCAACGAATCAGTAGGTAGACGTTGTAATGTAGTTGTGGAGTTGGAGTTGGAGTTGTAGTAGTAGTAGTAGTAGTAGTAATAGTGAGTAATAGTGAGTGATAGTGAGTAATCAGAGTGCGCGGTGAGACGGTGTAGTTTGAGAGTGCGTAGTGACCATAGAATCAGATAAAAGAGAAATTGAGAGAGAAATAGAAATGAGAGAAATAGAAAAGAAGAAATTTGATGGAACGGAATGAAGTTAGTAGAATACTTAGATAAATGCATGTGTTTTGTTTTGGCATGGCATGGAGAACTGGTCAATCGTCTTTCATATTCCAACTCACGATAATGTACTATGCCAGAGTGACTAGTCAGTCATGGCTATTGGTGTTATAGTTGATAATCAATAATTGGTAGTCAACCGTCAACAGTCGGTACTATGTGGTACTCAGTAATAGTAGTAGTCAGTAATAGTAGTAGCAGTAATAGTAGTAGCAGTAATAGTAGTAGTAGTAGTAAAAAAGGTGTATACAATGGACTGACCAATGTACTGTTTGTCATCATTTGCTCATGGCGTGTAAGTCCATCTCCCACCTTAATGTTCAGCCCAAGAAGTCCGGGTGTTTATGTATCAGTAGTCAGTAATAGTATCAGTAGTCAGTAATAGTATCAGTAATAGTATCAGTAATAGTATTAGTAATAGTATCAGTAGTGGTAGACGTTCTGGTCATTGATATTCATATTTGTATAGTACTAGTAGTATCAGTATCAGTATCAGTATCAGTATCAGTATTAGTAGTATGGGTATATTCCAGTAAATCTCCTCTAGTAATTAACAAAATATTAGGGTCATATTTAACACCATTGGGTCAAGTTCATGTTCAAAACCATTGGGGTTCTCCACTCAATATGGAGGTTTTCAGAATAAACTCTCGGGTATTAATGGTGATTCGGATTTGTCTAAATAAGTCATCTAAATAATAAATTGTCCAATGAGTGTCTAAATAAAATACCTGAATAAGTAAGTTGAGGGAAAAATCCCCCATTATATACTCCAATTTATTTTTCGCAACTTGTTTCAGAATGGTGGCAAACGCATGTACACAAACGCGAGGGAAATCTATATAAGAACCCTCACCCCCTTTATAATTTACGTCCCTCAATATTTATGTTTTGACAACTTTTATGTTTTGACCCTTGCGTCTTGGCGACCCTTTGGAAATAGAGGCATCACCGGAAGTGGAGAAGTTAAAGACATATCAACTCCTTTATACTACAAGTATGTTATACCTGCTAACTGGGCCTACTACTATTTGAGTGACTGCTATACTCTACTGGGTCGTTACACTACAGTGTAAGTGTCAGTAGTATTGACTGTATAGAAACTACAGGAGTATAGAAGCTACGGGAGTACGACGGCTTCCAAACTGGCCAATCCCTAGTCAGAGCCAAATCAAGAATAAACACGGAGCATACGAGCATACGAGAAGGCCTTTCTTTGATACAGTCAAAAAGGGTGAGAGGGTCCTCTGATACAGTCAAGAGGGTGAGAGGGTGAGGGTGCGAGCCCTGCGTGGGTTTTGCTCCGGGTAACCCCCCTGCGCAATATATATAGAGCGCATCCCACCTTTTTTTTCGCCTCACCACCTCAATTTGTATGTACGCTACATTGTGATAATGATGAATCTGAGTGCATTTGGCTCGAGACTTTCTGTCGATGTGGAAAAAACCTAGCTACCTTAATATTTTCTTGTCTGATAATCACTTCAATCAAATGATCAAAACTAACTCCAGTCATTGCATTCTTCCTTCCCCAGGGATTCCTTTCTCTCCCAGAGATTCCTTTTCCATCAGCCTCTCATTCATCTCCTCTTCATTTCAATTTCATCCTTGTCTCCGTTTCTTTGTCTCCGTTTCTTTGACTCCATCTTCGTGGCTCCTGAATATGGAACACGTTGGAGATCCTTGGGGACTTGGACTTGACACCTGTTGGAATGGAGTGTTAGGAAATGCAGAACTTGATTGAATATGTGGATTTTGAATCAGCAGTAGTCGTAACCGTAAATTGTTTACACTGATATTCCATTCGTGTATTTTTGGGTTGGAGCCATGGTCACATCGGTTTAGAGGAAACCAATCGTGTTCAACCTGCTTAGCCAACAAAATTGTACTGCACACAAACTCCATACTGCATATAAGCACGTTACAGCAATCCTAGCCAAAACTAAACTTGGGCAGGTTTCTGGACTTTACTTCACTTTGACTTATGAGTTCATTAATTCATGGTATTTTCTGGAAGCACCGATTAAAGCACTAAAGCACCGAAAGCACGGGAAGCACCGAAAGCTGTAAGCACTGCATATAGTCACTAAATGCACTGCATATAAGCACCAAAATCACTTGGTATAAGTTAGGCTTTGACTTGGACTTTGACCCTGAATTTGACTTGGACTTTGACCTTGACTTTGACTTTGGACGGTTGAGTTGGCCATTGAGTCCGTGTAGTCTCCGTTCCTAGGATATCCATCCTGCATAAAGAACTTTATTGACGCTTCATTTCTGGCCGTTTCACTTCTGGCCGTTTCTGGCCGGATCTTTTTCAAATCCATTCTGACCGGACTGACGATCTGTCACCAAGTTCATCTCCACGTCTGAAAAGTAGATGTAAAGCTGTAGCCGAGGATTCATCATCGACCAATGGCGATGAGAGTCAATGGAAACCTGGAGTTGTCCAAAGAAATTGGACAACCTAAACTTTCAATTGACAGATTGACCTTTATTGACAGATTGTCCTTTGATTGACGAATTGACCTTCAAAGGGACTAAACTTAGACTTTGTCCGATCCTCAATATTCACCAAATGTCCAGATCCAGTTCAGACATCAGACGACATCCAACGTTTGTCTTTGCCTTCCTTAAACTTAGCCAAACCTTTGTCCAGGTTTGTCTGAATTTGTCTGAATTTGTCCAGGTTTGTCTGGGTTTGTCCAGGTTGTCCAGGTTGTCCGGTTTGTCCAGGTTGTCCGGGTTTGTCAAGTTAGTTCAACGGTTCAGTTTTTAGACGACAATCAAAACAAACAACAACACACAGAGCACCACGACCAAAATGCCAATGCACCAATTGCTGGCGGTTTCCCTATTCCGGTCAATGACGTAATTGACCCGTTTCATGCCCCGCTGGAGCTTTGCCCCCACGGTATCCATTTCCGAGTCCAACTCGTCCAACAAGTAACCCTGGTCCTCCAACTCGCCTCCCATCATGGCCGCTTGCTGGTTAAGGTTCTGCATGGTTTTATGGATGGTATCTAGCTGTAGGTCTTGAGTATGGAGCATTTCCTGTTGCTGGAACAGGCTAAACTCCCTCTCCACCCGCTCACTTTCTCCCCTAGTCCCAGCACTGTTTCCATATTCTCCCCCAATTCCTGCACTGTTTCCATGTCCCGCAGGACTGTCCCTGGAATCATCCTGGCTGATTCGATTGGACATGGTGGTGACTTCACGAGGCCGGTGACGATTGGCCACGCGAGTGTCCCAGTCGGTCTGAAGACTAGCAATCTTCCCGCTCAACTGCCGCAAGATCTGCTTGCGCCCCGCAATCTCCTCCGACGAAAGACTGAATTGCGCCGGGTTGGACTCGGAAATGTGCACGGCCTGCCGAAGATCCTCCAACGTCTCGGCCAACTCCTGGTAATTGTTGTTGAAGTCAAGCTGCGTTTCGTGGCTCACGGTATGCGATGAGCCAATGAACTGCTCAAGCGTCCGCACCTGCGCCCAGCAATCCTGCTCCACCTCCTGAAACGGGTCCATCTATGAGTACTGTGTACGGACAGTGTATGGACAGTGTATCCAGTGTATAGACTAGAAAGCTGTGTGGACCAGAAGTGTATGGACAGTGTATCCAGTGTATAAACAGTGTCTAGACTAGAAATCCCTATAGACCAGTGTAAGTGTATAGACCAGAAATCTGTAAGGACTAGAAATCTGTAAGGACTAGAACTCTGTATAGACCAGAGTGTAGACCAGAGTATAGACCAGTTTATGGACTTTATGGACTAGACTGAATACCAGAAATCTGTATGGACAGTGTATAGACCAGTAGATAGACTGCAAGCTGTATGGCCAGTGTATGGACTAGCTGTATAGACCAGAGTATCCAGTGTATCCAGTGTATCCAGAGTATAGACCAGAGTGATAGACTAGAAGCTGTACCGAATAGACCAGTAGATAGACTAGAGTGTATAGACCAGTATGGACTAGAGTGTATAGATCAGTAGAGAGACCAGAAGCTGTATGGACAGTATAAACAGTATGGAGTGGCGGTGAGGAGTGGACGGGATGTAGTGGTGTGTATGGCAGGTGGCAGGTTTCACGTGACTCAAAGATAAGGTCGTTTCTTTTTCTTTTTCTTTTCAAATTGACTGCTTTGCTTTGCTTTGCTGGTGGTGGCGATGGGGTTGTGGCGTAGGCTTGTCTGCTGTGAAGGTGTAGCTGTTCCAACCGCACCAAATCGCACCAAATCCAAATCGCACCAAATCCAAATCGCACCAAATCCAAATCGCACCAAATCACCAAATCGCATTAAAACGAACCACACTCTTCTCCCCACAATCAGTATGTATAAATCATTAGAGAGTAGAAATTGGGAGAAACAGGAAATATATATATATAGATAGAGAGAGAGAGAGAGAGAGAGAGAGAGAGAGAGAGAGAGAGAGAGAGAGAGAGAGAGAGAGAGAGAGAGAGACTCAGATAGCCAGTCGTTTCAATCACTCACTCAATCACTCAGTTCGTCAATTTATCAGTCAGTCTTTCCGTCATTTCAATAAGCCGATCAGTCAATGAGTCAGTCAACCAGTCAATCAGTCAATCAGTCAATCAGTCAGTTAATTTGTCAATCACTCAATCAATTTGCCAATGTGTCAGTCACTCAGTCAGTCTTTTCAATCAGTCAATTCGTCAATTCGTCAATTAGTCAGTTATTTCAGTCATTCATTTCAGTCGGTTTTCAGTTTATCAGTCAATCAGTCCAACAGTCAGATTAACAGTCAGTTAATTTACCAGTTAGTTTACCAGTTAACTTGGAATTTGTCAATCAGTCAATCTGTCAATTTATCAGTTGATCAGTCAATTAGTCAATCAGCCAGTCATTTCAATTGTTGAATTTGGGAATTCGTCAATTTTCCAATTAGTGAATTCGTCAGTCAGTGAATTTGTCAATTAGCCAATTTACCAATCAGCCAATCAATCAGCCAATCAATCAGTCAATCAATCAGTCAATCAGTTAGTCAACTTGTCAGTCAGTCAAGGTGCCGAACAATTAATCCGTCAGTCAATTAGTCAGCCAATCAGCCAATTTGCCAATCAGTCAGTCAATTAGTGAATTGTTCAATTACTCAATCAAGAGTCAAGAGTCACGTCACGGTCTTCATCCAAACTATTATGAGAGTTTCTTGCAGGTTCTTGTCTATGGCTAACTTGTCCAAGACCATCTTCAGTCAATGCTCCATGAACCTAGACTGTCTTTTAGAGCTGTCTTATAAGGCTGTATTCTGGATACCAGTGTCCTATGAGGCTGTCTTGTCGAATGCTGTCATGAAAAGACTAAGGACTTTGTCTAGGGACGTTTGTCGAAGGACGTTTTTCGAAGGATATCTAAGGTCCCTTGTCTTAGACTAGCTTAGGCTCTCAACTGTCTTGTCCAAGGCCGTCTGTGAATCAAGACAACCAGAAGACTATCTAGACTTCCAGACTATCTACAAGACTGACTAGACTTCTAGACTTCTAGACTACCAGAAGACTGTCTACAAGACTTTCTACAAGACTGTCTATAGGGCTATCCAGAAAACTGTCTAGACTATCCAGACTGCCCAAAAGACTATTCAAAAGACTATTCGAAAGACTATTTAAAAGACTATTTGAAAGACCATCTAAAGCTGTCTAGAAAACTGTCTAGACTGTCTATGAGACTATCTAGACTGCTCAGAAGACCATTTAAGGCCATCTATAAGACTGTCAGAGAACTGTCTTATCTGAAAGAATCTCTAGAAAAATGTCTGGACCATCGAGACTATCTAGACCATCTGGACCATCTGGACCATCTGGAAGACTTCATATAGCCCAAGAAGATCTGAAGCCCACGGCCTTCGGATGATTTTAGGCGGTCTATAAGACGCTTGATTCCAACACGATCTGAACTGTCTTAAACACAAGGCTGTCCTATCAATCGGCTGTTTTTTTGTCCAAGACTACTTGTCCAAGACTTATAAGGCTGTTTTCCAGGACTTATTATGGACTTTATTAAGGGCAAGTCTACCTTATAAGTCTAGATTGCTCTCTTCAATCTGCTTAAAGTCCGAGAATAGTCTGTCTAGACCGTCTTTCTGAACTGTCTCCAATGGAGTCTCCAGTCTAATCAAGTCTAGTCTTCTCTAGTCTTTGTCTAGTCTTCTCTAGTCTTTGTCTAGTCTTCTCTAGTCTTTGTCTAGGAATGTTTCGATCAAAAGGGCACATCTTCCAGGTCTGAGTCCAATGGTCAGTATTGACAGGTTTAGAGAAAGTGTTGGAATAAGGTGTTGGAAAGTGAAAGAAGTCTGATGGGAATTCTTGAGTCTTGAAGAGCTCGACTCTTACGTTTAGTCTTGAAGATCTCGAGAAATCGAGTTTGTCTTGAATCCTGTTGATCTTAAGCCCGTCGATCTTCGATGGTCCTCCTCCGAGTCTTTCAGTCTCGGTCTCCAGTCTCGGTCTCCAGTCTCGGTCTCCAGTCTCGGTCTCCAGTCTCGGTCTCCAGTCTCGGTCTTGGATGTGTCTTCCGTGAAACTAGAACTACGCAAGAAAAGGCTTGAACTTGTTAATCTCCAGAGAAAATTCTAAAGAAAGTCTCCAGAAATCTCTAGAGAGTCTTTATTCGATAGTCTTCATTTGGCCGTTACAAAAGTCTTAAGAGTCTAAGATTTCTAGAGAAACTTAAGGGAATCCTCAGAGAGTCTTGGACCAGACCTCAGAGTCTTGGATGGATCTCCATGAGTATTGGCAATAGACACAATTGGAGGTCTGAATAGAAGTGGTTCTGGCCTGCATGGAAGTGGTTCTGGACTGAAAGCATTTGAACTCAGATTGTCTCAAGGTTTTTTCCAACTTATTGAAACTCACACCCGGGTTTTTTACTAACACACAGTCGATATGGAGAACCGTGATATCCAGCCTCTTGTGCAGGCCGAGGAGTCTTTGGCGGACCCCAACGCCAAAAAAGCCAAGCTCGAGGTCCCAGGCGATCTTCCCGTGCACTCCACCCCGCCCGTCCACGAAATGGTCGGTGGTTCCTCCGTCAGGCAATACCTCAACAAGCACCTCACCGCACAGCTCTTGGAGGGGCTCCGCAAGATCAGCAAGGAGCAGCCGGAGAATCCCCTTAGGGAGTTGGGCGAGTACTTGATCAAGGTATCAAGCGAAGTCAAGCGTGAAGAGTAGCGGGAGAAGAGAGACAGAGAAGAAGAGAAGAGAAGAGAAGAGAAGAGAAGAGAAGAGAAGAGAAGAGAAGAGAAGAGAAGAGAAGAGAAGAGAAGAGAAACATTCAGAAACATTCAGGGAGACATTCAGAGGGAGTTATTGATATTGATAAACGTTCCAGTGAGCGTTGGCCGGACGTTCCCAGAAAAATGAATAAAAAATCATAGTAAGAAAGTTATCTGTAGAACAGTAGGGAAGTTTGAAGCTCGAAAGTTTGAAGTATGGCGCATGGGAAACGGTATATCGCCAGTCAAAGCACCAAAAGTTACTTTCGTGTTAGGAATTATTCTAACAGTGCCGGATGCTGCAATCTTTTTGCATCCAAGGCCAGCCTCAGAGTAAAGACCTGAATTCAAGCAGTACTCAATCTTTCTTAGTGCCACTTTTCTTTTGCACATATATACTTGATAATCTATTATACTTGATAATCTATTATACTTGATATAGCGGGGCATAAAAAGAGTGTTAGTGGATATTAATGAATAGTTAATAAAAATGGGGTGGAATAAGGTGGACCCCGAAGATAAGATAAACACACCCATAGAATGGGAAAAAGAAGGGTAAGGTATCAAAAGTAAGGAAGATCTTGGATACAATAAGTTAGTTTCCAATTAGAATATAAATGATCTTCATTTTCCCATTTTCCCATTTTTCCATTTTTGATTCTTCCCATTTTTGATTCTTCCCGTTTACCCCGGACTTTATTCTATGATGAATAAATTTCCATTCCAACTTCTTCACTCCCTTCAAAATTCCACATAAACACCTCGTTGAATCTCCGTTTAGAAAAACTCCCTGTACTCGAATTCCCAAAATGTCCATCTGTAATTCTTGGAGTCCTGAACTTTTTGGAGCTTGGACCACGGTCTAGAAGCTCGGGTTTGGATCAATGCTTCAACCACTCATCCTAAAGCACTCATCCCTTTTCTGTAGAAATGCAGAAAAGAAACTGGAAGAAAAGGAAATAAAACCATTTCTATCGATAAACCGAACTAAAGATTTCCGCAATGATTATCTGGATTTGCAGCTTGTAGGTTTAAGTTCGAACCCCGAGGAAAGAAGCTTGAAGGTCTTGTTTGGAGGTTTTGTTTGAAGGTTTCGCTTCGAAGTATTAAGCTTGGAAATAAACAAATGAATCTTAAGAACCAAAGAGAAAAGGAATCGGATTGATTGACTGATTGAGGGGTGAGGTAAAAAATATAAATGTTTGGTGAGGGTCGGGGGGCTCGCCTTTTATAAGCGATTTCTCACCCCGCCCCGTTTATTTGCAGCCACCTGCCATGCAGGAGCAAAAAGCTGCGAAACATATAAAGGCAGCGCACCCCCCTTTTAAAAAAACCCTCTTTTTTTTACAAGATACACGTGATTTCAACGACGTGATTTCAACGGCGTGATTTCAACGGCGTGATTTCAACGGCGTGATTCCAAAGAAGGCTCTCATTGCTTATTTTAGTCTGGGTTTGTATGGCTTAGTCTGGAGTGGTATGGCCGAAGAAGGGTCATTCGGGCCTCCAATGTCTTTCCCAAAGGAAATGATCAAGAAATGAGAAATGATCAAGAAATGAGAAATGATCAAGAAATGAGAAATGATCAAGAAATAAGAAATGATCAAGAAATGATCAAGAAAACAGATTAGGGGAAGTGAATCCGGATTATTTTCTATTCCCCGTTCACCGGCACAGTGGTCTCTTTGGAAAGGAATCATTTTCTTGGGTGAGGTACATTAGTCGTTGGTTCGGGCATGTTTGTTCTGATTTATCACTCTAAACTAGCTTTCTTATAATCAGCCCTTGCCTCCTGCAAATCTTGTTTTTCTTATACCCAATAGTCTTGGCTGATGCTTCTCGATCCGACATCCGACAGCTCTCCGTCCCTCCGTCGCTCCGTCCCTCCGTCGCTCCGTCCCGGAAGATCTGTCCATCGATTCGTCATCGGTGAACGGCGATCTGAGTTGCAGTGAACCTAAGCCCACACAGGTTTGTTCGTAGGGCTTTTAGAAGGTTCATCAGCAGTTGCATCCTTAGTTTCCTTCGGGTTGTTTGGTTACGGGTTGTCCGTGCGAGTCAAAAAGTTGGATCTCCGCCCTATAACAATTAGGAACATGATGTTCTTGATCATAAGCACGGATCCGATGGTCGCCCTGGCACGTATACAACCAGCCTAGAATACTACCTTGTGAATCAGGTTTGCGCGCATTATTGCTGTAACAAGTACTGGATACTTGTAAGAAATCGTTTTTCTTGCACAAAATTCCCTTGTTACCATCTTCATCAAGAATTGAAGAGAGGGGTGCTATGTCGTCAATGAAGGTGATTTCTTTAGCGTCAGAAGAGGGATCCCAGGTAAGTTCCGCATCCTTATTAACCACAGTCGTTCTAATATAACGGCCCCTGAGTGTAACCCGCTTCCCATCCGTTTTAATAAAACGGCCCTTGAGTGGAAACCACCTCTGTTTCACCTTGACCTTTAACACCAATGGATTCGATATGTCTGGAATCTGTGAGGACGAAGGTGCAATTTGGGGCTTTCCGGTAGATTTGTTTATGGACAAAAATTGGGCCTCCACTCTTGAACAACCACCAATATCACGAGATAAGATTTCATTTTTGTTTGGACATGCGAACAACTTATCGGTAAGTCTACCTTTTTTGTCGACATTCGCGTGGACCCAACAGAATTTGGCAACATGTAAACCGTGAGATAAGCACAAATATCCGAAGTTGCCTTTTCCATCACGATGTAATACGGGATCAACGCTATCCTGGAAGGTGAGTATAGGCTGTTGAGAGTTTTTATAGTGAAGTTTCCTGCCCCTGAGTGGAACTTTCACCCCATCAATCGTGGCGAATAACGCCACTGGGTTCACTTCCTTTTCTGGTGAGTAAGTCAAATTGGCTGAGTTTTCCGCCCCGCCATCTCTTTTAGCAACGGCCAAAGAAGTTTCGGAGGTCCAAGAGGTTTCGGAGGTCCAAGAGGTTTCGGAGTTCAAAACAGGTTCCGGGAACGACTCAATGGAATTGTCAGCATTGTCTTGGGTTGCAAGTCCCAAGCCTTGGTCGGGGTAGGCTTTCACTGTGGCTGCCACAGAGAGGAGAAGTAACGAATGAAAGAGCATGATGTTTTTTTAGAAGAAGGGGGGGGGGGGGGGAAAGGCATGTTTATATAGCACCAAACTTATTGCAGCATCCTTTTTGTACCCGGCTTTTTGTAACCGGCTCTTTGTAAACGGCATTTTGTGACCGGACAAGAAATTAGCCGCCAGACTTAAATTGGGTGGTCGCATCGGTATTCGGAAGCATCTAATTGAATTCAGCCAATGGGTGGCCTCGGTGGGTGCAGGCGCGCCGCGAACTCGGTTGCAACATCTCTTTCATGCACACTCAGCCCGACGCGCATTCTTCGATGATACATGTTTCAGACCATGTTCTCAGAAAATATGCCCACCTCCCAATGGTTCACTTTCTGAATTAGGAAATTTACCCTTCGTTCCATCTCGCATATACAATGTTTTCCTGCACACACAACGATCTTCCCGCATAGGCGATTTTCTTATGAACACGCCATGGAGATCACTCGGCTAAACCAAAGGTTATTCTGTGGTGCTGGAAGGCCGTCAAAAAAAGAAGTCATTGAACCACTTCTCTGGACACGTTTTTGGAACACTTTAGATCAAAAAGATCATGGGCTCTTTTAAGCCCTCAAAAACGGATGGAATCCCATAGATTCACGTCGGTTTTGTCCAAAAACATCAAAGTGCCAATATAATAAGGTTATGTTTGAAACCAAGAAAAAACCTCAAGTCTGGGTGTTTTGGTGCCTGATGCATTAAATCGCTTACATGCACTAAATCGCTTACATGCACTAAATCGCTTACATGCACTAAACCGCTTACATGCATTAAACCAGCTAGATGCAGTCCCCCGAGAACCCTTTTTAACCTTTTCATTTTCTTGGTTGTGCACCCACGGTCCTGGATTTTTCTTCCGTAAGGCTGTGAAGATAGACATTCAAGTTAATGTGGGAAGGAAATTGATTTCGAAAAATTGGAAATCCCGAAAAGAGAAACCTCAGTTTCTTAGATGCTCGCATTGCACCCAAACATCTGGCCGGATCCACGCCCGCTTCTT
This sequence comes from Metschnikowia mauinuiana, assembly GCA_002374555.1. Taxonomy (NCBI): domain Eukaryota; kingdom Fungi; phylum Ascomycota; class Pichiomycetes; order Serinales; family Metschnikowiaceae; genus Metschnikowia; species Metschnikowia mauinuiana. The sequence continues at coordinate 105,587 of NKZY01000680.1, read as the reverse complement.
GGCATTTCCTAAAGTTTCTTAGGGGTTATTTCCTAGGGTGTTTTTCCAAAAATAGAATTTGGGGAATTTCGTGTGGACTGTTCTATCGGGTGTACTGGTGTACCACGAATGCATGAAGAAGGCCTCTTCTATGCAGGACGCTCGTGAATTGAGCATCGAACCAGATTCTCGTGTAAGAGTCTGCTTACTAATGCGTCTTTGTCCAATTGTCCAAAGAAAGTTTTAATTGTCTAATTGTCTAATTGTCTAATTGTCCAATTGTCTAATCGTCTAATCATCCAAGTATCTAGCTCTCTATTTGTCCAATTGTCTAATCGTCTGTCTACCTATTCAACCATTGATGATTAAATAAGTAATACTTTCCTTTTTTTTTCACTAATAAAATGTTGTTATATAACACCCAAGTTCTCTCAGGGCTTATGTTCAACATTTGCGTCTTTGCCTAGTGTGGATGATAAACTTGGATGTTTTGCACCCAATGGAATGCGACCGTGTTCTATTTCCGCCCTCCAAATCGCACTAAAATCGCACTCAAATCGCACTAAAATCGCACTCAAATCGCACTAAAATCGCACTCAAATATCGTTCAAAAGGTTGGCCATCGATGACTTCGACTTGGACATGAATCACCTCCATATAAGAATCACCCTAAGTACCAAAGGTTTATAGCATCTGCACATTGGCATTCTCCACCATACTAAAGCACCTACACAGCCAAAACTCCAGTACATAAGAAAGCTCTTAGTGCATTTAGAGTGCCGTAGATACAGACACTAGGAGGGGTTTCCTATGGTAGCGAGTCAGACCAGTTCTGGCCACTTGATCAGTTCACAGTCTAGTCGATAGTTCTTAGTTGTTCTTTCGGTTGGACCCATGAATGTTAGGAATTGAATCATGAGCACTAGTATGCAGTACTCGGTGGCTCTAGATCCTAATATCAACCCACATGATGGATGTCATGTGACAGGGTGAATTTCCGGCTCACATTAAAAAGGCCAGCTGTGTAGGAAGCCCCGAGCCCGAAGAACTAACAGGTTCGCCATGTTATATGCACTTGTTGCTCGTCAAACGCGGTGCAATTTGCCGTTTTGCAGCCACGTCTTTAAAACAATAGTGGACAGCTAAAACAATTGAGGCCGAAATGGGTAGTAAGAATTTAGGCGGACTGGTCAGTTTGGTCAATGGTTCAATCGGGTGGTGTATACCCGAGTAAAAAAGAGGAGACCAGATCTGAGTTTTGCACTTGGAACTTGGAACTTGGAACTTGGAACTTTGGATTTCTGAAACTTTGAACTCTGAGTTTCTGAACTCTTTGAATTTCTCAACTTGCTCAACTTCTGAAACTTCTAAACTTTTGAGCTTCTGAACTTCTGGAACTTTGAGACTTTGAAACTCTTAAAACTTTAAAACTTCCAAACTCCCCAAAGCCCGCTCGAAGAAGCCTGTTTCGTCATCTTGGAAAAACTCCAACCTTGTACTGGTGCCATCCAACTTGTGCAACACGTGTGCTACCCGTTGGATGAACATGGCTCTTTTGGCATCGAGGTCTTCCATCTCGTAGAAAACCTCTGCACCTCGTAACTTGGCCATTTTGTCCAACGCAGCTTTGCTGGCTTCAAACTCCGAAATGGCCGAACGGGTAACCCTTCGGGCTCCTCGTTCGGCCAGAAAGTCTATAAGAACTAACAGGTTCGCCACTACCCCCAAACCATCAAATTGGACGAGGACTTCAAAACATCGTTTTTAAGCGAGAAGCTCATTCTGCTCCGGGCTCAAGACCCGGGCATTCCTGTACCGGGCGTGGTGCAGCCGGCCCAAGCTGATTATGGGCTGGACCTTGTTCCCGGCTTCATGGACAGCTCGCGACTGCATCCAGACGTGGATGATGTCAAGATGACTTTGTTTTTAAATAAGTTTCATTTAACCATGATTTTTGTTAGTTTTGGTACTGCTAATTAATGGTAAAAAGTCGCGGGGAGGAGGGGGACTTTATATATTAGTGAGGGGTGCGTTTTGCGTTTTCGCAGCCATGCAAGCCCCTGAACCGTTTGTGTTTGTGACAGGAGTCGCACTGCGCAAACTATAAAAGGAGGCCTTTTCCTCAAATTGAATATAGGACTTTTTTAGAGTCCCGGACTCGGACTTTTGTCTCGGAATGTGGTCTTGCCTAAGTTGATAATTAATGGAGGAGAGAGTAATATGATATAGAATGATAAGGATAAAAAATATCGATATGAATCAATTTATGGAAGTAATGATATCAATGAAATAAACCGTGGATAGGAGAACATGATCGGAGGAGTGGTTAGTAGTGGTTTCACTTGGACCAGGAAATTGTGGTGGTGGTGGTACTTTCAGTCAGGGGAAAATTTTAATTTGACTTCAATTAAAGATATATTATTTCAGGGATTATATAACCCATTTTTTTAGGATTCAACCTTTGTATTGAATATTCTATGTTATAACAAATATATTCTCATGTAGGTAGATATATAATGTGAGATCCCTAGTAAAATCTCTATACAGTCCTAAACCTGTTAAGTTATAACAAAAACCACGCTTTAAAGAGCACTTCTCCAAAGCTGAACCGCAAGCCTTTTTCTGGGGTGATTGTGTGTCTGTATACTGTACTGTATGCTGTGTGTACAGTAAGTTTTGCTGGAAATGTTTCACATGCAGACCATCAGTCTTGGATTTTATGTGGAATGTTTCCTGTTAGGAAAAAGGGCTTCCTATAATTTCTAAACCATGAACTCAGACTTATGGCCCACGAAGCATGGAAACGTAATTTTTTTATCTGGCCGTCATTTTTTTATCTGACTTTAAATTGGACCACTAGAAAATAACATCAACGTAGCATTTCTGCTTGCTTATAAAAAGTATATCTTTTTCTGCGACCTGGGGGGAGGCCCCTTATTTATATACCCATGCGCGATTTTTCCGCGTTTGCGACTTTTGCAGCCTCGTAAATAAGTGCAGCCCCTTGAAACCCGCAATATATAAAGACAGTCCCCCGCCCGTTTCGGCCATATTTTTTATCCTTTTTTTCCTAACCTTTTCTCGATTCGACCTTGATTCCTCTCAATTGATTCCTCGCCTCATTTGACACCCAAGGCGCGGAGCCGGGCGTTTTTCTCATTAAAATCAATGAGACTCTGGTCCCGCTCTCCGGCAGATTATCTTGGCCAGTCTTTTGGCCATCAAAGGTTTTTTATTTCGGGAACTAAAGGCACACCACTTGACTCTTGTTTTAAGGTGCATGTCTACTTCTTGCCTTACAAAGCGTGACAGCCATCCATTAGCCGCACGGACTTAAGGTCAGCCTTGATGGTGGCGCTTTACCATTGAATCCGTGATTTCAAGTCCAATGCTCTATGAAATAACATAGATCTTTTCTAAAAGTCATATCTGGTATACTGGAAAAAACCAAGCACAAAGTCTTCAAAGTTCTGAATGAGCCAAGTGTTGCGTGACTTCCAAAAGACGCCCCCGCTGGCAAAAGGGGCCTCCAATGTCTTTCCCAAAGGAAAGAGATCAAGAAAGAGAAAGAGATCAAGAAATGAGAAAGATCAAGAAATAGATCAAGAAATGATCAAGAAAACAGATTAGGGGAAGTTAATCCTATTGATTTTCTATTCCCCGTTCACCTTTTGGTCGCTGGGCACATTTTGAAGTCGATTATTGTCAGAGATGTGGACAATCACTCGGAATGTGCATACTGGGGCTGTTGCTGGATGCAGACCCGAAGAACCAAGAGTTCGAATTGAAGTGGAATAAAGTGGACTTTGTCAAATTATTAAATATATTGGTGTCCATGTTTACGCTAATACTTAACAGGATTTGAATGCTCCTATGAACAACCAAAAAACTCATTTAGAGAAACACCTGGCCCATGTCACGCTTTACCTGAATAACAGCATCATGTTGGCATACAGAACTGGGATCAGCAGACGGTATGGAAAATTTAATTATTCCAATTGACAGGACGAATAATCTCCATTCCTTGCTCATGTCCATTCCTTGATATCCCCCTTCTGGTACCTAGGGAAGATCACACTTCATCGGGCCTTGGCATGCGCTCCTCACTGATGTAAAGATCACACCTTTTATCGGAATTGGTCACAAATTCAGCGATTCTCTCACAAGAGTATTTCCCATGATAATGCATGGAGCAGAACTGTTCAAAGGGAGGTGGAATAACTCCAGGCTCCAGAGGGGAAAACGGCGGAACCACCGCACACTGCGAGTCGGTATTATAAGGCAAGAGGTAGATGTCCACCTTGAAACAGTCCGTGAGTCTCTTGTCTGTTAGATCGGAAAATATTCCCCGGCTTGGGATAAACGCCAACTTACACGAAAAAAACAGCCTATCCCGGATCTTCCAATCTTCCTCCAAATCCAACTTGGCAGCACGAACGTCACTTCCAATGGCCAAGTCCCCCGAATAACCCCCCACGAACTGTTTCGAGTCGGTTTGCGTGGTAGAGGCCACCCTGTGTTTGAAACTAAACTCGGTGATCAAGGCCAGCTCATCGCCATAAGAAAAAATACTTATTTTTGAGCCCCTGCCTCCGACGGGTTTGCCAAAAAGTGGGACGAGATTCTCGTTGACTTTGGCGAAAAAGACCCATGGCATAACGGGTTCGGCCCAAGCAATTGCAGCAAAAAGGAAGACATATAACAATTGAACTAATTTCATAATGCTTTGGGTTTTTGGGTTTTTGGGTTTTTGGGTTTAAAAAATTGACCAATTTAGGGTTTCAGGGAAGGGATCATTTGATTGTTTAAAGTGTTGGTCATGCCGTGGTATATACACACTGCCTGCACAAGTCCCATTCCCATCCGGCCAGACCAACAATTGCCTCCATGGAGTCAACAGTGGAGCAAAGATCAACAGTTTATAAGTCCTCAGTCGCATATCTCGATTGGACTCTACTCCACTCTTGATCAGAATAAAAAGGCTCAATTAAAGTCCACGATACTTTGGCAAACACGAACTCTGTGGAAAGTGATAGGGATAAAGCATATGGTCGCAGGTCTCCTAAAGGGGAATAAGAAATGATTGATCCAGGAAAATCGGGAATATTCGATGAGCAAAGACAAACAGTTAAGAAATGGCGAAGCTATGGGGACATTTCCATTTGAGAGACTGATGGAACAGGAACCTTGAGGCTGAAGAAACGGATGAAGATTTGATTAAAAACAGTCCTCTGTTTTGCACAATTCCTGAATTCTTCAATGCAATTGCTATTGCTCGGAAACTGAAGCATTCATCCTGGTTTCATCCTGGTTTCATCATCACACCTCTCAAATGATAAGACACTGGACTGAGAAGATTAAGTGAAGCCACAGCCCATACACAGTCATCTGATGAAGTGCCAAAGGACTCCAAATTCCAGAGGTTCGTCCTTCAGAGGATTCGAAGAGGGTTCACCTTATGGGCTTCATTACGGAAGTCTTCATTGCTAAACTGATAATTCCTGTGTTGGAAGGGTGCAGGAAAATTGGTCACTCCTAATAACTAATCTTCAAATGCATGTTCATTGTCTTTTGGGAAACGACCTCTTGGATCATTGCAAGAGAAAAGTTTGGTGTCTGACTTGGAGATGTGATGAAATCGGCGGGAATCGTGGTGACCTTCGAATCTGGGGTGTGACTGCTGTGGCAAGAAAGGATGTTTTATGACAGTGCACCAACCCAAAGCGAAACGGAGACAGTCGTTTTAACACGGGTTATCACTGGACAACTTCATTTAGGAGTACAGTATGAATCATGTACAGAGAAAAGCAAGGGAGAGAAGAGTCAGTGGAGAATAGTCCAGGAGAGAATGGTACTGCCCAGTTTCAAGCGTGGCTGTGTGCAGTACTCTCGGCCCGTATGGAGGGGTTTCATGCAATGCAGTGCGCGCAGCTGAAACCATGGCTGTAAATACAATCTGCAACAACGGCGCCTGGAATATAAAACGCAGCGAATCCCCTTTGTTTTTGGACTCCAGTTTTTTCCCGTTTTACCCGTCCTAATTTGATTTGACCGTTATGGTTCCATACCAGACCAAATAGTTGATACTTATGATCCAATATTTGATGATGCTTCAGATAAAAATTTAAAGAAGTTAATAATTGATGGTTCAGATTGACAGCACAATAATTGATGATACTTTGGGAACAATAATTGACGATGCTTTAATTGATGATACTTCAGATACTATAATGGATGCCTCAGATACAATAATTGATGATGCTTACGCCTCGGCACTTCAGGGGGAGTGGATCTTATCCCAGATGAATCTATGGAAAAAAGCTGCTAACTTTAAAGGTGACGAGTATAAAAGGTTAGAGCTGGCGAGGAGTTTGCCGAAGAATCCAAATGAATCGTTGATTGATGTGTCAAAGATCGAGTGGATTCGGACTCTAGAAGCTCAGCTGGAAGAATCTGAAAAAGTCCCTAGAAGCTACAAAGAAGCCATGCATCTGAGAAGCAGGATACTCTGGGAGAAGGCGAGTAACAAAGAAATGAGTGCTCAAGACAAAAACGGAACCTTTGAACTAGTCGGATTTCCTAGGAAGAAACTAATAGGAAGAAACTAATAATTCCAGAAAGAAGGGATTGATTATCAAGAAACATTCACACCTATCTTTAGGTTTGAAAGCTTAAGAAAGGTCTTAGCCATTGCAGTCAAACGAGGCTACATCCAAAAAGGAAAAGAACACTTAGTTCTCAGACTCAGGAAGTCTCTATAAACAGGCACAAGTTTTTACAAAGCAGGCCTCGTTTCTCCATGAATCAAGTCATTCACGGAGCCATTGAGAAATTTGGGTTCAAAAGACGTCCAACAGAACCGTGTATTACAAGAACGTCCAGGAAGTTACTCATGATTGCACTATATGTTGATGATATATTGATACTTGGACCAAATTCATGCGTGGAAAAGGTACTGGCGAATCTCTCCAAGACGTTTGACACGAAGGACTTAGGAACCCCTAAGAAGATCAACACAATAATTATGATGCTTCAGACAATAATGGATGGATTCGGATACAAGAATTGATGACAGAAGAGGAATGGTGAATTAAGTCCCGGGTTTTCCAAAAAGACCAAGTGATCGTTGTTGAATTCACTGACGAACCCCCAGGATTTAAAAACTCTACACTGGCCAAACTCTTTTTACCAGATGGTCGTTACTATCTCATATTCTCGTCATTATGGTTACTATGCAGGACAAATCGGTACAGCTCCATCAAAAGTGTGAAGAAAAGCTGATTTGTTAGAGGAGAAGAAGTGAATTTGATTTGTCAAGGGAGAAGAGAATTCCGTGGCCAGCAGTGCCAACTCGGAAAAGTTGGCATGAGAAGTGCACATAGTGAAGGAGACGAGGAGAGGAAACGAAGAACAGAGAATGGATTAAATGGGTGAAGAGGCTTTTAGGCCCATAGACTCTTCTCCCGTTTACGCTTGTACAGGAACGTACCAATGTTTTTCTTGAACAATGGGGTTATGTCTGTATAATGTTCCAGTCTTTCCTACCTTCAATTGTCCTGCACACAACCGTCCTGCACATAGTGTGTGCACGTGACCAAGTCTATAAAACTATACTTCATTCTATAAGAGTACTAATACCGTTAAGCTGTATCAGACTTAAGCTGTATTGGACTAAGCTGTGAGTCTACATGATATCAAGGTACATTGAATTACAGTCGATAGATTTAGAATTGCAAGGCTTGACCCTTTTGCTTCTTGTCTCCACCCAACTCGAAGTGCTTACATCTCTTCAAGGACAATTGAGCCTTGGTCTTGCATGCAACACACTCCAATCTCAACACAACCTTCTTGGTGGTCTTGGCCTTCTTGTGGAAAACGGGCTTGGTTTGACCTCCGAAACCGGATTGCTTACGGTCGTATCTTCTCTTACCCTGGGCAAACAAAGAGGCCTTACCAGCCTTGTATTGCGTCACCTTGTGTTGGGTGTGCTTGCGACACTGCTTACCTTTGCAGTACGTCTTTCTAAGCTTTGGAACGTTAACTGTGGTTAGTATCAATGAGTTGTGGAGATTGACAATGATAGAGGCAATGTCAATGACAGACAGAAAGACAGAAGCAAAAAGACAGAAGCAAAAAGACAAGGACAGAAGACAAGGACAGAAGACAAGGACAGAAAGACAGAGACAAAGACAAAGACAGAGACAGAAAGAAAGAAGGTTTGCGCGGGTTTGGGTTTAATACCAATGGGAGTCGTTTCTCGCCACCGCGCCTTCCTCTGAGTTCCTCTGAATTTCCCCATCCTTTCCATCCGCACCATGTGTTTTTACCACCAAATTATCAACACCCGCCTCTGTTTCAAGGTTGCTGAAATAAGGAATAAGTCAGAAGTCATAAACTTTCCAAAAGAAAACAAAAGAATTCCAATGCCAAAAGAAACAAAAGAAATCAAATTGTCAATGGGAAAGACTCTTCTGTTTATGGTTGTGTTGTGGCTTTTGCTGATCCTTATTCCTCGGTGGCTTCTCGCCCGGCGGTTGTAAGTTGCGGTGGGGATGTTCCTCGTTTCACGGATTGTGGTCCGACTGTCAGAATCCAGCCTTAGGTCTTTTCCTGGTCTATCTGTGTCTTTGTTTAATCTGTCTTTGTGTTTCTGTCGTTGGGTAACTGTCGTTGTCAAATTTGGCGAAGACAAATTTGACTTTACCTGTCTGCTGATGCTGTTTCAGATTGATTTCATGTTCATGGCCACGGGATAAACATTTATTTGACATAAACGGGACACTGTCATGCGTGCCTTGGATCTATCCAGTGCTGCTAGCATTTGGTTCGGTTTAACATACCCATTGTGAGAGATGATTCGTATGGTGAGGATTAATGGTTGGAAAAATTTTTGATGAAAAGCTGGGTGCGGGTGCGCTGCGCTGGGTTGTGCACATAATACATTCGTGTGCGTGCGAATAGGGCTCAAGCCCTAGGACTGTACACAACACACCCCATAAAAACATCCTTACATCCCCATATTCCCCTATCCACCCTGCCCCACCCTCCTAGCCCGGAATTCCCAGAACTTTTTATCCCACTGATTAAGTTCCTTGATGCTTATCGGGATTGATCAATTTCGAAACGAATTTGGCGTGTTCCTGTATATAGGGAACTACTTTATGGTCATCTCACAATGCATCCAATACTAACTAGCCTACTAACTTCTTACTAGCCAATCACTGGGTGTTAAGATACATTGAACTATAAGACGTAATTGCCTCTTTGGGAGATACCATTGCCTCTTTGGGAGATACTATTGCCCCTTTGGGAAGAGATACAATTGCCCCTTTGGTCGTGTGCTCAGTATATACAGGAACGTTGCTCTTGGGTAGACACCAATACCTCCGTCCACCTATTACAGCATGTAGATTTACTGTAACCGTAAAGACATATTGGTTAAGATGAGAAGGTACATGTCTCATATCGGAATTAATCGGGACTCACGTGAATGTCACGTGAATGTCACATGATGCATAGAACTTTTCTACTGTGCAGTCCTTTTCCATTATTGGGTGATTCTATAAGGAATAGCGGTATCCAGAGATTCTAAAATGTACTTTTGGTCGTGGTCTGATCCACCAAAAGCTTTAAATCTAGGGTCGTGCAAAGCTCATAAATTCTCTAATGGCCTATATCGACCCAAACAGTCATTTATCGCTTCAAATTGTATCTACCAATTGTCTACCACCTTTGTTGTATGTACTGCCGGTTTGGTGGCTCTGGGTTGAGTTTGGGCTGAGTTATTACTAATTTAGTTTGAGATCACGTGATCGCAAATTCTAGCCCCCCGGTTCTGGCCCCACATACCTGTTCCGAGATTTCAGGGGAATTGGATGGGATGACGAATTTCGAGAGAGTCAGGACCATTTGGAATTTTCGGAAAAATATTTGGTGGTGGGGTGGAATGTAAGACCCGAGTCAATGTGGGGGAGGGTGTTGGGACTGCATATAAGTCCCGGAACTGCATATAAGCACACCTCGGAATGTCGGCCTTTAACTCTCCTCCCAGACATTTTAACCTTCAGTGCATTTCAATAAATGTATACGGCTTAGGTCATTCTATAATTCTTTCATTAAGGTATTGGAAGGAATGGGCTGCATATAAGCCATTTTCTTTTTATATGCAGGACAAACTGAAATTCTTAGAGAAGTGAATTTTCCCCAATAGGTTTCGTTTTTCCTGGAAGGATGCATGGGAGTCAAAATGAAATATAAATATTAAATGCCGAAATGGAATGACAAATGAACGAAGTAATATTTTCAATGATAATTGGACAATTGGACAGACATTGGACAGACATTGGACAAATTGGACAAATTGGACAAGATTAGACAAGACAATTAGACAAGACAATTAGACAAGACAATTAGACAAGACAATTAGACAAATTAGACAAATTAGACAAATTAGACAAATTAGACAAATTAGACAAATTAGACAAATTAGACAAACCGAGGATGATTTGCAAGAGCTTGGAAAGTGACTCCAGACTTGGGTAGTCGTTGGTCATCAAGCCCACTTTGCCATTGAAAAATCCATCATTTTCATGGAAATTTTCATTTTTTTAATCACTAATCCCGTTGACATTTTCAAAAAGGTCCATCTTCAAAAAATGGACCTTCAAAACATTTGCCAAATCCTCATTTAATCCTGAAAAATTCCCTCAAGTACCTTCCTAATATGGAAACCTGTGGTCATGGGCTTAAATATCAAAAAGAGGATTTCAACGAATAGTGAATTCATTCTTGATAATTTCCAAGAATTCCCATGTTTTCAATGCTTTTCATCCTCCCTGTATTCGTTCAGTTTGCCATCCTCCTTTTATTCGTTCCCTTGGTTTAGGGTCACCTGCATATAACACGCCAACCACGATTTCTCCTCTTTTCCGAAACTGCCAGCAATTTTTCACTCTTTTCACTCTCTTCACTTTCTCCTCTTCTCGTCACTTTTTCTCTTCTCTTCTTTCTCGTCACTCTTTGGTGCCCACATATGAGGGCTTATTGTGACCTCGCATCTTCAGAGCCTCCTGCTCCATCAAAACGAGCAAAACCGTGGAAAGCACAAGCGAGTCCTCGGAAAAGTCATCGGTGGAGCCGCTGGGCGCCTCGAAGATCCGAATGTACCCCTGGAATTTGCCGCCGGCAACCTTACGTCCACCCTGATCAATGTATGTGGCAAATGGCACGGGAACCAAGGTCGGGGCCTCGGCCAATAGATGCAGCACCTCTGATTTCCGGTGGTTGACCACTGCATCGTAGAGGGGGCTCGGGCTCGGGCTTGGGCTTGGACTTGGACTTGATGTTGGGTTTGGGTTTGAGTTTGGGATCTGGCCCTTGGCCGACCCCGAGCCCGTGGCCGACGCCCGGGAAAGATTGATCTCCTTGATACTCGTGGCCGAATCCACCATTTGTAAATCAAGCCCATCGGCAAGCGAAGCCACGTTCGGACTCAAAAGAAGGATCCGCAAGCCGGCGTTGCCAAACGTGGAAGCGGCCCCCGAGGCCCCGTAGATCCGGAGCTTGGTATCCTTATAAACGGCATCACAATGTGGTTTCACCGCGTTGTTGTAGAGCACCAAGTTGCGCCCGGACTGGAACATGAACACGTAGCACGTGAGGTTATTATGGAGGATCTTAAAGTAGATCTTGCAGTATTCCTTCTTTAGGCCGTTTTCGTACCGAAAAGTCGTCAAGAGCGGGGCGTTTTTCTTAAGGAAATGGAGTTTGTTCAGCTGGATCAGAAACATCGGCAGCGAGCCATTCTCCACCGCCTTCATCGACGTGTAGAGCATAAGTTCCGACTTGAGCGTGCTGGCCACAAGCGGAAGCTCCCGGATGCGTGTGTACGACATCAACTTGTCGTGGAAAATCGGGATGCCATTGTCGGTTAGCGTTTCCTCCGAGTATAAAGACCGAGTATCGGCCTCTTCGCCGCCCGAGAGGAGCGTGGCAAGACTCTCTTCGCTTTTTCTCCTCGGAAGCGTGGACATAATGAGTCGGAATGGAGGAGGCAAAGGATGGAGATAATGAGTCGGAATGAGTCGGAATGGAAAGAAGGACAACCGTGTGTATTCGACCCTTGACTTGGCCGATGGCCTGAAAGATGGGGTACCTGAAAAAACCAGGCATGCGGGCATCCTGTGTGCAGGCCCAGGCTTTGCTTCGCTGCTTGAGGTTAAATGCACTGCGAAACCCAGGGATGGATGCGAGCTCGTCCTTAACATGATGAAACCTCGGATGTGGTGGATGAATTTCTGAACCCACTGGTTCTTAGTTTGCATCGAGCCCCGTTCCGGTTCATTCTGCCTCAAAATCTCCCTCGACCCCGGACCCCGGATCCCGGACCCCGGATCTCCAGTGGATCCTTCTCCCACTCCCCATTTCCATCCAATGAGATTTCCCTTCCAACACCCCCCCCCCCCCCCCCTTTTATCTCCCATTGGTTCGTTCTCCACCTTCATTTCCATTCCTTCATTTCCCCTTTTATCCATTTCATCTGATCCCTCTCGGTTACTCCCTCATTAAAGGAGTTAACTGTGAAGTACCAATGCGGTAATGATAAGCGCCCCTATTTTCAAAAGGAGTTTGCCGCTGCATTCACACTGGGACTCATCCCACAATTGCAGCCAAGCCACAGTGATTTCAGTCCCCTTTTTCCAAGCTTCACCGGAGTCTAGACCGGGCCATGGACGGTACCCGAGGCCGAAACCAAGACTTGAAAGTCCAAGATTTTCAGAGTCCCAGAATTCCAAATTCAAGAAATCGAGATATCAAGAAAAATAGAACTCAAGAAAAATAGAACTCAAGAAAAATAGAACTCAAGAAAAACAGAAAAGAAAAAGTTTCACTTCCCTTTTTTTTTGTTTTTTCTTATCTGTTCACTTTTTTCATCGTTTCAGTTTCACCGTCTAAGTTTCACTGGTCCACATTTTGGCCAAGCTTCTGGGACCATCGCCAAGACTTGGTATCACGATTCTCGCGCCCCTCGTGGCGCCCGGCTGATCATTGTGCCTGCATGGGCCATCGTAAAGCCCCCGCGAACACATGCAGGATTTGCAGAACCCCGCGATCCTCGCCTGTGAATGGCCCACATCACCCCGCCTCGCCAGCTCTTGAGCGGGAGGCCATGCGGCTTAAAACAATAGATGAATTACTGTAATGAAACCTTTTTTTTTGCCGGGGTTTGAGCGGGGTGGGGGTGTGGATTTTAGAAACCAATGCTTTGGGAGTGGTCCTGCACACAGGCAGGGCGCTGCGTCTCCTCAACGACTCCGAGGTCCGCCTCCGCATCCTCGTGCATGTGTCGCAGCACGCTTGACGCCGCGCCTCCGCCAAACCGCATAAAAGTGCACGGCGCAAAAACGGCGGATCTACCATCTCCTCTTTCTCGAAGTTTCACCACTCACCCTGGAAAAATTTGGCACATGCCGCCAAAAAAAAAAAAAAAAAAAAAACAGAACCCTATTGAAAATTTCTCCTGGTGTTTCCGTTTTTGAGCCCCCACGCGGGGCCCAAACCCCGAGGCACTAGTTTTGAACATGAAACACGTAAAGCCCCAGTTCTTTTTTTTGTAAAAAAAATTTGTAAAAGAAAAACAACGTTTTTTTTTTTTGGCTTTTCCGCTAAAACCTTCTCCCACTGCTCGTTAGTATTCGCCTGTTTTCGGGTTGCTCCCTGCGGGTCAAGGGAAGCTATTCTTCTGCGCAACGCCGCGAACTTCCCCCACCTTCTGTTCATCTGAAAATGCGGGGGTCCTCCCACTCTGCTTGCTCGCCATTGCACATTCACCAACCACAGACTTCTTTTCTTTTGCTCTCCAAAGTGATCATCGGACACTCCGCTTCCAGCCTCTCCTTCCTTTTGCTTTTTGCCTTTTTGCCTTTTTGCCTTTTTGCCTTTTTGCCTCCGGACAGTTCCATCTTTGTTTCGTAAAGTTTGCGCTTCGGCAACGTCTTCTTCGAGCGGCCACATCTCCGAGGTTTTCTCCGACATCTTCACCGAGGTCTGCCACACAAGAGCTCGGCCTGAATTGCCGACCCCATCTTACTCCATGGAAAGGATAATTACTCCCCATTTTCTTTCCTGACTTAAACTCCCTTTGGTGGATTAGACCTATAAAGACTTTCAAGTTCGTTTAGAGATAACAAACCCTTTTAGATTGGACCATATTAGACCCACCAAATCCGCTTTCCACTCCTATTTCAATTCCAGTCCATTTCCCGTCCATTTCCTTTTCTTTTTTTTGACATCCACACTAATCACGTTAATCGGATATAAACCAAACCCAAAAGAAATTTATTATTATTGTCAAAACAGTAATTTAATAAAAAGGTTTAGAGATTTTATAGTCGAGGAATAGCACCTTTTTATACTTGAGCACAAGAGCCCCTGAATTGTGAAACATCCACAAAGCCGTGGACCTGAAACATCCACAAAGCCGAGAACTTGAAACATCCACAAAGACGTGGATCTGAAACACCGCAAGCATATTCCTACAGCTTCTGCACGTCGTGCTCCTGTACCCTCAAAAAAATATAAATATGCTGTCTCCCCCCAAGAAATACGTCTGTGGATATTGTTCCCGAGCCTTCACCCGCTCCGAACATAAACAGCGCCATGAACGGTCGCATACTAATGAAAAGCCTTTCCACTGCTCCTATTGCACCTCGGCTTTTGTTCGCCGAGACCTTTTACAGCGCCACTGTCGGACTGTGCACAATATACGCTTGGTTTCACGGACTCATGGCAAAGACCCAAGGGTGGCCAAGAATGGGCTGATGGTGAGCCTTGAACATAAATGGAAAACGGACCCTTGCAAAAGCCCGACTTTTATCCAGCCTGCCCCCGCTGCCGACTGCATACTGCAACAACCGTCCAATGGTGGTGCCCAAGTGTCGCCGAAAAACCAGCCGGATGTACAGCCGTCGGAAAGTACCCTGAAACCCTACCCAAGCTTGCTGCCTCCCAAAGTGCTGCCTCTTCTGCCGGGATCCAAAAACGGGTTGCCACATGACCAAGCCCTGCCGCCAACCCAACCCGACGGCCATATTCCTCGGATCCCCCATGCATACCCCGGCCCAGCACCAGCGGCTGCAAAATCCCCCATGGGGCCCTACAACTCCTTGTCTTCCACCTTGGACACGGAGTCCAATATCGTGGCCAGCGCACAGGCCCTCTTGCGCTTGGCCCCTCAAAACTCTCCCCAGGTCTTGCAGGTGAGCCCTGGCGGTACGTTTGGGGCCGGTGCTGGCTTGGGCGCCTCCTTCGACCCCTCGCTGGTATCCTCGCTGACCTCCTCGCTGTTGGACGTGTTGCCAATCCTCCTGCTCGCCAAGATCTTCGAGCAGTACTACTTTCCCGAGGACCTCAAGTACTCGCTCAACGAGTTCTTCTACATTGGGTACTGCATCATTGTGAAGCAGCAGTACAATACGCTTCCGACGTCGCCGGCCGAGATCCAAAGCTACAACTCCGTGTTCTGGCGGGGCCAGCCGCACACGTTTAAGGTGGGATTGGCGTACTCGATCTTGGCCGTGGGATGTTTATCGCTGGCCGGCAAAAGCCCACACAATGACAAACTCGCTGCGGAGTTTATGGAAAAGGCCCGGGACTCGTTGATTGAAAAATGCGTCTCCAGCCAGAACACCCCGGCCAACCAGCTCAAGTTGCTCAGCAGCCTCTACCTCTTGACGAACATTTGTATTGGCCATTTCGACTCGGACTCGACGGTGGCCGTTTTGGAGGATACAACGCATGGTATCATCCAGTCGTTGCCTGCGCATCTCCTCGAAGCGGAAATGGACCTTTTGTGGCGGATATATATCTTGGTTTCCGAGCAGAATCCTTATGGGAAGCCGCCTAAGATCTACACGTGGTTTCTTGGCCAGAAACTTAATGGCACGGTGTTGGCGGAAATCATGCGGACGTTTCTGAGTCCCGGGGCCTCGGACTTTGCCATTGCAGGCAAAATGGCTCTGGTGATCATCAGCACCATTTCCAATGAGTTGAATTCCTTGACTACTCAAAAAGCGCTCTGGATCTACTCTTCCCGGCTCGAACTCCATTCCGCTCTCGGGTGCATCACCAAGTCCCTCCGCCACGGGCCCAGCCTGGACCTTTTCGAGATTTTCCGGAGAAAACTCATCATCGAGGCCTCGGCGCAGTGCAAGGACCTTTTGGACGCCAGTGTGGTTGAAATCACGTCGCCGGGTCAGCTCAACTTGTTGTTTGCCACCTTGAGGGAGTTGGACATTACGCTTGACTTCCACCAGTTCATGCACCAAAACTTGACGGCGCTGTTCCAGACGTTTGTGGAGGAAGCACGGGGCTTTTTCCATACCGACGACGACTACTCCCCCCGCTTGAGCGGCAACTTTGGCCTCGTGAGTTTCCCGTTGATTTTCAACGAGACGTTTCTCGGCTTGCGTCTGGCCCCGGCCCCTAACCTGGCCCTGGCCCCGGCCTTGGCCCCAGTGGCCCAGCTCTCGTTGAATTCCTTCGAAAGAGCCCACCTCGAGGTGTTTGTCTTACAATGGTACGCTCTTTTCGCCAAGACACTCGTCAAGATGGTGGCCAAAAACCATGCGGTTTCCATCAGCCAGGCGTTCTCGAAAAACGCCGTTTTCCACTCGTTGTTGGCCATCATGAAACAACGGGGCAAGGACAATTTCGAGGCCGGGGCCCAGTGCATTCTTCCCATTCTAGAAGAAGTCACGAGGGTCTGCACCACGTGGCTCCGGCAAGCCCCCCACTTGGCCAAGTTCCTGCTGAACCTCTTCCGCTTCTGCAGAGAACTCCTCATCTTGACGTTGAACCAGGGCAAGTTTAATGGCCATGATGTTTATGCCAGCAACGACTCGTTGCTCGTGCGCAACCACCGGTCCAAATCCATTGGATCCATCGACACGGCGTTCCAGCCCATGGAAACTTTGGGAGGTGCTCGTTTCTTTCTGGGACCGCCTCTCTTGTCCCCGGCAAACCTGCACGGAGACTTTACGAAGAATTACATTTTAAAGGGAGAAAATGGGTTTTCAGTTTCGCCAACCCAAAACGCCTCGGTCCAGTTTTCCCCGATCCAAGAACCTTCTCTGGTGCAATCCCAGTTTTCTCCGATCCAAGAGACTTCTCTGGTGCAATCCCGGTTTTCCCCGGGGCAATCCCACTTTTCCCCGGGGGTTGGTGCTAGAGTTCCCGGGAATGGGTTTCTGAATATGGAGATTCCCACCATTTTGCCTCCGATCCATGCTTCTTTAAGAGGCGGGGGCCAAGCACATTTTGATATGAAGGGTTCAGAGTGACTCGGACATTGACACTTTGAAACAGGGCACTGGAGCTTTTCTCGCTTTTTCGCTTTTTCGCTTTTTCGCTTTTTCGCTTTTTCGCTTTTTGGCTTTTTGGCTTTTTGGTTTTGGTTTTGGTTTTGGCTTTTTGGTAGATTGGTTCCTTGAATATGAAACATTGACTATGAACCGTTTGCCCACGTGACCGGCTCACATTCGGGCCTCGGCTCACCTCACATTCGGGCCTCGGGCTGGATTTTCTCGGCGTAGTATTTTTCAAGGCTCCATGCCTTGATCACCTGGTGGCTCAACTGCACATTTGTGCGGGCCACCACTTTCTCTTCGTAGCAAAGCCGAATTAATTCGGCGGGGATTGTAAAACAAACCAGTGGCACTTTCTCGGTTCTCGGTGCTGGTACCCGATCTCCGAGTTCCGGCATATAGACCTGGGCATTACTAGATATAAGCCCCACAAATCTTTTCTGCAGGCCAAACACTCCACCTCCTGACGATCCGTTCCAGCACGATGTTGATGTGATCATAAGACAAGGGATTGGACCATGGGAATGGGTTTTGAACGGTTTCATCTGGATCGTCCTGCAGATAGTGCCCTGAGTCAATAACGGCTTCCCTATGCTTTTGGACAAGAATAATCCGAATCCAACCGCCTCGATCGGTTCTCCAACCCTTAAACTATCATCTCCGAGACTTTCAGAGTTATACCTCTTTTGGTTCATTTGGAATGGAGAAAAACCCCAAATTCCTGCATATAGTGTAATGAACGCCAAGTCCAATTCCCGAAATGGCACCACCACCTGGTCAGCACAAATCTTAATATTTCGACCGTTGCAAATAGTATGGCATGAAATAGTGGGATCCTCGAGAAGTGGCTGTATCACGTGATAATTGGTCACGAGCGTGGTTTCATTATACACCACGCAGGATCCCCACGACAGGCCCTTTTCAGAGGAT
This sequence comes from Metschnikowia mauinuiana, assembly GCA_002374555.1. NCBI lineage: Eukaryota > Fungi > Ascomycota > Pichiomycetes > Serinales > Metschnikowiaceae > Metschnikowia > Metschnikowia mauinuiana. Next base: position 87,315 of record NKZY01000680.1, on the reverse strand, counting down.
AAAAGGAGGGGGAGAACGCGGTCGTGATTGGCGAAAGAGGTGGGGTTTGGAATTTTTGGGGGTTTTGGGGGTTTTGTGGGTTTTGGCGACGAAAAGTTCGGCGTTATTGCCGTTTTAGGAAGTATCTCCGCAACCGCATTTAACGCCAAAATCACCATCAAATCACCATCCCCATTGATTTTTCGGAGATTACCAAGCACTAACCCAACTTGATCACCCGAATCCTGCAGACGAACCACTCCGCCAATCATATTCTCCAAATATTTGCAGTCGCTTAGGTAACCATCTGCAAGGACTGCACACACGGTGCCGGAAGATGTGAAATTAGCAAATAATTTGGGGTTCGTAAGGCCGAACGGAGTACTATGCACGCTGATCTGCGAGAGGGGTTGCACTTGTCCGATTCGGAAGGGCTTAAGCCCGTGGTTTAGTGTGTCCTGCACATAAGCGCCCAAGCGAACCACGCTGATTTCTTTCAAAGAATTTCCTGAAACGGAGTTCATGGGGAAAAAGTGGAACCCATTGCGGAGAAGATCTTGCAAAAAGGGGAAGAGATGGTTTTGGCTAGGGGGGGCAAGTGTTTCACCTTTCTTCCCGTTTAGGCCATGTTCGCTATTTTCGGCATCAAAGTGGCCGTTTTCGGCACCATCCCCGTTTCCGGCATCAGAGTATCCGTTTTCGGCATCACAGTGTCCGTTTTCGGACGCACATTGCCTGTTTTCGTCAAAAACACTCACAGAATCAATCACCCTTGCTCGTACCCAAATAATATCGTCTCCAAGGTGTGGGGCAGCAACGTGAATCCGGTACTTGGAGAGATCAGCGACGGGAAAATGAAGCACGGTGACGCAGTACTGCATAGAACCTGCATCTATGAAACATCCCGATACTGCATGCGGGGCGTGGGCCGGTTGGAGCGGTGTAAGTCGGATGAGAATGGGACAATAACGCATCCCCAATTGTTCATGAACCGCACGATTCCCGAAACTCCTCCGCACAATTTCCGCAGCTTATCGTGCGGTACTGCATATAACTGTCGCATACATCCTTACACCAAACCTGCACACCGCAGCAGTATACCGCTCCTGCACATAATATTTGCACCCGTACACCTCACCTGCACACAATATCCTACACCAACATCCTACACCAACATCATACACCACCTGTCTACACCGCTTTACATCTCTATTCATCACTATAGTAAATCTAATTCCTCGTGGGGAAGGGCATGGACCGGTGGAGGTGCGTGCATATAGCATGCAAGTTGGGCTCCGATTCTGCGGTTAGGAGCCCGTGCCGGATCATAAAATCCACCACCACCAAAGCACAATTGGGTTTAAATTCACCCGCATAAACCCGCCGTGCAACCTCCAGCATCGGCATCAACTCAAAGTCCTCGGCCTCGCCGTCAACGGGTTTTGGAACCGGGTCGTGCGCGGACCGAAATTCTATATCATAAATGTACTCCACTTCGGGCTGCACGTGGCCTCCGTCTCCATCCGGCTGGATCATATATGAAACAATCCCAGCGGCTTTGGCCCGGTCCTGCACAAAAGCAGCGTCCAAACCGGCCTCTTCATAGCATTCCTTAACGACATTTTCCCATATTCCGAGCGGAAATGCAATTCCGCCCGCCACCATATTATCCAAGTATCCAGGATAAGTTTGTTTCGTGGCAGACCGGCGGGGGACCCACATTTGCAATTCCTGGCCATCGCCTGCGGCCGGCACATAGCCGTTTATATGCACTCCGTACGTCACCACGCCCAACAAGACCGAAACCGCCCGTTCCACCAAGACGTAAGGCGTTTTGCTGGGGCAGAAAACCGTATACAACTCATTCCGCCAGGCGTGGGCGAGTGTTTGGTCGTTTTTCCTCCAAATTTCGGCCATTTCTGCAAAAGCAGCCGATCTTTTCTCCACGGTATCGAGTTCAGACGCCACGTGGACCGTTTTGGCGCTGGAGGACGAAAAATGGCGACATTCCTGGAGTTTTCCAGCGATTTCCTCGGTGATATAGCCAATCGGCACGCCGCAAGCCGTGGAAAGCGTCCAGTACGCGGGATTTTCGGTATATGTATCCACTTTTTCCACCACTTCAAGAAACAGCAGCATAATGTTTCAGATATGTAATGGAAGGGGGCGTGTGGGCAGGGGAATGGGGTGTTATACGTGGGAATATGTGGGAATGTGTGGAGTTGATATGGAAAAGTCGCACTATGTGCAGGCCGCGAAACCCGTACCTCCCCATACAAATTCTTATATACTCCATTAAAAGTACCACACACGCCATTTTTTTCTAATATTTTTGGATCGATGTTAAGCTGAGTTTCAGAGACATTTGGCTGAGCTAGAAAAATTGGAAAATTCACTTGGATGCGGCGTGTACATGCGTATTACGCCATGACGAGAACTGTACGTTCCTAAATATCTCCTCTACTCTGCCGTTTCCTCTCCTCCGCTGCCTACTTTGTTCGTCTTGTCTATTTGTTAAGTTAAACCCTAAAAAAGACAAAAAAACACCTGAAACAATTCTGAAACAATTCTGAAACAATTCTGAAACAATTCTGAAACACCTGAAACACCTGAAACACGTCTGAAACACGTCTGAAACACCAGGCCTATAGCTAATTTACGCAACACCTGGCTTAATACTTCAGTCTAGACTATTATAGACTCTTTAACCTTCACTGTATCTATTGAAAACGGGGAAATTCGTATACTTTTGGTGTTTCCTGCATATAAAGGCCCGATACTTGCATAAATCTACTCCGAATCGTGCATGAATCCTCTATTTACCACGTTATCAAGCCCATTCGCCCGATTCGTACATTCCCCCTCTAGGCCCTTTCTTCTCGGACCAAAGATATCTACCATTTTTATATGCATATGTGAAGTCAGAGAGTGTAATAACAATTCCTGTATACAATCCCACATATAATCCTACATATAAGCGTGGTTTTTTATGGATTTCAAAACATGATTTATGGGTCGCGCACGACTTCAGTGCGATCGCCAATCAACGCCAATCATAACCATCCACTACACCAAAACTTGGCTGGAACAAAACAAAAGAAAATATACGTTGAGCACAATCTACAAGTTTCAAATCCCACCGCGGTTGCCTGATTGTTATATACACTCCGCAATTGCCCGAAATGGCCCAGTCTATAGAGCCGCACGCCGTTTCAGAACCCTCAATGGACCCCACTAATCCCCACGCCTCCAGAGACCCTGGACTTGAATCTGCAGCAGGAAACAATTCCAAGGACTTGGAGAACCAGGGATTTTCCAAGGATTTGGAAAGGACCCCGGAAAATCCCAGGGACTTGGAGAAGACCCAAAGTCACAATGTCGACCCATCGCTGTCTGCGTCGGTGTCGTCGCTTTCGTCGTCGGATTCCACCAGTAAGCTCATCAACAGCTTATCAATCAACGGCATTTCTTCGGAGAAGGACCACGGCCAGGTGCGGACCATCACCAAGAAGTACGAGAAGTACTCGGAGAACAAAGCGTCAGGACCAACGAAGCCAGAGCCCAAAGAATTTGAATCCAAGAGTAAGGAGCCTGAAACAATTGCAAATTGGACTTCTGTCAATGGATCAAAAAGTAAGGATCCTCAAAGTAATGCCAATTGGACTTCTGTCAATGAATTTGGTGATGGACCCGGAGATTTTGACTTTGAAACGTTTGAATCCGGATCCTCTGCGTCTTCTCAGAAAAGTAGCATTGTTGTTTCGCCCGTGCTACCGAAGGCCGCCGCCCGGCCCGTGCCTCCCGAGACGATATCCAAGAAACCCATCAAGTTCACCGTCCGCAAAGTCTCTCGAGACGACGAGGCGGTGTCGAAACGGGCCGAACCCCGCAAAGAGTACCTATACGGAAACATCCCCGAGAACCGGGCCAAGCTCGAGCTCCGCAAGGCTAGCGACAAGAAAAGCCAGCTCCAGCAAAACCAGCAGAAGTACGACCTGTACTTGGTTCGTCTGGACAAGATCGAGAAGGAGATCCGGTTCCTAGCCAACCTCCTTCCGCCATTCAACGTGGAGATCGACTATGCCACCCGCAACAAGATCACGCGGGCCATCGAGAAGTTGCAGTTGAAAAAGGACGAGATCGACAAGAAGAAGTACTCGCTTGGCATCTCCATCAGCCGTTTGTGGAGAGAGTATGATGAGAACAGCACCTGGGTGCGTTCCGTCAGCAACCAATAAGAGCATCCATTCTGAAGCAATAAGAGCTCCGATTTGAACCAATAAGAGCATCCGATTTGAACCAATAAGAGCATCCGATTTGAACCAACTTGAGCCGGGCCAGGAACTGCACCCAAGACAATTGTGTTGACTGGTAGACCTCGTGGACACATTAATAGAGTCATGCAAGATCCAGGAAAGATCATACCACATAGTCAATAATCTGAATCATGTAAATGAACATCGTAAGGCCTTTCCTTCCCACATAAGAGTCTGAACCATCTAAAAGAAATCGCCATCAATTATCGTTCTTTTTTCTTCTTTCTCTTCGTTCCCGTTCTTCTTCTTCTTTCTCTTCGTTCCCGTTCTCCTTCTTCTTTCTCTTCGTTCCCGTTCTCCTTCTTCTTTCTCTTCGTTCCCATTTCTCTTCGCTCAATGGCTACTTCTTGATGAGCTCCTGCGCCAAGGTATTCACCACATTGGCCTCTGCAAGCGTCGAGTGGGCTTCGCCCATATCATCGGAGCCCTCGGCCCTGGATACCTCCATAAACGACAGGTAGAGGCTCGTCAACTCCAAGAGATCGTTCACCGAGTCCCGCCTCAAGTCACATACCACCTGCTGGAACAGAGGCAGCAGAAGCACGCGGATGGGGAGCTTGTTATCCACAAGAAATTTGAGGAGATGGCGGTGGAAGGCCGTGACAGAGTACGACGAGCGGTCGAGCGAAGCCGCGGGTCGGCGCCCATACTTGCTTATTGCTATGGGCAGCGGGAGTTGGCCGGCGTAGTTCTGGGGCACTTGTGGTTCTTGTTCCGCTGGTCCTGCTTGTATGCTGTTTGATCGGCGGTACTTGGGGTTTTGAATAGACAACTCCTCCAGCCGGCGTCTTTTGGGTACTCCTCGTAGTTGCTGTTCTTGGGGCTGCATCGATTGATGGTGTTGTTGGTGTGGATGCGCTTGTTGATGATGTTGTGGTGGTAGGAGTTGTGGTTGGAGCTGTGGTTGGAGTTGTGGTGGTGGTGGGTGCAGCTGTTGACGTTGTGGTTGGGTTTGCTGATGTTGGGGTTGATGTTGGGGTTGGGGTTGATGCTGTTGTTGTTGTTGTTGCTGCTGCTGTTGTTGTGGATGTTGCTGCTGCTGCTGTTGATGTTGTTGCTGCTGCTGTTGCTGTTGATGTTGCTGTTGCTGTTGTTGTTGTTGTTGCTGTTGCTGTTGTTGTTGTTGTTGCTGATGCTGTTGATGTTGTTGCTGCTGCTGTTGCTGCTGTTGCTGCTGTTGCTGCTGTTGCTGCTGTTGCTGCTGTTGCTGCTGTTGCTGCTGTTGCTGCTGTTGCTGTTGATGCTTCTGCTGTTGGGGCTGCTGTTGAACTGGTTGCGGAGAAGCCTGGTTTGAAATCTGTTCAATCTGATTCTGAATCTGACCTTGGATCTGTTGGCTTTTCATCTGCTTGATCAGACTCAGCGAACCCAGGCTCTGGTGCCGGTCCAGTATTTGTGGAGACGATTGTTGCCGGGTCATTCCAGGCAGGCTCAGCAGCATCTCGAGGGAGTGGATCTGAGACGGAGGGTTTCCAAGGTGCAGATTGAACAGCGACGAGTAGGGCATCGGGATCCCGCTGGAGGTATTGTACAAGATACCGTTGCCGTCCACGGGAATGGAGCGGGCCGTGTTGATCAGGTCCTTGCCGAGCTTGTGTGTCCGTAAATGTTCACTGAGTTTCTTGGGCAGGCCCTTATCACTGGGCATCCGCTTGACCCGCTTTCCACAGTAATCACACACCGCCGTGCTGGCGTCATGGGCGTCTTGGACAAACCATGTCCATACCCACAGTTTCTTCTTGGCCCCGAACTTCTGGCCCGGCTTGTTCTTGCGCTCTCGCTTGGCCATGGACTCGGAACTCATGGGTTTGCCTTCGTTCTCCAGCATACTAACCTCGGGCGCCGTGCCGTTCTCCGAAGTCAACGGATTGACCGACGTGTCCTGCGTGTTGCCAATGGAACCTGCACTGGGGAGATCATTGCGGTCCGCTTCTTCGGCCTTGGTGGACTCAGCCGAGGGAAGAATTTGCCGGTTGAAGTGCTGCTGCATATCGCCGACCCCCGAGGTTTGTTGTAAGTTCTGTTGGCCAATAAACGGGAACGCCAACGAGTTAGGCGGCGCAGGGTTGCTGTAAAAACTCATTTGCTTTGATATGATCGATGGGCGTCAATTTGATTGGTTGTCAATTGGATTGGTTGTCAATTGGATTGGTTGATCTGTGGCAAGTTGATCGGTTGATTTGCTGATTGCTGCTTTGATCCGTTGATCTTTCGAAGGTTGTTGGTTATTTGGTTACTAATTGGCTGTAGCTGATTGGCTTTGACTAATTGTCTTTAACTAATTGGCTTTGACTAATTGGCTGTAACAAATTTGGCGGATCAGATTGGGGTGTTCTTTGTATAGACCGCCTTCCGATTCAGATGTGATGGCAATAGAGGGTCCAGCAAATTTTGGCCGGAGTTGTAGGTGTGGGCGTGTGGCGGGGAAAGCAAAAATACAGGGGGATGTGAGGAGGGGGGAAGCAGTGGTTTTATAGTAAGCGTGGGAATGGCTGTAAAACGGTGGCTGTAAAAACAGACGTGATGAGGAGAGACGAGGGTAGGAGTTTCGGGGGTAGCGCGGGTCGAGGGTACCCAATACCGAGGGTGCCGCGCCCCGGTCAAACGCACCTGTGCAGAAAGTTCACGTGATCACGAGAATCATTTCACGTGCTCAGTCACGTGATCGCAAAAAAAGTTAGTCACGTGATTGTTTCTCACGTGATAACTTATTTATCTCATGTGGTAACCTTACCCACAGACACATTACGTAATCCACTAACTCAGCACATTCACACAGCGTCTCCCTTAGTCCAATCCCTAAATCTCCGTATTTCTCCGTATTTCTCCGGTCAAAGTGGCGCCTCGCCTTGCCTCTCTTGCAGCACTCGGCCTGGCTGTTTCCAAGACCGGCGCACAAAGGACTAATCCGGAAAACATGACCCCGTGCATGAGACCATACTATTCACCGATGTAATCCCGCTTATCAATTGCTGGTTAGAAAGGCAATTAGTGGCGGTGGGTGCTGGCGCAGTGAGGGAGTTTCCTAAAGGGTGCGAAAGTCCCAGCGGACCTGCACACAGCGCGCGTCGTACGTGCATATCGACCATCTCCACGTGCGGGCCATGAATTCTTCGATGCATACGTGGGTATCGTTCGAAGAACAGCCAGCTGCAAATAGTCGAATTCGGGGGTTAATTTCCACCGGTCTTGCCTGCTTCGAGGCGATTTCTTACCGGATCCGTGCGTTACGCCAGCCTGTTCTGTATGCAGGCGCGCGCAACCTACATGTCGTTTTTGCAGCAAGACCCTTTGCCCCTGGCCCCAAGTATATAAGCTGTTCTTCCCCCCCTCCTCTCTCTCCCAGCTCCTACTTTTTTTCCCCACCACTCTTTTATAACTCTCCGCTCCTTTGCCTCTCTTTTGTTTGCCTCGGCCTTCCAACTTCGGTTCTTCCTCTTCCAGTCGCTCTTTTGACCAACCCTTGTCACTCCTTTAGTCTTTTCGACATTCCTCTCCTTTGACCCTTTTCCCTCTTTGATACCTTTCCAATGAAGTTCTCAAGTCTCCTTTCAATTCTCGCAGCCTCCGCTGCCGCCACGGCCTCCGCCTCCAACGACAAACGTGGCGTCAAGATCGTCAAGCTCACCAAAACGGTCGACAATACCGTTACCAATACCAACGTGGTGGCCGGCGTGGTTTCCACTGCCACAAGCACCAGTGTGTCTACCCACACGACCACAACAACGAGGTATACTTCTACTTATACGTCGACGATTTTCGGAGAGCTTCATACTTATTTGTCGGTGATTGTCAATCCGCCAAGCCCGGACTCCAGTTCCGACTCCAGCTCTGACTCCAGCTCCAACTCGGACTCAAACTCAAACTCGGACTCCAGCTCTGACTCGAACAACTCGGACTCCAATAGTGGAAGCTCAAACTCGGACTCCAACTCGGACTCCAACTCGGACTCCAACTCGGACTCGAACAACTCGGACTCCAATAGTGGAAGCTCAAACTCGGACTCCAACTCGGACTCCAACTCGGACTCCAACTCGGACTCCAACTCGGACCTGGGCTCGGACCTGGGCTCGGACTCGGACTCGGGCTCTAATGCTGACGCGGCAGAAACTACAACTGAAGCTGCTGCTGCCGCCACCCCAACTCCAACCACCCTTGAAGCCGCACAGCACGTCATCACCAATACAGCCACGCCCGCCACCGCACAGCCCACCGAAGTGGAAAGCGAAACGGATTATGGCACCACGGCCACGGCGTTCCCATCGGTGTGGGGCGACTACGTGCTCGAGGCCGTGCTGACTTCCTTGGTGTCTGGTCTGATCTGTATAGTCGACTACGACTACTACTTGGCGGACTACACCGAGACCGTGACGTCCACGGCCACCATCACGTCCACCATCTCGGTGTAATGTCCACCATTTCGGTGTAATGCATGTCATGACCACCACCCACACTCCTCCATAGTTATCTAGTCAAAAATCATCCTAACACCTTTTGTTTCGAGAGGAAGATATTCATTGTAATGAAGAGTACTATAAAGTGAAGTAATATGCAGTCTCGTCAATCCGGTCGTGTGGAGCCCAATTTAACAGACCAGAGTAGATTAGACAGAGTAATATGCAGTAGATTAGACACAATAATATGCAGTAGATTAGACAGAGTAATATGCAGTAGATTAGATAGTGTTATTTCTGGCTTCTTCTATCAATAAGAAGTTACTCTATTTTGGTTAGTCTCTGGTGGGCAAAATGTTAGCAGGCTAAACCATGCTAAACCATGCACACCTGTACACCTGCACATAGCGCCCGAGTGCGAGGGCCTCGCATCTTCGCGAACCTTCTACGCACTCTCCGCCTTCCCTCCCGTTAGCCATTTCTGGAACCTTCCAGGCACCCTCAGCCCCGATAACGTAAGCCATTTCTGGAACCTTCTCTCCGCCACACCAACTATAAAGAGCAGGTGTTCCCACTCTTCAAAACATCATCATCAGATAACCCAATCAGATAAACCCAATCAGATAAACTCAAACACTAAACTCAAGCATCCAATTATGTTTACCTGCAACAGAACGTCCCCAATTGTCTTGTTCGACGCCTTGTCTCAGTTGCAACATTTGCAGCAACAACAGTACCAACAACAGTTGAGAAGCCAACAACCAAAGATCGTCAAGCGGATCGAAACCGAGGACGCATACCAGATTCAAATCTTCAAGGAAAACGGAAACTTCAACTCGTATGAATTGAAAGTTCTCCGCAACTGGGGCAACCCCAACTTGGTCAATCTTGTGGTGGAGTCCCGCATCGATAACTTCAAGAAGATCTTCCAGTTTCACTTGGATGACATTGAGGTGCCCAAGATCGACTGGGAATACTTCCTGCAAGAAAACGTGTTGGTGTTGAACGTTCCCAAGAAGATCAAGTTCTGTGAAGATGACTTCACCAACGCTATCCTTGCCAGCATTTTCGGAGGCAATGTCAACACTCGTGAGCACCAGAGACATGAGGCCAAGGCTGAAGCTCCAACTCAAGAAAGCATTCAGGCTCAACAAAAGAAAGCCATCGACGCCAAGGCTGAGCAATCCAGAAGAGCTGAATCAGCAAAGGAGGCCGAGAAGGCCAGAGACGCCGAACTCAAGGCAAAGAAGGAGGCCGAACAAAAGGCAAAGAAGGAAGCTGAGCTTCAAGCCAAGAGGGAGGCTGAAAAGGCCAGGAAGGAAGCTGAGCTTCAAGCCAAGAGGGAGGCTGAAAAGGCAAAGGAGGCTGAACTTAAGGAAACCCAAAGACTTGCTTATATCCAAGAGCAAGAGCAAAAACTCGAGCAATTGAGAGCTCAGAAAATGGCCGAGATCAAGGCCGAGGAAGAAAGAATTGCCAAGCTCAAGAGCCAGTCCCTCCAGGAACAAGCTGAACATGAACGTCCTGAGCGTGTCAAGAAGGAAAAGGAAAGACGCAAGACTATCGTCAGAGAAAGAAAGGCCAAGGAGCCCAAGGAGCCCAAGCAACCCCAAAGCCAAGCTTCTTCCGAGTCCATTTTCAGCAATGAAGACATGCTCTCGCAATTTCTCCAAGGCGTCATACTCCCGCAACTCGTTCCCGTTCAAGCCCCAAAAGAAAACCAGCCAGTCTCTGCCACCTCGCTTGTGGAATCCCCTGATGTGACCCCCGATAATTCCGATACCGAATCTATCAACACGGATATCAGTGACGACACCGAAGAGCCAAAGAACGATCTCAAAAGGCACCCACTGATGGAGGAAATTGAGGATGAGGAGTTCGTCATGTTCAGAAAAAAGTTTGGCCACTAATTATGCATAATCTTAATAAACAAAAGAAAACGAAACATCAATGTAGTAGATTCAAACCTTGCCATATTGGGAGTAGTTCCCTTCCTTGTGCAAGTCAAACATTCCTAAAATGAGTCAGGAATAATGTGTAAATAACTGTCGTAGTCCATGCCATTCTGGTTCTTAGAAAGAACCGATTGCACTCAAATTCGGGTATCACCTAATTCGGGTACCTTCCTCTACCACATCTAGTCTGTTTAGTATAGTGTACCCTAAATCCTGAAACCTTCATAAATAAAGGTTTCATCCACATAATCATAACACTTTTTCATAAAATTTGCCCCTTTTTATAAGTATGAAGCCTGAAGTATAATCAGTACATCCAACTTGACCTTAGTCTCCTCCTAATTCTGAATAGTCCTTGAAACATAGGTTATTAAAAGAGCACTTTGAATCATATCGCTCTGCTGCTCAAGATAAGTTTATAATAATGTCCATGCTCAAGTTGTCGTTGATTTTATTGTTGCTTATGTTCATGGCCTTGTAGCTTGTAAAAAGGGGAAGAAGAGGGGGAATAATGAAGGAAAGAAAAAAGAAGGAAAGATCCCTTTTTATATTCCTCGAGGGCGAATCTGAAAAAAGTAGTTTACAAAAAGGATTAGGGGGCGCATGCGCAGATCTTTAGGGATATAAAAAGACGCATTCCCGCCGGTTTTTTTTGCAGCAAAATGTCGTCAGTCGCGCGCTAGCAAAAGTCACCAAATGCGCAATCTCACACCACCAGAGACTACTTCAACTCTAGAACACCTTATAACATTCTGGAACAGAAGACCCGGTTTCAAAATTGTCAATTTTTCTTGATTACAAAAGACACACATCCAAGTTTGTCCAAGTTTGTCCAAGTTTGTCCAAGTTTGTACTATTTGTCTAAGGTTGTCCAGATAGACATTCAAGATAGTCCAGATCAACAGACATTCATCCCAGATACATTTGAGTTAAACAAGTTTCAACTCAATTCAACACACATTGTTCCTTGAAATCAGAAATCTTTGGAATTACAGCCCCTTATTCGATGTCTTCAATTGCAGTCCTTGGAGGTAATGGCTTTGTTGGCCGCAAGATCTGTGAGGTGGGAATTCGCTTGGGTTGGTCAGTGACGTCCCTCTCCAGATCCGGCAAAGCACCTGCCCCAATTAGCCACTCGGACCACTCGTGGATGAGCCAGGTCAAGTGGGAGAAGGCGGATCTTTTTGATCCGAAAAGCTACGAGCAACATATCGCCAATAAGTCCGCGGTTGTGCACTCGGTGGGGATCCTTTTCGAAAACATCGACTACAAATCATCGGTGAATCTGAACTTCAACTTCTTGAATGACCTCCAGAAACTTGCAAACATTGCTAAAGGATCCAACCCCATGGCTCGGAACTCCCAGACGTCGTATGCAGGAATCCAGAGGGACCTGGCCGTGGTGCTTGCCGATTCATTCATCAAGGAGTCCAAAATCGCAAAGAAGGAAACCCCCGAAACAGACAAGCCGGCTTTTGTGTACATTTCTGCCGACAACAAGCCACCGATTGTGCCGGAAGGATATCTCAGCACCAAAAGAGAGGCGGAGTTTGAACTTTCGTGCAAGAAGGATCTTCGTACGATCATCATGAGGCCCGGGTTCATGTACGACCCAAGCGAGCCCGCCACCAACAACCGGAAGTTGCTCAGCACGTTTGTGAATCTCGGGTACGGGGTCAAGAATGCCGTGTTTTCCGACAAGGTGCAAGTGCTCAACGACTTGGTGCGGCCACCCGTGTCTACCGAGAAGGTTGCTTTGAAGGTGTATGAGAAGCTTGGCGACAAGAGTTTCTCGGGAGTCGTGGGATTAGAGGAGATTGCAGGAATCAGCAAGTGAGTCAATAATCCTTGGATCTAGAATCACCAGTCATCAAGTTCAAGTGAATCGAGTTCAAGTGAATCGAGTCAAGTGATTGAGGATTAGATTGACTGAATGATTGGACAAAGACGATGGTTCTACATTGAGAAGATGAAAAGATCCTGAGACATGAGATGAGATGAGATACTGATCAGTGTTATTATTTAATTATTTGAGTCATTGATCATGGAGAAGTTTTTTGGATAATTTATGGTCAGTTAGAGGAATAAATCAAGTGTTAAACACCATAACTGTATCCGGACGTGTACATGGTCTTCTTTCTCAACAAGTACTTGCGGGCCTCATCACCAATGAACACCGTGCTGGTGATGCACACCAAGTTAAAGATATCCTTGAAAGAAAGAGCCTCTGTTTGGAAAATGGACTGGAAAAACGGAATGTAGATGGCGCAGAACTGGCCAATCAACGAGCCGGCCACCGCAAAGTTGAACATCTTATTGGAAAGCCCCAACTCAAAAATCGACTTGGAATAGTGCCGGCACGATAAGGCATTAAACATATCGTAAAGCACAAAACACGTGAAGGTCATGGTGGTGTCTCTGGCGGTGACCTCGTTGTCCTGCATCTCGCGGATGAAGATGTACAACGTTCCCAAGATGATCATGAAGGCACTTTGTAATACCCTTCGGATCACGTGCTGCGTCAAGATCTTATCGTTTCTCTTTCTTGGAGGTTTATTCATCACCTCGTGGTCCACGGGCTCCACTCCCAACGATTGTGCTGGAGGTCCATCCATTAAGATATTGATCCATAAGATTTGCATGGCGTTCAAAGGGTTGGGCAAGCCGAAAAACGTGGCCATGGCAATTAGCGATAATGCTGCGATGGACGTCGATAATTGGAACGTGATGAAGTTCTGGATATTGTAAAAAATGCCTTTTCCTTCTTCAATGGCATTTAAAATCGTGGAGAAATCATCATCAGTGAGAACCATATCTGCAGCTTCTTTGGCCACATCGGTACCGTTTTTCCCCATGGCAATTCCAATATCGGCAAGCTTAAGGGCCGGAGCATCGTTGACTCCATCTCCCGTCATGGCCACAATGTCGCCTCTTCTCTGTAAGGCCTTAACAATGGTGACCTTGTGTTCAGGCGTGGTGCGTGCAAACACCGAAACGTTATGGATGGCTCTGCTCAACGACTCTTCGTTCAATTGGTCCAATTGGTCTCCCGTCATGATCGAGCCCTCGGCCGCCATTGGAATGCCAATCTGCCGGGCAATGTTGCCTGCTGTGGAAGGAGAGTCTCCCGTGATCATGATCACGTGCACCCCGCCCTTCATAAGCATCGACACGGCATGGGCCACGTTAGGTCTTGGGGGGTCTTTCATTCCGATAAGCCCACAAAAGACCAACTCCGACGGTTTTTCTCCTTCGGCCAAAGCATGGTTGTTGCGTGCAAATGCCAACACTCGTAAGCCCTCGGAAGCCAAGGCCACGGAGTTATCGTGGATCTTATCCCGGATTTCGTTGGTCAATGGCTTGGTGTTCCCGTTTTCGTCCACGTACTTGGTGGACAAATGCACCACGGCCTCCGTGCCTCCCTTGACCATGGTCTCACACTTGTTGGTGTCTCCTCCATGCACACACACGGCCATGTACTTTTTCTCGGACGAAAAGGGCAACTCGTAAGCCCTCTGCTTGGTGCCCCGGGCATCTTCAAGCCCAAAATGGGGCAAGCACTCCATAAGAGCAATGTCCGAAGCATTGCCCACGTACTTTTCGTTTTCCCGGGAAAACCTCGAGTTGTTGCAGATATTGCCCACCTCCAACACTCCGGCCATGCATGCCGTGAGCGAGTTGTGCAAGGTATTGTCGCTCAACTTGTCGACAATCAAAAACGGGCTATTGAACGAGCCCAGGCTCTTGAAGTCAAACGTCCACATCTTGGTCACGGTCATGTGGTTCTGCGTCAACGTGCCCGTTTTATCCGAGCAAATCACATTGACACTGCCCAACGTCTCCACGCTGGGGAGCCGGCGCACAATGGCCTTTCTCTTGGCCATTCTCAATACTCCAAGTGCCAACGTCACCGTGACAATGATGGGCAAGCCCTCGGGAATGGCGGCCACGGCCAACGATACCGAGATCTGGAACATGTCCAACCACAGCCGGCCTTGCAAGATACCCAAGAGACAGATAATACCAATCACCACGAAACTGAAGATGGAAAGATCTTTGCCCAACTTGTCCATGGCCTGCTGCAAGGGAGTCTTGGGCTTTTCAATCTCCGACATCATCTCGAAAACAGCACCAAACTCCGTCTGGGCTCCGGTGCCCACCACCACTCCGGAGCCATGACCATCGCGGACCAAAGTGCCCATAAACGCAATGCACGTGCGTTCAGTGATGGGCAAGTCCTTGGGCAGGTCCTTGGGGTCGGCCGACACTGCATCCAGGTACTTTTTCACGGGCCGGTTTTCGCCGGTCAAGTTGGACTCGTCAATGGCCAAGTGTACGGCACTCACCAACCGGATGTCTGCAGGAATCCGGTCACCCTGGGAGAAATGCACCAAGTCGCCCGGCACCAACGACGACGCAAGCACACTGGAGGTGTTTCCGCTTCGCGTGAGCTTGGCCACGGCAGGCACCAACTTGTTTAAAGCCTGCAAACTCTGCTCCAGGCGGTACTCCTGCACAAAGCCCACGGTCACGACGATGGTGATGGCTAAAGTAATGGACACTGCATCGTCCACATTGCCCATCCAGAAACTAATAAGCGCAGATCCGATCAAGAGAAGAATCAACGGGTCCGAATAAAACGATGAAACAAATTTCATCAACAACAGCTCTTCTTCCTCGGACGTCAACTCGTTCATACCGTGGATCAGTCTGCGCGTCAAAATGTCCTGGTTATTGGAAAGCCCATTGGCCTGGTCCGTCTGAAGCTCGCTGATGGCATCATCAATGGAGAGTTGCGAGAACCTCACCGACGGCGTGCTCCGAGCCCCCGACTTTTCGTTTATTAGAAACGGATTGTCGCTCATGTTGTTGAGACTCGTTCAATGAAAAACCTCTGTTCAATGAAAAGTCTGGAGAAACTGACGGGATGTCTAATCAATCGTGATAGACTCCTTCGTCAAATAATCAAACTGGGTCCTGTCTTTTCTTCTTGTAGTCTCCGGTGGATCTCTGGTGGATCTGTTGTCTTAAGAATGACTCTTCCTATGGACTCTTCCTATGGACCTTTGGAAACCGTGGAAACCGTGGAAACCGGAATCGATCTAGAATGGATGCTTTGAAATCACAGAGCCTCGAGGTTATCAAGTCGAAGTTGTTGATTGGTGGATGTTGGCCGTTGACTAGCGGTTGGCCGTTGACTAGTTGGCTTTGATCAGACTGAACACAGACTTGTTTTTCTGAAGTTGTGCTAGTCGACACTAAATTGACTTTGACGTTGACTTGACGTTGACTTTGAATTTGACTTTGACTGACTTTGCGTTGACGTGGTTTTGTTTCAAACACTGAAAATGTCGATGTTCAAGACGTTCTGTGGTGCGCTAGGTGCAGAGGTGAGGCCGGCAGAATATCGTGTCGGAATCAGACAGGCGTATATTTCCAGCAGAGCGCGCGTTTTTCCCGCTTTTTTCCGCCCAAGGCGTGGAATGCGTGCACCAAAAACCTTTCAATGGCACACCAGTACACCACTCACTTATTGTCCATTCATTCTTGTCCATTCATTCTTGTCCATTCATTCTTGTCCATTCATTCTTGTCCAATCACCACCCACAATTTTCTTTCGTTGCTGCAGGGCTCAAAACCGTTTTCACTATGATTCCCTGAAACTTTGATTCCCTAAAATTCCCCTTTTTATAGCTAAATTAGGGGGTGTGCATGTTGCAACTGGAGGTATAGACTCAATAAACCGGTGTGCCTCGGGCAAAGCTACACAAGCACTTTGGCCTAGCCCATTGAATTGAACCTGTATAGAGAATCATTGTGTTTTTTAAAAAAAAAATGTGTATCTCGATAAAGAGGATGTAATTATTTTTTACATTGTACTACTGTACTGGCATTATATGCAGTACTGAGATGATCAGGTCAACTCTGGTCTTTATGGGTAGTGCACGACCCCGTGTGGAGACCTCCCCCCCCTAAATATGTACATACTAGAGTAATGCCTGAGTATTATTATCCTGTGATAAGGTAGTATTCTTTATTCCGACCCAATAATGAACTGATCGAGGGTGGTGTATGCAGGAACCTGTTCCTAGGGTCAAATACCGCTGGTAATATACACTAGCGGACCGTTTAGTATATTGCAAAGTGATAGGGGCATATGGTCTGTGGGATGGAGAAGTTAAGGCTTTCCGGGGCTGTTCACGTGACCTGGGTTAATTCCGGGGCTTATATCCAGTTCCGACCTATTGACTTGGGTTGTTTCATCCTCCCCACAAAAAAATGTTTCTTGAAAATATTTGCGGTTTTGGTATCACATGAATTTCGGCATCACAATTTACTATGGAGAAGCCAAAATATTGTTTGTGTGGGCATCTATAGAAAGACGTGTACGTGGCACGTGACCGTTCCGAGGGTCACCCCCCGGATATCTTAAACCCATAGTTCACAACGCCACACAACTAAATGATTGGAATAACTGCTAGGGATTGTAGAATATACTCTAGCTACTCTGATTACTACCACAAGACGGATTAGAAACAGTTTTCATCTGGTCGTGTCCCTACCAAACGGGTATAGATTGATTAGGAATAGATAATTAGGGATAGATTGATTATGGGTGATATAATAATGGATAGATAATTAGGGATAGATTAATTTAAACTCTCCTTTTGCTTGTTTACTTGAAATAGCCCGGATATATATTGTGTCCTGCATATATGCACGGCTGGTTTCTACCTGTGAAGTTGACAAATAAGTAATTTTAAATTTGGATGATGGTATTTGGTGCTCGAACCAACAGAATCTTACCTGGTTTTGTCTATAGGTATAGAGCCGTGATTCATTATTGTGGGTACGTTCGGCCGGCACTATATGCAGGATATGATTCTCTGTTCATTCTTTATACCTAATTTTCTCTTCCACGGCTTCTTTTTATTCTAGAAAAAAAAACATCACGTTTTTCTCTCCATTCAATATTTTCTATTTTCTCTTTTTTCTTGTTTTCTGAAAATTTTTATTCCCCAAGGTCCTGTGGAGTTTACAGTTATACATGATTCTGAGGCACTTCAAACACAAGTGCACATTTAAAAAAGCACCTTAAAAATCGAATTTTCTAGAAAACAGAAATTCATTAAAAGGGTGAAAAGAGGAAAAAAAAATTGAACAGTTTGATGGTGATTTTGTTGAGTTTGACTAAGTTGACTATATAATGTACAAGTCACGTGAGATGAAAGTCACGTGACTTTGGACCTTGACCACTTTTATGACTTGAGCCCAATCAGCTCAACGAGCAGCTCAGTAAGCAGCTCAGTAAGCAGCTAAGTCACAAAGGGTATGCTGATATGGAAAGGCTGATTTGGGGCAACGCTAAAGAAAAACCAAAAATCATAGAATGGGGTTAGATGCAGGATCAATAATCTTAGGGTGTACTTGCCAATGCACATTATTGAATCCCAAAAAGCAAAAAAATTGAATTACCCGATTAAGTAATTCTTTCTACTTTTTGCAAAAATTTCTTAGTTTATACCTCGATCATTGAATCATCAAACGGCTGATTGATTGGTTTTCTGACTTTGAAATCGCACACGTATGTATTAAACTGCATATAAGCCCATTAGTCGATTATATTCCTAGACAAATAAATTAAACCCCAACATGACCTATTTATTTATATATCCTTGGGAGCCGCAATATACAGGAGAACAGAATCCTCCACCTCAGAAGCACACCAGAGATCAGTACACCCTAAGAAGTTTTACCAGTTGCCAGTTCTTCCAGTTTCAGCACTGGAGCTTATATACCAGACCCACCCCTCACCCCTCCATTCCCATTGACTATTCCCCTTTTGTTTCCTTTATCTCCTTTGTCTCCTTGGTCTTCCCCACGACAATAGTATACACATTATAGAAGGCAGCCATGATTTCCAAGACAAAACAACCCATGGCTGCCCAGCGTATGTACAGGACATAGGGGAGCGGTGTAACGGTGGAGACGAGGGCCCCCAAAAGCAACAAGTCGGTGACGGGGTCGGAGAAGATGGTGACAAGGAAAAAGAACACATAGGCCGGGCGGGGCCTGTGCAGGATATATCTCTTGTAAGCGAACAGCACCATCAGAGAAAGGGTGGTATAAGTTCAAGGTTTTCCGAAGTGAAGGGTGCGAAGTGAAGGTGCGAAAGTCCCCAGATAAACTGCGGTATTTCCCCAGAAAAACTGTGCGAAAGTCTCCAGATAACACCCGTACCTCCAATATATATATATAAGTTAATAGGCAGTTAATTGAGGAAATGTTTAAAAAGGGTCCAGGAATGATGGCTTTATTAGTTCAAAGACTCTCCAGCAAAACTAGAAAATGTATAGGGATCCACTGCGTGTTTACTGTCTGGAACTGTCCTCAGTAGACTGTGGCACTGCATACTACACCACTCTCCAGATATCTGAATGTCGTCTGTGGTACTAACCAAGAAGTAGTCATAATCATCTACATCAGAGCATTCAGACAAACCCATAAAGACAAACCCATAATAACGATTTGGCAGGGAAAAAAGGTATTAAAGCGGCCGGAACTGGATACCCCCGGCACTACCACGATGTATATAAAATCTCCTGCTTCAAATAGTCTCGAACTCATAGTAGACTCTTACATTTCTAAGAAGATTATACCATATTCATTATATAATTGGTGGTTGTCTTCATTATAATATACAGGAACACACTTATATGCCGGACTACATCACACTGTTCTGGACATTTTTAACGATTCCACTTTCATTCGAATCAAATTTTCAATCATTTTGTTCATTAAAAAAAGTATTAACTCATTCAGTACCAAGAGAATTCATCAAGAAAAAAACATCTTCAACATTCACTCCAATCAACTTAGAGAGAAATTAAACCCATTCTCACTGAGCCATTTTCTTTTGCATCCATTTTCTTTTGGATCATTTATTTCCCCATTTGGACTTGTCATTCCTATGATCTATCTATCTATATATGTTTCTTCGTAACCAAAAACTAACTATGGATTCTGGCGGAGAAAACCGTCGGACGGTGTAAAAACTCCGGGTGCCCAAGATTAGTAGTGGAAGTTTGCGATGTTAGAGATGCGCGGGTGAAAACTTTAACCATCGACGACGGTTTCCAGTTTAATTTTCGACGACGGTTTCCAGTAAATGTTTTTGCGCGTTGAATCTGGAGTCAATGGTGGGAGGCCCAATGATCAATCTTTGTCTGATCTTCGATCCTCCTTTTGGGTTTTCGGTGGGTCAAAAGGGGTTTGACGTAAAAGAAGTGGAGATCGAGCTTGGAGAAGTCCGGGTCAGCGTTGCCAATAGCTTGTCCATGGTACGGACCTCTGATAACTTGGACTTCCCAAATGACTTGGGAGATGGTTCATCAAAAAGTGGCGGACCCTCTTTAGTAATTCAGTAGAATAGGCTTGTCCACAAAGGGACAAGATACTGCTAGTAAAGCAATACTCGTTGTGATATCGTTTGTTAGTTGGAAGGAGGACTGTAGAAATAAGAAGTGGGTTGTAAAAAGAATGCGAGGGGCGTGGCTCTTTATATATTGAACCATGCGCGATTTAAATGGCTGCAATTTAAGAGGGCACATGCGCGCGCGCATGCGCGAAAACATATATAAAGCCATCCCCCCCATATTTTTTGGTTCTTTCTCATTTAATAGATGGCTGGAGGTCAATCCCTAAATGGAATAACTGGATGTAGTCGTATGGATGAGAAGTCCAAGTGGTTTTCATGGAATACCTGAACATAGTCATAGGGATGAGAAGTCCAGGTTGTTTTCTTGAACTTGGGCCAGAAATATGGCCAGTCCACATTAGAAATTAACTTCTGTATATCAAAGGGTGTACTGATCTATCTAGAAACCGATCCCCACCACATCGTTCCCACCACCAGTTGCCCCCTTTAGCTCCTTATACAGACCAACTCTTGATCTCCACCTCGAAATAAATCCCTTCCTCTTTCCCTCTTGAAACCATTGCACAGGTCACTTAAGAATTGACGAAATCCAATGACTGGATTAGCCATAAACGTTATAAATCGTTATAAATGGTTTCTTGGTCACTGTAAAACCTGTGTATAACACCTTCAAAGTTTGATTCGACCATCTCTCTTTTTAAAGAACCATGACCATTTTATCTTGAATCTCCGAATCCATGTTTCACTTTAGGGTGTCCTGGTCTCGGTTATATAATCCGTCCTTATAGTTTGGTGTCTTCCATTTGTTTTTCCAAAACTGGCTTATAAATCAATCCCCAAATTTCATCCCAAGGTCAGTTTAACTTCTCGTGATTTCTTGCCTGTAATTTGTCTATATCTCTTTATCCTGCGGAGCCTCCCCTGTGACTCCACTCTTTTTTCCTCCACTTATTTCTTTCTTCGCTATCCACTATTCGTGGTATTGGTTTAAGACAGGGAAATCTCATTGAAGAATGGCTGCTATAATCACCATGTTTTTGAGATGCTATTGATATTTTGTCTCCAGCTGCAAGTTTATCGGATTCTACTCTACTGACTGCAAAATTACTGACAAATTACTGGACAAATTACTGGATCAAAGAGAAATGAGATCGGTTTATTGAAGGTATTATAATAGATGAGTCGGATCTGGAATGGCAGTGGTGGATTGATACCAAGATTAAAGTGGATGATACTATTGAGAACAATGTATTTCTCAAACCACTGTGCTCCGCCTGAGTCCCTGGTGAATCTTCCTGCCACTCTCACTTTCGGACTATCGGTGGGATACTCTCTATCCACTAGCTAAGTGACTAATTTGCATCTTCTCATTTGTATCTCTATTCCATTGGAAAGCTATGACAATTGATTTTTGCTGGGACAATATAAGAAGGAGGTGCCGATCATTGGGGTTTACGGGGATCGAGTCAGCTCAGTTAAGGACCAGTGCTAGTTTACAGACAGACCAGAATACAAATCACTGACGTGAACAAAGTCTCGCAATAGTTCCAGTTTATAAATTGACCAAGGGTTCAAGCTCAACAGATCCGAACTTAATCTAAAAGGTTTGGTGTAGAGGAAATGGCTGCAACCCCCGGAACTGCTCCGCGGCACACCCGTACACCAGACAAGGTCAGCAGAAAAAGGCCCAACGCAAACCCCCTTTTTTCATCAATTTGAAACTAAAGATTAATTCTGTGGAATGCTGGAATTCCGGACACTCTTGCAAGCTACTTAAAAGAATTAAAATATGGTCTGTTGCAGGATTTAGCATGGGTCCACTTCCGAGGGCCAATCCGAGGGCCCTTTCCGAGGCCCCCATTTCGCACCCATCCACCACCAAAACACTATATTCGAGAATCTACTGAATGCACGTGGAATTCGTTTCTGGAGAATCAGAAAAAAAAAGTATAAAAAAGGTCATCAAGCAGGAATCCATTAAGGCGTGCATTCCCATCAACACTAATCTACTAACAAATCTTGTCTACTTGTTCCCCTAATTTCCACCGTATGCAGTACTTTCCACCAAAATTGTTCAGAGGCGTTGACACGTCTAGCCTTCATAATATATTGTTTGGCGTTGGTCTTGCACATAGTGAACAGTCCCCCTTGCTGGTAGCGACCGTGAAGATGATTCAAGCATCATCACCAATAACTTCAGATTCTTCAGCTAAACTTCAAGCTTATTAAAGTCGTCCGTAGGAAGATGTTCAAGAGATTCCCCTTTGGATAGAAAAATACCTTTTTCAATAACACTCCTTTTCTTCTTTTCTTGTATTAACCCTGTGACATTATTAGAGGTCCGGTCCATGGACTACGCTATTGGTAATCCCTCGGCCAACCTTAAAAAGCTTGACCTCTATTATTTTTCTAGTCAAAATCCTTCTAACCCACCGTAAACCGACCAAACGGAGGATCGAAAACCCCAGACAAAAATTGGGCATTTTTTCTTTTTTGGGCCTCCCACCATTGACTCCAGATTCAACGCGCAACAACATTTCATACTGGAAACCATCGTATCGATGACGACTTTAGTGTGATTAAAGTTTTCCTACCTGCGCGTCACGTGGAAATCAGGAATGCTCGTGCAGCTCTAGTCTTGAAGAGGATCACTGACAAGCTCACTGGTAACGACATCAAGAGACTCCGAGGTTTGGATATTCCTACGCAGGTGGATAAGCTTATCCAGCAAGCCACCAGCGTTGAAAACTTGTGCCAGTATTACATAGGATGGTGCTCATTCTGGTAAAGGCGTTGGTAATTGGCAGGTTTACTTTATGTCAGTCAGTAATATATATTCTTCCATTGGTGTTTTTGCAGCCATGAAAAACCCTTTTCTTCATAGAATGTCTGATACTGTTTTCAGTACATATTCATTTGTTGGTTTAATATTCATCTTTTGGTTTAATATTCATCTTTTGGTTTAGGGGTTTGCTGGCAGTCGACCAATTTTTGGCAGGTTTGGCATTTGACCATTATAACCGATTTAGCATTTGACCATTGAAATGTCAAATTTTGGTTTTGATTTCTTCGGGGGAGAATCTCTGGAAATTTGGACACTTTATTATTGGTCTTGCTCTGAACTGACATATTACTCATTGTGTTTTAGTATTTTCCAAGATGATCTTTCATTTCAGCAAGATCATTTTCACATTCTTTATGTGAGGTTTCTTTGGTAAAAAGAGCAACGTATTCCTTTTGAAAACCAGAAACCAGAAACCCATTTCTTTATTATTCATTTCTTCATTATTCATTTCTTCATTATTCATTTCTTCATTCTTCATTTCTTCATTATTCATCTTGATATATCCAAATCTTCTATATCTAAAAAAATTTATTATGTCGATGTATATCTACTCTGGGACCTTTTTTGGTCTACCCCACTTGGCATGGAGTATTCTCAGCTTATATTCTCAGCTTGGAATTACCCATAGACTCGGAGAAAAACCCGGGATTCTTCTAGACTTTCCAGATTCAATGTGACAAGAACATAAATACACTAGTGTACTAATCAGGCCCAGTGTATTTAGAGAGCTCAAAAATTGAGCATAGTCGAGAAAAAGAAACTCAAGTCGCCATATATATAGTGGGAGGAGGAAGAAGTTATTTTTTTTTCTGGATTTCAAAGGCTTTTTATACTAATTTCTAAAATTTTCAAATATAATTAATCCTGGTAAAAAGGGATGAACTCCCAGAAATCTCTAGGCCTTGATTCCATTTCTCTGTTTTTTTGACATAGACAATTTATCGTAACCGTCTTTAGCCACATGGTATAAATTTAAGTGATTTTTATCGACTGTAGAAAACACTCATCCAAAATTTGATTAATACCGATTTTTCCACGTCTCTTGAACGGTCGTTGGAGAACGGGAAAAGGTGTGAAATAACTCATATTGATCAAACTAGTCCAAGTTTTTAATCCCGTCGATTGTCCAATTTGGCTAAGCTCAAGTAATAACTTCACATAAAACCAGTTCAAAAATCCTCTCCCACTCCAACTCGATTATTACACCTCAACTCGATTATTACACCGCAATTAGTGCTTCTAGTCCATGCCTTTTTATTGTATCACTGTCATGTGTATAAATCAATTGAGTATGGTAATTGGGAAAGCACCCTCAGTGTATGGTAGTTTTCCATGTGCTTGAAGTGGTGTGTTTAAGAACTCCACAGTATATGTTGAACAGGCGAGACCTAGAATAAAAAAAAACCAATAAACGAGATTTTAGGGGCTTTAGTTTCATAATAGGTCCATGATGTCAGTTCCAAAGCCAGTTCTTAGGGTCCATTTTCAATCAATTCTTGGGGTCCATTTTTAAATCAATTCTTGGGGTCCATTTTTCAATCAATTATTATGGGTCCAGTAGGTAAGAGTTATTCCAGTAACAATGGTCAATCAGTAGATTCAGGAAATTCAAAGGCAATTGGGAATCAAGAAAAGGTGGAGGGAGAGTTGGCCAGTGGACCCGAACCAGAAACCAAAGCTTGAACACAAGCAACACCCCATTCGTCCAGATGTACAAGTCCATTCAAATAAATACTAATGACTGGTCCACTCCACTTTCGATCTGCATCTGTACACCCTTAGATAGATGGAACCATGAGCCGTTCCTCAGTGGAACGTGTGCACGAAGTACACTAGCCTGATTCAAGACTGACCAAACTGGAAATGCTGAAAATGAAAATGCTGAAAACGCTTAAAATGCTGCAAATGTAGAAAATGTGTTTTTATGAACAGCTTCGAAACGAGTTGTACCATTCATGAATGATTGACGCCACAGATTGGCCCAAATGGCCCAAATGGTACCGATGAGCAAGGCTCTCCCACCAACAAGAGACATGAACACGGAATTCTTGGGGTCGAAACCAATCACCAAGTTGGACATGTAACCACAATCAAGCAAAAAGAAGGGCTCTTTTTTTCTTGGGCCAGTGCCAGGCCGAAGCGGAGGGTCAAAACTTCCTCTGCACGTCTCTTCTTCTCTAGGAAGTCAGCTTGCTCATCTCCAACAGCTCCAACTTGGCCCCGTCATCATTGACATCACTTTAGAATGTTAGCTCAAATAACCTAAGTAGATAGCTAAAAACGACACAAAGCAAATAACTTAAAAAATCATGTGAACTCAAAGAACTAAAAAGATTAATGGGGGAAATAAACATGGGGGGACTGCCTTCTTCTTATATATTCGCAGCTGATGCAGGTGTGCATGTAATTAGAAAGGGGGGTTTCATCTTTTGCAACCATGCGAATATATAAGAAGCACTCCCCAATGAAATATTCTTTTTTTTTCTTATACCCCTATTCTTATACCCATATTAAGAGCAATCTACAATACTGCACACCAGGAATGCTTTACTATGGTAGAAGTAGACTCAGAGAGACTTTAGCATCTTTAGCAGTAGTGTAGTAGTGTAGTAGTGTAGTAGTGTAGTAGTGTGTAGTAGTGTGTAGTAGTGTGTAGTAGTGTGTAGTAGTATGTAGTAGTATAGTAGTGTGTAGTAGTGTAGAAATGGCCAGGTCACTTTCCGAAGATACGGTTCACCTGCTTCAAGACGCGGCCCGTGGCAAACCAAAAGGTCACCAAGATCAAGGTCACGTTCATCACCACCAAGAGCATGGCGCTGAACATAAAGCGGGGCGCAAAGATCTTCCACACCATCAAGTGGCGGCGGAAATGGGCTGCAAACACAAAGTTCAGCACGCTGACCAAGGTCTGGTACGTGATCAACGTGGTCATGTTGGTGACGATCTGCGAGAGCACGGTGATGGGTTTGGACGATGGAGGCAACCTCCACACGGTGATCAATGGGATGGAGATGCACACCAACATCACCGAGCCAAACGTATTGAGGAAGATGTTCAAGTGGGTAAAGGGGAACAGAATGCTCTGCGTGGTCATGAACCCGACCTCCCATTGGATGGACGGGATCGTGGCGTGGTGGCCCGTGCTGAAAAAGTGCTGGTACCCAAGAAGCCCAAACATCACCGGAGCAATCAAGTTCTTGCCTAGTTCAAGCACGTCATAGAGCTCCAACAACGTCAAGATCTGCACCACCAAAATGCTGATGGAAATAGCACCTTTGGGCTTCATCACTAGGAGAATGGCCGCCACAAAGTTGATCACAAGGAGGAAATATGCTGACCCATACACGTTGCCATAGCCCAAAATCACGGCAGAAGGTTGGGGAGGAGGAGGAACTGGCGATGATAAGCGTTCCTTCCCCTCGAGTTCCTTCCCCTCGAGTTCCTCTTGGCCCGACCCAACGACGCCTTGAGGGTCTTGGTCCAACGTCTCGTCTTCAGCAATCTCCACCCTCAGTCTCTCCATGACGGTCTCCCTTAAAGAAGCCAGGTCCTCATTGGACTCAGTTCCGTCATTTCTCTGGATCTCGATCTTCACGCACAATGGACCTCGAGACCAGCTGAAATTGGCCAACACCAAAGATACGAAAAGCACTAGCCGGGCAAGCCCCAACTTGACCAGCCTTACCACCTCCGGCCCCACATATGTCCGGACGGCATGTTGCATGGAGTCATCATTCTCTAGCAACTCCAACGTCCAGTAGACTGCATTCATGAGCATTAATATAGGCAAGCCCGTCTCGATCCAAAGTGGAGCGGCCGAGTGGAACGACAGCAAGTTCTGGTAAAAAGCCTTGATGACCCGAGGAAGAAGGCCCGCCAATACATATAGCATAGCCACGCTAGTCCGGGTGGTTTTAAAGCTGGGCTCACAGTATGGCATTTGTTCCTCCCGACAAGAGTTGATCATGGAAACCAATCGGGAAAGCACAATGAAAGTCACCGAGTGCATTATACCCAAGATCTTCTTCTCTTTTGTTTTGCTAGCATTCATCGGCATGATCATAGTGCCATAAAGACAACAGAAACCAAAGGTGGAGATAAAGAAATTGACCAATTTATCCTCCCAAATCACATACGAATTGGATGCAAAGATCATCAGGTGAAGCAGCACAAACACCAAGCTTAAGAGTGACCAAGAATTGAGGTTGTACACGAAAAAATCCCAGACCTGGTGCCAGAGCCACGGGAGACTGAACCGGTCCATGATGGGAGCCCAGAAGCCAATGGTGATGCCCAAAGCCACACCCGCAAGAAGACAGTTTTTCAACGAAATGGCCTGAGGCGTCAACACAACGTAGATGGATAAACTCAAAACCAATCCTAAAAGGGACATGGCAATCACGGAGCCGATAAACTCAAACGACATGGTCAGCACACGCACGGCCGGAATGGACCTGGAGTATGTGACCATAACAATGAACGAGAGAATAAGCACAATGATGCCGAAACTCATGAGCAAAAGGTCAAACCGGGCCCAGAGACTCTTGCATGAGTCCAAAAAGTTTTTTTGCAACTCCCGGCACTCCTGCACAAAGTCCGTCTTTCGATTCTTATTGTTGGATAGACCCAATAAATGAGACACCTTCTCACCAAAGTCACGCATATGGCTGAACTCCGTGGATTTGTTCTGGAACCGGTGGATCTGCTCCAAAGTCAAGCGGCTGGCCGTTACACGGTCTTTTTCCGTGAACATCTCATCGATGGGGAACCCAAGGTTATTATAAGGAATCGGCAAGCCCAAAAGCAATGAAAGTGTGGGCACCAAGTCAATTTGGTCCACGGCCCGGTAATTTTCGCCCAAATCGGAAGCATCGTACACACTCTGCAGGAGCGGCAGCACCGCCTTCTTATTGGTATAGAAAAAGAGCGTGCTCCGCAACTCATCGGGGCTATCACCACCATGGTTACCCGTATGGTCCATGCCATGGTCGCCCATGACCACAAGAAGCGTATCATCATCCAAAAGCAGAATGGTGCGTTCGATGACATCATTCATTTGGTTCAATTTCTCCCGCATGGAGAAATGGTCGGGGCCATAGCGGTGCCCCACGTGATCCACGCCCAAAAAGTGGCCCACCAATACATCCCACAGGCTTTGGTTTTCAAGAAGTGGGAAGAGGTGTTCCTGCACGCCGTTATCCACGGTGTGGAGATCCCATACGTTCAAGGAATCGTAGGGAAAGTGCATTTCCGGCAGGATGTACTGGCTGAAAAGAGCACTCCAGGTATCGTCGCCCATAAAAGCCACGGAGCGGTTATGGCGATGGAGCTGGAGCACCCAATTATCCTCGTCGATGGCGTCTCCATTGAAGTTCAGTCCTGCATCGATGAAGGTGGGCAACAGGCCAGTAGTCAAGCCCTTTAAGCGTTGTAAAGTGGTGGTTGGAGGGTCGGCCAAGAATTTAAGGAGCACGGAGTTCTTGGGGTATTTCTCCATGACTTGAGCCAAAATAGGCATATGGTTATGGTAGTTTTCGTTATAGTCTTGGTGGTTAACATCCACCGGCACAACAAAGTCGAAGCGGAGAGCGTCCACCACCAAAAGCACCATTTTCAGGAACTTGGCCTGTTCACCATGATCCTCTGCTATATCGGGAAGCACCAGACGGGAAAGCAAAAAGCCCTTGGCGAAAAAGAACACTCCAATGAACTGTAGTAGTGCGAGGAACAATAACACCCCAATGTAGCCAAAGAAACTGATTCGGAGTTTCTGGTGTTTCAACCGGCTCCGCACCTGTTGCTGATCCCGGATAGTTTTTGGAGCCATCTGAGTTTTGGAAAAGTGAATTAAAATTCGTTAAAATCCGTGGGTGTACTGGTCTTGCTCTGTCCAGACCTATGTATGTGAGAATAACAGGAACCAATTCTGGGAAGTTCCAATTTTGGGAAGGAGACGATTCGAAGGAATAATTCGAAGGAACCAATTCTGGAAAGAAGACGATTTTAAGGAATGATTTTAAGGAATGATTTGAAGGAGGATGGAACTCGAAATAAATAGGCAGTGGGTCTGGTTTAGAGGGTCTGGTTTAGAGGGTCTGGTTTATGAGTATGGGTGTTGGGCCTGCACAGTGGATGTGAATGGACGAATGTGATTGGCTGGCGGATCTCGCTTAGCAAAAGACGACCTGAAGGTAGCGGACTCGGGTGGTCGAGGTCAAGGGCAAGGGCTAGTCTGGGGCTAGTCTATGGGTAAATTGATGGGGTCCTCTGTGGGTTTTGGTGGAGATTATTTGTGTGGACCGCGGCGCGCGCCTCTTCGCGGCCGGACAAGCTGCAGCATCCAAACTGTCAAGATAGCGGAGTGCACACAGTGCAAAGAGGAATAGGAAATAAAGTAGGGACTAGGAAATAGAAATACAGTAGGCAGTAGTAAGAGTGAATGGGAAATTATGTAGAGGCTCATGGGACACCGTTAGGAATGAGAATATGTCAATGGGTTCAAAGGGTCAGAGAAGTCATAAAGTAGATGAAGTCATGGAGTCATAAGTCAAATGAACTCAGAAGAAGTCAAATGAACTCAGAAGAAATCATGGAGTCAGAAGAAATCATGGAGTCAGAAGAAATCATGGAGTCAGATGGAGTCTGATAAACTCACTTATAAAGTGATGAAGTCACGGGTTTCCCTTATCTCCCTAAAAATCATTAAATCAACAGCTATGCTTGCAGGTTAGGGCTTACCCATGTTTAACTTTTCTGTTGACACGGAACCTTTCCCACTTCAGTCTCCTAAATTCCCACTTCAGTCTCCTAAATTCCCACTTCAGTCTCCAAAATCTGTACTAGAGCCGGGTCCACTCATTTCCACGTCCAGGCTTCTTACCTCCACGCCTGCCGTTAAGAAGTCAGAACCAGAAGTCAGAACCAGAAGTCAGAACCAGAATCAGTCGAGAATCCACGAGACACTGTCCAATGGATATTAGTCCAGTGATGATTGTGGAGGCAGCTGGGATCTAAGGCTAAGGTTGGGGATTCACGTGGGTTTTCAAGCCAATTAACACTGGATCCGGTGGAGACAGTGGTGAATGAAAAAACCCTCCCAGATCATTGCCAAATGCTGGTCAATTCATGCAATCAACGTTATTTTCAAATGATCCTCAATCTATGGCACTCCATCCATCGTACTCCTTCTTTTTTCCATTGTAGCACTTAATTCATGGTGCTTCTTGACGACAATTGTCAATACTTGAAGTCACTTGATTTGTCTTTCTCTTCTTCCTTTGATCCCCTCTGTTATTCTCTTTTGACCTTTTCTTCAGCCTTTCATCCCCTCTGTTATTCTTTTCTGACCTTTTCTTCGGCCTTCTTTTGAGACTTGGGCTTTGGTGCTTGAGATCTGCCAATGTCGAATATTTATCTGACCCTGGAATGGACATCCGCAAGTAAAGTACAAGACTGTAGCTTTGTTCCAAAAGGCCCCAAGGATCCATGGAAAGAAATCTACACCATGAACATAAGTTCACCAGTGATTCCACACCAATGATTTCAGACCAATAATTTCACACCAATAGATATTCTCTTTTCATCTGATCATGGACCATAAGGCAATGGCTGGTGATCCTGGATGTCCCTAGCTGTTTTTAAGTCTGTCAAAACTTGACATAGTCCTTTAATGAAGGTAAGAAAGCTCACTCCAGTCGTAGATCCGAACCTTTAGTCAGGCTCATCCCACACTTAATCCTGCTAATCCTTCCTTCCTGATTAGTCCATCTGGCTTAGAAAATCCACGCCAAATGATTCGTCGATGGCTTCTGCGTTGGTGTGGCCCGCGTCCCCCTCCATTTCCTGGTCAAAGTTCATGAGAGCGTCCATATCGTCCATGTCGTTGTTGACATGGTTAGGGTCGGCCAAGAACTGGTCCAAGTCGTCCATGTTGACGCCAAGATTGTTGAGGCCCTCGTCCCGGCTGCCGGTTTTTTCGGGCGGCTTGATCATCTCGTCAAACTCCCCGAAGTCTTGGTTCTGCCCTGCAAATTCCTGGTTCTGGGGCCCGAACTCCAGGTTTTCACCTTGAAACTCCCGGTTTTCACCCTGGAACTCCCGGTTTTCACCCTGGAACTCCCGGTTTTCACCCTGGAACTCCCGGTTTTCGCCCTGAAATTCCTGGTTTTCGCCCTGAAATTCCCGGTTCTCACCCTGAAATTCCCGGTTCTCACCCTGGAACTCCCGGTCCTGGCCCTGGAATTCCCGATTCGAAGGCTCAAGTTCCTGGCTCTGGCCCTCGTTCTCGCCTGCACGGAACCCCAGCTGCTCTTTTTCCTCCAAAGAATTCGAACCACCATGATTCTTTTGGAGTTCTTCGTGGAACGGCTCCATGTCCTCTCCAATCTGCTCCATGCCCTCCTTCTCCAACGAGAGCCCAAACGCGTCTCTGTTTTCCCGGGCACTGTATCCAGCCGGTGCCCGCGAGACTTCCACTTTCGGGTCGAGCTCCGTTGCTGCCACCGAAGTCTTCGTATACCTGGAGTGGCTAGACTGAAGCGAGCTCTTGTACTTTTCAGCACACTGTGTTTGGATCTGCGCTAGAGCCTCCTCCATCCGCTCCAAAACATCCGGGTTGGAGCCTTCGAACCGATGTTCACCCTGGAGCCGCGCTAGGGTTTCACAGGCATCTTTTTGGAACGCAGACTCATCGGAAAGCACGTTTTCCGCCGAACCGTGCTCCTTTTCCGCCGTGATTTCCGCCGCAAGCAACTTGGACTTGGCCCGCATGAGTCGGAGGTTGCTGAACACCAAAAGGTCCGAGGAATTGGCCTCCTGCACGATTTTGTCGAGCTCGTCGGCGCTTTTGCCCGCATACAGCTCCAACGAGTCGGGGAAAACCCGGGGAGGCTTGATTTTGGACGTGTGAACGAAAGCCAGCACCACGTTTTGAAGAAGCTCTTGGTTCTGGGCAAATCGCCGGATGTTGTCTGCGCGGAAGTTGACCAAGTCTGCTTCGTCATGGAGCTGGACGTTTTTCTCCTTGCGGTGGCGGAAATTGGCGGCGACTTCGCTCTCCACGTTGCGCATGGGGATTCCGTGGCTGCTGTTACGCTTACTTCGCTTGCGGACGCCGCTCATCATGTGTAGTGGTTTTGGAGGCTGATGGTGGTGGAGAGAAGTAGCTGGGTTTGATGTTAGTAGGTGCGTGCATGCAAGCCGCGCGCGGCGCGCGCGGAAGGCACGGGTGTACGCATGAGTGTACGCACGGTTTTACTGGGGGAGTGGGTTCAAGAATTAAATGTTTAACAGTATAAATACATAAGCCGGCCTTTTGAGGTTTTTTTTTTTTCGGCACGGTATCGTCTCCTGACGATTCTTGTCGCTGCTGTACGCAGGTCCATTAGTGCTTCTCTCAAAGGATCTCCCTCCTCCTCTCACTTCACTAGGTCATTAGACTCTCAGTAACACTTCATTGGCACTTCACTAGTTGATTCTCATTAGTCAGGTCTTCAGTCTTCAGTCTTCAGTCTCAGGCTTCAATCCTCAATCTTCAATCTTCAATCTTCAATCTTCAATCTTCAATCTTCAATCTTCAATCTTCAATCTTCAATCCTCAATCTTCAGTCCTATAAGTCGAAGCGGCCGTTGACAAACTCCTCACTATGGTTATGCTCCACGTCTATGTCCATCTCGTCTGCCTCGTCGATTTGCTCCTCAATCACCTCATCGTCAGGAGGAAGATTGGGGTTCCCGGGGATAAACGAGCCCGGGCCTTTGAACACATTGTAGCGGTGGGACTTGCCAAGATGGTCGTCCATGGTGGAAGCATCGACGTAGGTGAAGCCATGGAAGTTTGCCTGGATGCCGGGCGAAAGCGGCGTGGAGCCCATGTCAATGTGTTTTTTGAGCAATGAGGTCGACTCGTTGGTGAACTCGGGGTCAAAGTTGGACGTGTCTGTTTCCGAAGCCAAGTGGGGTTTGAAAGGCGGAGGAATGTTTTTGGCCCGGAACAACGTCCAGTCGATATCCTGGAAAAACGCATGTTCACGTAACTCGCGTGCGTCGTTGATGGCTCCTAAACGGTGCTTTGGGTTGCGGTTCAAAAGTCCCTTGACGAACGACCGGCCTTCGGGCGAAAGCACCTCTTTGGGGAATCGCACCTTGCCAAACGCAATGTTCTTGTACATTTGCTGCGTGTTATCGGCATAGAACGGAGACCAACCACAGCACATCTCGAAGATCAACACTCCCAACGACCAGAAATCCACCATCTTCGTGTAGCCCGTTTCGTCAAGCAACACCTCGGGGGCCAAGTACTCCGTGGTGCCACAGAAGGTATTGGTGGTGCCATCATTGTTCAAGTTGGCCTTGGAGAGCCCAAAGTCACACAACGAAATGTGCCCGTTGGCATCTAACAAGATATTCTCCGGCTTCAAATCCCGGTACACAATATCATTATCATGCAAATGCTCAAGGGCAAGCACCAACTCGGCAATGTAAAACTTGGCCCGGTCCTCGCCAAAACGGCCTTCTTTTTGCAAGTGCCAAAACAACTCTCCTCCAGACATGTAGTCAGTCACAAGATAGAGATCCGTAGGCGTCTGGAAGGAGAACTTGAGCCCCACAATGAAGGGGGACGCTGCTGCAGAGGTGCGGACCAAAATGTCTCTCTCGCCAATGGTATGAGCAATTTCTTTCTTCTTGACAATGAGTTTCTTGGACAAGATCTTCATGGCGTAAATACGCCCGTTATCCTTCTTGCGCACCTGGTAAACCTGGCCAAAAGTCCCCTTGCCCAAAAGCCGGAGCACATCAAAATCATCGGGACCATACAGTTTCTTGGAGTCATTGTAGGTGAACTCCCATTTGATTTGCAAAGATCCCAAGACTCGTTCACCCACCACTCGAGCACAAAGAGGAAACCATTGAGCATCCATGGATGCATTGGATGTAGACCGTCCGGTATCGGGAGATAACCGGATTTGGCCCAAGAACGCATCGTCCTTGGCTGCGTCGTACACCGAGATCTCCAACTGTGATTTGGTGCCCACCACATCAAACACGGCCTCGTGGTTCCACAACGGGTTGCTGTTTCCACCAGGAAGATTGAGATGCAGCGCCTGTCTCTGGTATAAAGCAGGTCTCTTATCCTTGGGCTGCACCACCGGAACGCCCGGTTTGGGGAAAGGTGACTTGCTCAACGAAGGAGTGGCGTTGTTGACGTACTCGGAGCTTTCGTATGTGGAAACCACATATGGCTGGGAACATTCCGACACAAGCAAGTCCCGAGCACCAATGATGTTGACCTTCAATTTGCCTCTCGGCTGGGATGAGTAGTTGGTTGTTTTACCCTTTTCGTCCGTGGTGATGATCACCGGCTGCGGCTGGGCCGAGGAATTAGACAGTGGAGATGACGAAAGAAGCGTATCCTTTTGACTATGCACATAGTCAGCATGTGGAGGAGCCATATGGCCCATGTTGGCATTATCGGAGTAGTTGGAGTTGTCGGCCATGGGGGCGTTTTCCGACATGTTGGTGTTCTCGGAAGAGGTTGCATTGTCGGAGAAATTGGAGCGGTAGGGCTGCAAATCGTTGAGGAATTTCGGGCCCTGGGACCCGGAGAACTGATCGTTCATGGGCTTGGAGTTGGTGCCGTATACAGACAGTTGGTTTGAAAGAGCCGTGGTGGGGGCCGAGGCCAACCGCTTTGGTTTGGGCATAAACAGCGTTTTCTCCGACAAATCTCCACTGGACGAGTTGGCGGAATTTGCCACCATGTGCGAGGGGTTGGCGGTTGCATTGGATGGGGCATCTTTTCTGGTGGCAAACCCGAGGATCAGCTTGGCAAAGTCACTCATGTCTATAAATAAGGAGCGGGCAAAAAGGGATTAGGGTCGCTCAAACTCTTCTATGATGCCGAAACGGGAAGGGCTTTTTTAAAGGGCTTCTTTAAAAGGGCTGCTTTAAAAGGGCTGTCTTGAAAAGGACTGAATGGTTGGAAAAATGACGTTACTAACCACTGAGTCGTATGATTTGAACCCTAGGATGTTGTTCTGTTCTGTTTTGTTTTGTTCTCTTTTGATTGCTCTGTTTTGCTCTGTTCTGGTGCTCAGGTTTGATGTATGCTGGAGGTATACCTGGATGTAAGGGTGTATAGCTCAAGTGGATGCACGGAAATCTGGCCAATCAAGAATTGTGAAAGACCAGGGAAATCGATATGGACGTTCAATTAGGGACCAACGAAACTTTGGATTGGGAATTTGAAAGTTGGATTGATCAACTTTAAATTTTGAATCGGAAATTTGAATCGGGAATTTGAATTGATGTGAATTGATGTGAATTGATGTGAATTGATGTGAATCGATGGTGGATGGTGGTTGGCGCACAGTAGGACGGACTAGGAAAGTCAGAACCCTTATCAAGGAATTCGAGAAGAAGCAAGGATTCTAAAGGACGGCCGGGACGTACGCTCGATGCAGGAGGAAGGGGCGGCCAGGGTGTCTGAGCCAGGACAGAAAGGACGGAGGAGTATAGGGATAATGTAGGGAGGTTGGGCAGAAAAAAAGCGAGACGCTAAACGGGGTGAGCGTGCAGGAGTGCACTTTAGCGATGGAGCGCGGGCGTGAACCAGTAGCTCATGCTGAGATAGCCTGTATGGAGGAGCGAGGATGGGATGGGGGTTCCCAGAAATGGGATTGATTTCAATTTTTCCATTTCTTCCATTTCTTCCATTTTTCCCATTTTTTCATTATTTTCGTTTTTTCCATTTCTTTCATTTTTCCATTTTAGTCATTTCTTTCATTTCTTTCATTTCTTTCATTTTTTTCTCTGTTTCACCAGCGTATAATTTTTTTTCCTGGCTCTGCTTTTTGTTCTGCTGGGGCTGCTTCTGATTTGTCGTGCTGTTTCTTGCCATGTCGCATCTATTCATTGTAGTGATGTTCTGTGCTGGACGCAGAACCACTGCACCTTTCTTTTTTCTTTTGGGGGAAAAAAAATATTCGTGGACTTTTGGGATTGGCTGTTATTGGAGATCTGCTCTGCATAACCCCACTTTTCCACCGGCCCCATTTGCCTCTTCTATTGCCAACTGGTTCCAGCTTTGACTCGACTGCTGGGTGCGATATTACCTTATACCCGCACCTGCGTCTTGCATGCAGTCCCATGTATCTGGCAGATCATCACAGTTCACCTTCACCACCAGAACCCTCCTTTTGAAAGTGAACAAAACAATTGT
Organism: Metschnikowia mauinuiana; assembly: GCA_002374555.1. Classification (NCBI taxonomy): domain Eukaryota; kingdom Fungi; phylum Ascomycota; class Pichiomycetes; order Serinales; family Metschnikowiaceae; genus Metschnikowia; species Metschnikowia mauinuiana. Next base: position 51,168 of record NKZY01000680.1, on the reverse strand, counting down.
CAAGTGATGGGATGAGCTGTTTTATGCCTGCACCTTGGCTGCTCCAGAAACATTGGGCGTCATGTACACTCCACGTCCCCCACCTTGGAGTCGCCTGATATGACTTTATAACCCTAAAGTACTCTGGCCTCCATACTTTAAGCTTATATCTGCTTCAGAACAGAATTTGGTATTTAAGGCTGTTGGGAGGGTGGGGTTTCCTGTACATAAAACAGGATTCTTCTTTGGTGGTTCCTGAAACTGATCCCTTCTTCTGGTTCCGGAATTATTCTTGTCTGGACTGCATGGCCGCCGTCCCCCACCTCTGCCATCCATGTGACGTCACCAGCCTTCTTTTGGTTCTTATGCGTAGATCATTCTAATTTGCGTGAATAAAAAAAATGTCTTTTCAGGAGCTTGTAAGCCCGGGACCCCGGACCGCGACCGGTAAGACCCGAGACACCTCCAATTGCGAGGCCGCCAATTGCGAGGCCTCCAATTCTGCCCACCCCAACTCCACCCCAACTCCACAACCAACTCCACAACTCCACACACAAATCCACTCCACACCTCCACTCCACACCTCCACACACAGCTCCAATCCATACATTCTTAATTGATCCACTCCTATCTCTCTGATTGGTGTTTCTGGATTGTTTTTTTTTTTCGATTGGTTTATAAGGGATTATTTGACACGACTTCCAGTACCCTTTTCTAGCACTCTGACGACTGTGTTGCTTAGCCCTAGAAGATTTGCCAGAAACACCATAGCCTGTTTTTCCAATGTTAGGAACATATACTTAATGTATAAGAGGGGATGATATCTGTGTAGTAACACTTTTCCAAACTTATCGTTCTTAACTCAATTCTATCAGAAAAGGTCATCGGGGAAAAAGATGATCGAGGAATTTTCAGATAATTCAGGGTCAAGTGTTCAAGTCACTGATTTGTTCGGCAAGTCTTTAAGTCACTGATTTGTTCGGTTGGTGTAATCTTGTTCCTTGATCTCCAGGCGTATCGGTGTTAGTAGTAGTTAGTAAGTCAGTAAAGATGTAAACTCAGTAATCAAAGCATCAGACATTATTGGTTTTTCCCGTGTTGTCAGTCATCAGAAGTAAGGTACAATGTGTGTGTCAGATCAGATATTGCAAAGGTCGAAATGTTGATTTCATTAAGAATAAACGACATACCCTGAGGAATTTCCACCATGATGTTCTGACAAACTATATAGCCATAGTGATACAGATCGAGCACAACGACAGCCAAACAGATAACCCAATGGGACAATTAAGATTGTAACCTTTTTGATCTTCCTCCAATGAATTAGTAAAGAGGTCCCTTTCCCACCATTCAACCTCACCCAGACCTTCCCAGTTTCTCACAGGCCTCCAACCAGTTTCTCCCAGTCTCTCCCAGACCTTCCCAGATTCCCAGATTTTCAATTTCCCAGTTCTTAACCCACATGATAGAACACACATCGAAAAGTTCAAAAGTAAGCAAGAAAAGAAAGAAGGGGGAGTATGAGGAAGGTCATAGTATGAAGAGGTGGATGTATGAAGAAGGAAGAGAAGGAAGAGCAGAAAGGCGGGTGTATGAGGAAGAGTAGAAAGGTGGGAAAAAAAAGGAAGAAGGAGGAAAAGAGCGGGGGGAACGGGGCCTTTTATATTTTTTTGTTTGAGGGGAGAGGCTGCTATTCCTTTATGGTTGCGCGTGGGCGGGGGAGCGCATGTTTTAGGTTTTGCAGCCACCTGCGAAAATCCCCAGCTTCATGTATAAATACACCTTTCGCACTACGTAAAAACATGAGAAATATACCCCCCTTTTTTTCCTATTTCTTGAATGTTATGAACAGTTTATACAGAAATCGCGGCTTCAAGGTCGTTTATCTCAATATGGAAATTGTCCAAACCGCCCACTCCGATCTACAGTCTCAGAGACAGTCTCAGAGAGAGGAAGTTGATCATTGGACGAGTATGAGAATGGTGTTGGGTATTGGTCTTTATGAAGCAGTATTGGAGTCTATTATTGGTCTCGACTTCCGGAAGAAGGCTTTATGACTTGACGCTTTGAGAAGTCATTGGACTTGGGTGGAATTCCCACCGTCAACTCTACAGCTCAATCACTCTAAAGCTCAGTCACTCTACAGCTCAGTGTCAACCTGCTTGTCCAAAAAGTCATCTCGGAAACAGAATTACCTCGGTGTCAGATTCACCAAGTCTATGGCATCAATACAGACATTTCTCTTAAGTTTTTGCTGAGAATTGATCTATCAATTACAGATGACATGTTCCAACCCAATATATCATTGTCATTGTCAATGTCAATGTAAATGTCAATGGGTCAGACTAAAAATGTGCTAGCCTGCAAATCTGTCAGCATGCCTCGACAATTCGAAAATCAGGGAAATGAGAAAAAAGAGCCGGCTTATACCGGAGAACCCAAAGTTTTTATGAGTCATGAATATGCAATTTATTTAAATCTTCCTTTTGGAGCTGAAAAGGAGGATCATAAAGGTTTCCTGATCAACTGGGTACTGTCAAGACTACTAAGATGAACTCTACCTACCAACACCTTGTGGTACTATATCATATATTGAGGCAACATGTGATAGCTTAATCCAAGACTCATGAGACGATTGAAATGTGGGAAAGGCAATTACTATTCAAGACACATCGGTATGATATCGGATGACCAGATGGAGTTGCCTCGGCTGGGTTATATGTATGATCGTGTACCACTCATAAAGGGTCCAGTTAATCCTGGAATTTATGGAAACTGGTTTGAATATCTTCGAGAAGGTGGAATAACTATGCTCAGAAGCAACTGGAGATTTTTTCAGGTGAAAATTCCTCAGATGTTACTTTCAGTATAAGGTTGAGCTTGGTGGTGGATGCACACACGTGATGCAGCACGTGACACCAACTACCGCACTACAAGAAAACTTCTCACCATTTCCCAAACCCCATGTTCAGCGGTCTCTTCAACAGGTACAGCCTCGTTAGTCGGTCCCTTGGGATCAGCAATGGGCGTGGGTTCAGCACCAGCCCTTTCCTGCAGGCAGAGAAGTACTTCAAAATCACCAAGTACGCCAAGCCCATTGACACCACCCACTACAAGGCAGGCGACAGTCTTCCCCGGCGGTCGATCCCCAAAGAGAAGCCCGAATACCCCGAATACAAGTACGAGACCATGTTCTTCAAGAGGCAAAACCGCGGCTTGTATGGTGGATTGCAGCGCAAACGGTCCAAGACGTGTTCGGAAGCAGGCAACAAGAACTTACGGGCGCATTTGCCCAACATCGTCAAAACCAAACTTTGGTCCGAAACGCTTGGCAAGCAGATCCAGACCCGGGTGGCCACCAAAGTTCTTAGAACCATCACCAAAGAGGGCGGGTTGGACCAGTACTTGTTGAAGGACAAGCCAGCACGGGAGAAGACCATGGGGCTTAAAGGATGGCGGTTGCGCTACGACATCATGCGGGCGCAGGAGATCCAGGCCAATTCCGAGGGAGCTCCTACCACCGTGTACCATATTCTGGCCCTGGGCAAGAAGATCACCGTGGGCCGGACCGAGCTTTTACAGGCTTTGTACCCTTATGTTTACCGGGACCAGTACGAGCCAATTGAGTGGGCGGACTTTTTGAAACACCATAGTGTGTTGGATACGGAAGAGTTGGTAGAGAAGTTGGAGCATTACGGCCATGATTTCAGCCCAATCACGTGCTAGGCATTTCCATTACATGCAACCCCATTGGATGCAACAGCATTCCTAATTTTCCAATAAAGGTTGAAGGGATTTTTTTAAAGATGTCTTCTTCAGTGGGGATTGATTGGAAGAATCTAAGGACCTAGAATTGGGTTTTTGGAATCGAAGATAACTATGGCCTTTTGAGACACGCAGCAATGACTGGAACCTCGAAATTGATCACCGCACCCAGATCGGGGCGGGGCATTGGAGCATAATCATAAAGACTTCTTCTCCTGTATATAGATATCTATAGATTCAAACAAGAAGAATCAATCACCAGTCACCAATCACCGAACAAAATAATTAAACTATATGAATGTATTTTTTGATTGAGCTACATTATGAATGTATATACCTGCATATAGACGGGAAACTAAAGAAAAAAGCAGTCCCGAGGGTCACGTGATCCGCGGAGCCACGTGACCCTCGCTTAACCTGCAGTAGCGCATTAACCCATTGACGCCGCCGACTCGCGCACATCACGTGCCCCGCGACCCAGCTCGGTGCAGGCGCCAGTCGCTCCCTCAGAAAATTTTTCTCTTCTCAAATCATCTAATACTTCTTAATACTTACATAGACAAAATGGCTAGAACTGGTATGTATCCCCAGAACGGTCGCTAGAACGCTGATGAATTCCCCAATGAATTCCCCAATGGATTATCCAATGGATTATCCAATCATTCCACCACTCCAATCATCCATTTCTTAGATTGCCCCAATGTTCCCACAATCTGTCCTTATCAGTCCACCCCTCCAGACCCACCATAATGCTTCATCCATGACAAACTTGTTTCAAACTTGAATTTAACTTGTTTCATCCTTGTTTCAAACTTATTTGAAACTTGTTTCAGTTTCAGTTATTACATTATTCCAGACCGTTGATGTGGGACTAAAGTTTCCCAGTGGAATGGAGGATGGAATGGAGGATGGAATGGAAGATGAATGGAGGATTCAAAACAAAGATTCATCACACATGACATTAAACAATTACTAACTTATTAGGTATTGCTGTTGGTTTGAACAAGGGTCGCAAAACCACCCCATCTCAAGTTGCCCCAAGACTTTCCCGTACCAAGGGAGCTTTGGGTAAGAGAACCGCTTTCGTCAGAAGCATTGTCTCTGAGGTTTCCGGCTTGGCTCCATACGAGAGAAGATTGATCGAGTTGATCAGAAACACCGCTGAAAAGAGAGCCAAGAAGTTGGCCAAGAAGAGATTGGGTACTCACAAGAGAGCTTTGAGAAAGCTCGAGGAGATGAACAAGATTATTATTGAGTCCAAGAGACACTAAGCCAGTCCATAGTAATATACTCATTCGGTACCTTTTGTAGCACCCCCATCGATGACTAGTCAATGTGGAAAGAAAAATCTGAAACATGGAACTGTTTCATACATTTCGGTCACGTGTTCGGGTCTTCTCCACCAATACTTGAAAATGTCTTTTTTTCTTGGAACTACTGGATTGTCCCGTCAAATGCAAAAGGTAATATTTATTTTTAAATACGTATATTGAATGGTGGAGCCTTTTAGAGAATCTTGAAAAGCTCTATGAAAAGCTCTATTTTCCTGCATATAAACAAAGATCAAGGTAATGATTGAACATTTCCTGTTGTGTTTTATATTTTTTTCAAATGTGCCAACTCTATGGTATAATAGCCATAACATCTGGCTACTTGATATTATTTGCAGGAAGATCTTCGGCAGATCTTGGTGGAAAGGGGTGAACTCCCAAAACTCTTGTTCCAGGCCCATGTCTGCATATAGAGTAAAACCAGTGATTTCCCTTAATATTAATATATCAAAAAACAAGTGGTTTCTCATTGATATATCCTATATGTAGGGTTAATAGATCATTGACTATTTATGTGTAGGGTTGGCCTCGCTGAAAATACATGGGAACGCATTGGAATGGTGGATTTATCAACAGCTAAACGAAGTCAGGCCTTTGGAAGTTCGCCCTTCAGAGCAATGAGAAGAGTGTTTCCCTTATGGGCTTCATTATGAAAATTCACACTGCTAAAAAAATCACCAATGTTTAAAGGGGTGAAAAGGAAGTTTCGGTCCCACTCCCTAATAAACGTTCACTTGTTCACATGCAAGTTCAATTTCTTTTGGGCAACACCTCAAGGATCATTGCACAGAATTCTGTCTGATTAACTCCTTATTTTTATATGTTGAAATTGTAGCATATATAAATAAACCTATAATTAATAAGATGATGAAGATTATTAAAGGCAAATCATGAAGGAAATATGGAATGGACAAGAACGGTTTCAAAATGTGATAATTCGCGAACCTGAACTAAGGGGAATTTATCTTCTTTTATATTTGGTCGCTTTGTTTCAGATTCGCCACCCTTTTCTTTTTGTGTGCATAACCTCACAATACTTAAACCCCACGATATTTCCTAAATACACCCTTCTCTAACCCCTTTTTTATGACCCCCCTTTTTTATGACCCCCCTTTTTTTATGAACCCCCTTTTTTTATGACCCCCTTACTAAAGTACACTTTCCTATCCATTCCTGACAACACCGCCTTTTACTGGCCTTTTCCCATCAATACTATGGATTCCATATTTTTTGACTCTTTCTCCTGGAGAGGCTTCTAATTCTATAACCTTATATCCATCAGTTTTGCGGCTTGGTGTGTTACTGCTGTGACAAGAAGGATGTTTTATGACAGTGCACCAAGCCAAAGAAATTAAACCTTTCAAGAATTAAAAACTTTGAGTATCTACAAATTAGTACGGGAGACCTTCAAAAGAAACCTTTTGTTTAGTATTTTCAGCTCATGTATAAGGATTTCCATAAGACCCTCGGAATTCGGAATTCGGAAAATGCAATGCACGCAGTCTGCACGCGGTATACACCCGTACACCACGCTACCTCAGCAGAAAAAGGCCCAACGCCAACCCCCTTCTATTTACCAATTTGAAACTAAGAATTAGTTCTGTGGAATGCTAGAATTCCGGACATTACAAAGGGGTTTTTAGAAGTCTAGAATAATGGCGGAGTGTGTTATTGAAGGAGTGTAGCTGGTGAGTTCCGGCCGCACCTTGGCCAGGGTTCGTAACCAGACCCCCGGAAATAAACAGATCTCCACAAAAATCTCCCAAAATACCTATCAATTGAACAAAAGCCACTAGACGGGGATTTCCAACAACTTGTGAACGAGGAGAACATCTTTGCAAAAGTTGGGATTAAAGTCATTGAAGGAAAAGGGAAAAGACACCCATGGCAGAATCTTATGACACTTGACTAACCAACAAAGAAAGGAACTGAAAGTAAAAAAAAATACATCGTGACTATTAAGATCCAAAATTACTAAAAAAAAATTCCTCTAGTTGTTGAGAGACAATCTTGTCCCCCCGCTATATATGCAGGCTACAGTATAGAGTCACATCTATAGTGATGTATACACATGTGTATAGAGGTAGATAGATATAGATCGTTGCTATGATTATATCTTCTATGGATTTTCTTACTGTTACAATTTTTTAAAAGCCCAAGATCTAAGCACCTTCAGTGGGAAAACACCAAGTCAATACCACAAATAGGCTTTGAGAATATACCTCGAGACCTACTTTATTTTTTGAAACTTCCGGTTGCGGCCATACCAAGTGGAAAATACTGTTTCCCGTCCGATCAACGTTAGTCAAGCCACTTAGGGCCACAGTGAGTAATGCAGTGGGAGACCATGTGTGAAATTGTGGTGCTGCAATCTTTTTGTCAAAAGTCTTTTTGCCATTCAATCTAATCTAATAACAACGTACGGCCCCTTTCATCAGACTATATCAGCTGCTACACTCTTCAATAGGAGTAAAGCCAACATCTTGTAGAGGAATGTAGTATGGGTCAGTGGTATTTTAGTGGTTGTAGTTACGGCGTGGCTTGTGTGCAGGATCATCCCAAAATCTTTAAATCAAAGTCCGGCTCGAGCCAGGTTCCGGTGAACAGGAAGAATTTAACCCCTTAGATAAATCCGTGCCCAGCTTTCAGTACAGTTCGGCCAAGCCAAAAGTATTACTATTCTTCATAATAGGGTACTAGTAACAGAATCACCAGAATTGAACGGTGTTCATAACCATTAAATGGCTAACCATTTACCGGCCACCATTCAATCAAATACGACATTTCCTAATTTAGATAAACAAGATTTCGCTTCTATTTTAGTGCCTGAAGTGAGTGCATTGTTAGTGTGAATGCGAAAGTGGTATTTGAAAGAAAAGACATTTCCACTCCACTCTTCTGACCCTCACAGCCTTACAGCACGTCCCCCAAAACGTCCCACCAAACCACCAAACCATCAATAATGAATAAGCTGAAACAAATTTAATATAATGAAATAAGATCTTATAGTAATGGGGAATTTATTTTATACTATATTTTTTTTATATTTTATATTTTATATTTTTTGGTAATTGATTTTTCCATCCCATGGTCTGACCTGGTACTGACCGGTTTATAATGTTTCGCACTTGATGAATCTTGTCCCGTAAACGCATCTGACACACCCATTTCCCCGGCTGAAAAATCAGAAACAAACTTGAAACAGACCATTTTTCGGGTCCCTTGTATTAATACCGATTCCAATCCAAACCCGTCTTTTTTTTTTTTTTTTCATGGTTCTTGGTTCTACAGTCCCCAGTCCAAGTCCATTAACCATATAAATATATATAACCATTTATATTTTTATAGTTATGAAGTGTAGATAAGAAGATCTCAGAATGTCTATATAATACAGTAAGATAGATTCAGGTATCGGTTTAGTGTGTGTAGATATGGATAGGCCACGGGGGACTACCTGCAGGAACATGCAGCAGTGCACCAGTGCACCCTAAGATTCTGGCCACACACTGGTTCAAAATAGATGAAACTTGGTATAATGTTTTAAAAAAGGAGTCCCAATTTGGGGTCCAAATGTGGTGGGACTGCCATTGCTGGAAGGGTGAAAATGGACACCAAGCGGACCTGCACATAGGTAATTACTGCACACAACTCTATCATAAGATATTATTCAACAAGGAGCCCCCTTTTTCCCATTTTTTTCCCATTTTTTTTCTATAACAATCAATCAGCTCACTTCTAAAGAGAGAAAAGAGTAGATTAGTCCAGAACCCGATTATAAATCATCGAATAGTGATTCGTTCTTCTTAAAACACCATACAAGTTCAGTCTACACAAAAATTCGTACAAAAAAAAAATAGTCATGAATCCCGTTTCTTAATTTAAGAGTATGAAATTTTGGAGGCTGTAAATTATTGTCTGGCGATTTTGGTATGTAGATTCTTGTCTAGGAATTATGGTAGGTTGATGTATTGATTGATCAGTCTCACCTTGGGGACCTGACCTTTGGGCCTGCATAGAAGGCCCCATTTTTCAGCGAGCAATGGCTTTACTTCTTCTCAACCACCCATGTTCCACCTCTCCTCCATATCACGTGCGCTAGTCCGCCCCGTTCTCCCGCTAAAGGTGGCTGTTCCCATGCTGGCCTTTTCGCCATCGCTTTTCTTGGCCCCCGTGCGCCACTTCAAGGTCAGAACCTCCGTCAAGAAGTTCTGTCCGGACTGCTACATGGTGCGGAGAAAGGGCCGCGTGTATGTCTACTGCAAGTCCAACGGCAAGCACAAGCAGAGACAGGGATAGACGATGAGAAGGTGTCATATTCGGAATGTCATTTGGTATCGGAACCCTTATATGTTATCGGAATGTGTGGTATCGGAATGTGTGGTATCGGAACCTCATTTGGTATCTGAATGTATCTGATAAGGTGGATCGGATATTGTGTGATGATGACTAGGGAAGAAAATACCATCACATGATATGTGATTTGATTTGGTATTTATGATAATTTTGATATGTGATGATGAGACTTTTAAGATGGGGCTTCGTGTGTATATAGAACTTTGCCTAATGTGTCGTGGGATTTCCTGACCATGTGTCCACCAATACATGTTAGTAATACAAATTGAAACCAGAAGTCATGGCACTTTTAGACTAGACTCTAGTACAGAGTAGGCCAGAAATAGTCAACGTCCTGCACCTTGCAGAGGGTCTTGGAGTACTGGTCAAGTATCCATGATGAAACTCTGGCTTTTTCCTTGTTCAAAGTGCATTTTAGAATATTGAGTCACTGGTATAATGCAAAATGACTGTATAGATCTGTAGTCCCAGAGACTTAAATAGGTGATATTTCTGCAATAGGTGATATTTCCAGTTCCCAAGTCTCTTCAGAGTATGTTCACCCTTCTGGACCTCTCCTTTTCTGACCCTTTTAATCTCTTTTAATCTCTCTCTGAACCTTAGACTTGGTCCCGGGCCATTCGTGTGGCAGATGCGGTCAGGAGAAGGGCTTCCTGCCAGAGCTGGTTGACCTTGGAGCTGATTTCCTCCGACCGCTTTTCCCAATTGGGTGCAAATTCCTTATACGAGTTTGCATTGTTGACTCCTCCATAAGCATTCTTGGCTCCCCCGAGCTTCTTTTTCGGCACCGAAACCTCGTTCTTCTCCATGCGGTTGAGCATCTCGGCCACCGGGTTCAAGTGCCGCCTCACATTGACGTATTCCCGGTTCAACCGCTCAAACTCCGTCCGGAGCTGGATCGAGCTGAGGTACCCGTTCTGGCTCTGGAACATATTGTTGATGCTCATGGACAGATCGGAATTCACCATCAGCGTGGGAGACCCGGGGGCTCCACTGGCAACACCAGCAGAAGTACCCGAAACATTGGAATTGCCTGAAACATTGGATGCCACGTTGGAAGATCCCGAAAGCCGGTCCTGAGTCCCCATCTGGTTCCATCCTGCATCTCTCACATTGCTGCTGCTACCGTTATAGTTATGAGCGAACATGAGCTTGTTCATCGATAAATTGGAGAAGTTGCCAATAGCATTGCTATCCAAATGAGCAGACAAATCCATCAATGAGTTTTCTCGCTGGAGCCAGAGCCGTTGTTGTGTTCTTGTTTCGGTTTTCTGGCCCGAATTGCCATTCTGTGAGCTGGTGAGGTAACTTTGGAAGTTTTGAGCGGGGTTTGGAGGCCTATTGATGGCCTGTCCCGCATGTGGCGGTCTCTGCATGCTCTGATTGGCTTGTCCGGCCAAAGGACGCTGTGCTGAATGTTGCACCGGGCCCGTGGAGGTTCTTTGCGAGGGGCCCTGCTTCTTCGAATTCAAAAGGTACTTGGAGTCGTTGCGCTGCAAGTTGCTGAAGATGCTCTGGTCGGGCTGATAAGAGCCCTGCGTGGCGTTTTCCCGGGTGACTTTGGGGCCGGACTCGGCCAGTTTGTACACGATACCGTCGTGGTCTGCGAGAGACCGGTCCATCTGGGCTTGGGCATCGAACTTGCGGGTCATTCCGGTGGATTGCGAGAGCAAGAACGATCCTCCGTAGATGTTTTTGAGCAGTTCTTCGGACTCGTTTCGGCCCAATATCCCATATCCCTCGGTATTAGTCTCCATCGCCAGCTTTTGAGTTTCAGTTCCAGCCCCAGTTCCAGCTCCAGCCCCAGTTCCAGCTCCAGCTCTGCCTCCCATATCCTGTTCGGTTGCCGTCACCAGATTTTGGAGGTTTTGGGGGTTTTGGGGGTTTTGGGGTTCTTCAGAAATGGCATTGTCCTCCTTTTGTCCAGAGCCTTCGCTATCCTGACCAATTTGTCCAATCCCCTCTTCTTTTTGCCCAGTCTCCCCACGATCTTCTCTCGCTAGTCTGTCTCTATACAGATCCAGTTTCTTCTCGGAGTCCTCACTGAAATCCTCATACTCATCATAAGCGGTATCTTCATTCAAGCGTAAAATGGCCTTCCCTCGCTTCGTACTGGACTTGAGCCCGCCCAGCTGCTGCAAACTCAAAGCCTTCAACGAGCCACTGGAACGGTTTTGAGCCTTCAACGATGACGTTGATTTGCTGGATTTGATCAGCTGGTTCAGGTCCGATTTGGCCAACGTGGCCAGAGCATTCAGCGTGGTTTTATAGAATCCCGTACTATCCCTCAGTGCCGTCTTTGTAAGAGGCTGTAGACCATTAAGACCCCCAACAGCCCGGTTGATGGAGTTGCTCAGAAGCGTGCTGGTGAGAGGATACAACGACGCGAGTTTGGTGTGGGACCGGTTGTTCCGCTTAATGGACGGCCGAGAGCCCCTCACAATGGCATCGGTGGATTTGGACCGGTTAAGGTTGGGCTTGGAGTTGGCCGAGGCCCTCGTGGGGACCTTGGCATGCGATTGTGACCGGGCATGGAGTTTCTTGGGGTGTCCTTTTTTGGCCATGTTGACTTTGCTGGGTGTTCTCACCAACTTATCTCCTGCCCCATCTCTTGCCACTTCCCCTCCTTTATCTCCTGCCCCATCCCTTTCCACTTCCCCATGTTTTTCAATTGGTTCCCCTTCACTTTCCCTGGAGACTCTGTCTCCTGCATCTTTGTCCATATCTCTCTTGAACTCCTCCTTCTCCACGCCTCCTTTTGCAACTTCCAAATCACTGCTGGCCTCTTTATCGGCCTCTTTATCGGCCTCTTTATTAATCTCTTCCCGCTCGTGTGTAGCCCCTTCTCTAGTTTCCTTCCTTCCTTCTCGAGCGTCTCGATCGTCTCGGTTCTCTAGACTCTGTTCTCGGGACAGTCTATTGAAGGACTCTCTTCTGGACTCTCCTCTGGACTCTCTCCTTGACTCTCTCCTTGACTCTCTCCTGAAACCGGTGGAATCCTCCGGCACGTCTGTCGTTCTCTGCTCGTCTTTCCACGCCATGTCAAGTGTTGTGTTCCTGTATGCTTTGATGGTGTCACTAGGCACTCCTTTATATTCAATGCCAGCCCTTCCCCTTTAAGATTTGGATTTTGGATTTAGCCCTTTTCTTTAGCCCTTGTATTTGAATTACTCTTTGTGATGAGCCCTTGTATTTTAGGCTTTGTGTTTGAGTGTAGCTGAGAGTAGCTGAGTGTAGGTTTGTCTTGAGTATGAGTGTATGTGAGAAAGTATAACATGCTGTGGGGTGCGTGGCTGTGGTGTACGGGTGCACTCTCAGGTCCCACCCAATGAATATTTATGTTCCCAACGATTCCTAATTGGGATAGAATCTTGAACTTTAAAAAATTAACTTTGCAATGTTTAAAGGTCATTTAGAGATAATGTTTATTTTGTTGGAACTACTCCACTTAGGACTACATTTCCATTTCAGGTAATATTGTTTCTAATTTGGGACTACTCCACTTTGGGACTACTCCACTTTGGGACTGCTCCGCTTTAGGATTACTCCACTTCTGGTAATATACTTTCCTCTTTGGGACCACTCCACTGAGACTATCATCTAGTACCATAAAGAAGATCCAATTGAACTATATTTTGGTAATACTTAATTGGTCTAAACACACCGTTCCCCAAACCTATTCACTTCATCTAACTCCTCTCGCATATTTTTCTTAGTTCCTTTATAATAGATTCTAGATATTTCTATTCCTTGCATGCAGTACATGCAGCTAACACGATCCAGAGCATTAAACTCCTGGACCAGCCCGACTTCTTTGTCTTCCATTCGTCAGCCTTAATCCTTGGGTAGTCTTTATCCTTGGTCCTCTTGACCTTACTCCGGAACGCGGAACCGCAACTGCTGGCCGTCGCTGTAGATTTTCCTCAAGGCGGACTCAAACTCGCCCGAGGCCCTTAACTCCATGAACTTCTCGTACAAGAGAAGCGCCGTGGTGGCATCTTCAATGGAATCGTGGTTGCGTGTTTGCACCGTTTCCTTCAACACACTATAAGCCAAGAACTTCAAGCTGAGTTTCCGCTTAAAGTCCGGCAAGTAGTAGAACTCAATGGTATCCCTGATCTGAGCCCTGGGCACCTGGAGATTGATGCAACGGAAATCACTCTTGAGCCCGTGACCCACAAATACACACCCCAAGTTCAACAAGAGCCAGAGCCGGCGGTATGCAGTCTGAAGCGTCACTAGGGTTTTCGTGGAACTCTCGGGGTCCAAGTCTCCTTTTTCAATTCCCGAAAACGTCGTCAAGTAGTCGTAGATCGGCTTGCAGTGAAGAATGTAGTCGTCAATAAAGGGCACGCAATGTTTGGGGCCCGGGTCGCCCCGGATGGCCGAGATCCGGGCCAAGGAGAGAAGCGTGGGTCGCTGGAGGTTCCTCATTCCGGTATAGCTGACTTCAGCCACCTCTGGTCGAAGAGAGACGAATTCTGCATCGATGGCCACAAGAGAGCCAACTTCGGGGGCTTCTTGCCGCGTCAAAAGCTCGTATTCCCGCTTGTACCCGTTCCGGGTGCCACAGGCAAAATGGTCCTTGTATAGAATGCTGTCGTCGAGGTTCTTGATTCGGCGGAACGTTTCATGGTGGAAGTACGAGAACTCCTGGTTCCGAGCGTCTTCCACGTTGCTGTATACAATCACCACCGGCTTTTTCCATACAGGTGAAAGATCAAACACGTCTTCTTGCGACACTGGCATCACGAGGAAATCGTTAAACAACATCCATTGGTAAACTCCTGAAGCTGGCGATTTCAACCGGACAAACGACACCAAGTTGTGCTGGCCCTTTGCTGAACGAGGCCCATGGCTCACTTCACATACATAACCTTGGAGCTCATATTTCTCTGCCTTTTGGTTAAACTGCGTAATCACCGGCTTGAACGTGACTTTCTTGGAGTGGTTGCTGACAAGAGCATAAAACTCCGGAAGAAGCCACTTCTTATAGTTTCGAATCATGTCAAACTCGGCCTCCACAAAAGGACAATTGATCAGGAGAATGGGGCCGATTCTCATGAGACTCTGCTTGACCTCAAAATCAATGGGAGTGGTTTGAGACGCCGGAATCACTTTTTGCTGATTCAACGAATGTTCCAAATACGTAAGAATCGTATGGTTCTTTTTCGCTAGTTGCGTATGGTATTGGCCTGTTCTGGAGGAATGCATTTTAGGGCCCACACTTTGCGGAGGAGAAACCAAATCCACAGTGGCCTGGCTGCTGAACCGCTTTTCCGTTAAGGCTCCGGTTTGCCGGTTAAAAATTTCAAGCTCGTAGTGGGTGGCCGTCATGTCCTGCACATTGACCCCAAACTGGCTAATATAGTCATTGACCACTGACTCCACGAGGAACTTGTTAAACGTCAAGATCAATTTCTGAAGGTCCACAGCATCGAGTGACTTACCGTCATCTTTATTAACAAGTCCATGGGCGTTTGCAAGCGGGCTTTGGCTCAAAATAAGCGAGAAATTGCAAATATTGACATTTCTTTCGCCAGCATTGTGCATCATGTCAAAAAGATAGGCCAATTCATTTAAAATCGAAGACCCTTGTGGATTCTGCCGTGTATGAATGGTTGCTTTGTCGCTCGGAAGATACTCACTCAATAGACTCTCGGTGGCCGTATTGTAAAAGATGGGAATGAACCGGTAAAGCTGTAGAAGCGAGTTAGCGTAGGAGTTGTCCAGATGGTTCTCTAGGCCTGCATAGAGCCCGTTCAGGTGGTTATAGTAGTCGAAATCAAAGTCGTCCACGCCAAATTTCGAGTAATGGATTTCTAGTTTGGTGTAGCATGTAGGAGGCTTAAGCCCATTGATGGATTTGCTTTGAAACACCAGTTCCTGGTGGAGGTCGGGGGTTTTGTCGGCGAAATTGTCGTTATAGTCATTAGGGTCATTAAAAGTGGCCGCGTGGGACATTAAAGGAGAGTCCATGCTGGCATTAGACGGAGCAGGAGACGAGGTGGTGCTTCTCTCGCTCAAGAACTTGGGTATTAGGGTTTTAGCCGTGGACGTCTTGTTTCGGCCCTTCTTGAGGTGAGCATTGACTCTTAAGCTCTCAAAGTCTTCAATCACATAACGGGACCCGTACCGCTTCTTATCATACACAAAAACCTGCTTTACGCCAGTTTTTTTGTCGGTTCCCTTTTTAGGCGGGAACTCCGGGGCCTGAACCAGACGCACCCGGGCCAGTTCCTTCACAAACACCATATCGCTGGGGAAGTTGGAGCTCAAGTACTCTTTATAGTAGGGCATCCCCACGGCATTAAGCGGCATTTGGGCATCTAAGCCACGGCCTCCTGCAGATACAGACGCCTCGGAGATATCCGGTCTTTCCAATGTAGCAGGAAAGTTCAGGAAGTTGTTGCTGGCAGAGTGCTTGTTCATGGACCAGAGATGCAAGTTTTTATAGCCATCGCTGAAGCACAAAAACTCCCCATTTTCGCTCATGTCCAAGTTAGAAAGGTAACTATTGGCCGGCGCAGCCATGGAACCCATGGGCATGGACGGCGACAAGTCCGCCTGGTAAAGGTGGCTCTCCAGCTGGTCAAACATATCCACAAACTGGATGTGGCCAGTGGTGGAAGCCACTACAATGATGTTCGGTAGTTTCGGGTGGAACTTGACGAAACTGGCGCCGGCGGAAAACGGAATAGGCGACAAGGCCCGCATCATGCGCAAGTCGTAGATATTAACAAGAGGATCCACCATATACTCCATGGAGCTGGGCATGGAGTTCAACGAATGGTTTGTTCGCTTGGAGCGTACAGAATAGCCACACGTGGCCACGTAGTTGCCCTTAACGTCCAAATCCGAAAGGAGCCCGTTGTGCCCCGCAAACGTCTTGATGGTCAGGTTGGACGCCGGGTCGAAGATCTCCAAGGAGCCTTTGTATTTGCCCAAAGTCATGATTTTGGACGAGTAGTTGATGAAAGAGAGTTCGCCTGCATGGTCAAAAGCCTGTACTACCGAAGGCTTGTTCAAGTCCACCTTGAACAAGGAATGAGCCCCTCCCACTATTAAGTCGTTGGACGTGGCGTATGGTGAAGTCATACAGGTGAAGTTGCGAGCCCGGGGCTCAGCCTTGAGCAGGTGTTCATTCAAAGAAGAATTAAGGATACCTCGACGACAATTGAAGTTGATGGAGGAGTTCAGAAGCGAAAAAATGCCACGGTGGTGGTTCAAGATCTGGATCACGGGGCTATCGATGGCCAGTGCCCGGAACTTGGTGTACCTGTATAACGGCAAGTGGTTTTGGGCCGGGGCAAGACCCAGAGGGTCGTGTGGAGTGAAGGAGGTGGTCATGCCATTGGAGTCTCCACACCACACAAGATTGGAGCTGGTATCAAACTGGAGAGCTGTGATGTGGGGCACCTCCTTTGTTTTGCGAGAGGGCACTGACCTGGCCGTAGCCGGGATCCGAGAGACCTGCAGTTAGTAAAGTTCAAGACGAGTCAGCCATAGAACAACCATTCACCAATCAAAGTCAAGCTCAAGTCAAGCTCAAGCCAAGCTCAAGTCGAGCTCAAGTCAAGCTCAAGTCAAGCTCAAGTCAAGCTCAAAGAAGTACAACTCAAACTCAACGATTCTTCACATTAACAAACACCACAACGACACCAAGTCCGTGACTGATTGAGTAATTATTCACCACCACTAGTTCATCCCCGCTTTGTGCACAGCAGACCTTATCACAGGATTGGCCCAGCATTGACCTGGTCTAGGATTGACCTGGTCTAGGACTGACCTTGTCCCACGATTGACCTTATCCCAGGATTGACCTGGTACAGACCCAAAGAACAGAGCAGCTACAAACACAAGTGTCTCGAGTGTCTGGCGGTGTCTGAAGAATCCGGTGGTATGTCTGGAACCAGAAAAAAGACTAGGTCAAGTGTCCGGTGGAATCCAAGTCTGGATGGAGTATCTGGTGGAGATTGGTGGAGATTGGTGGAGATTGAGGGAGATTGGTGGAGTTGGAAGGACAGGAGTGACACTTTAAGCAAATTGATTGCAGCCGTAGAAACATAAGAAACATAAGAAACGTTGATGCCGAAAAACGCCATCAAAGTGACTCGGGCTCGGCACCGCATCGTCGGACATACCTCTTCCCATCGATCCATTGTTGTTTGGGAATAGAGTAGTAGGAGCGCGAGGTGAGCACGAGGTGCGACGTGCGGGTGCCCACCCCAACGTGACCGCGCAAACTCGCCTACAAAAGGCGAAAAACCATTGAAAACCAGTGAAAACCATTGAAATGTTCAAAAAACACCAAAAACACCAAAAACACCGAAAGTTGAAAAACAATAAAAAACACCCAAAAGTTAAGAAATAACCAAAAATATTCACCATTTAATTTTAAATCTTTAATAAATTATCCAAAAAAGTTTAAAAAATTAGCCAAAACTGGCCAAAAAACACCAAAACTAGCCAAAACTAGCTAAGAGTCCGTTTGAATTGTAGTAAAAACCTCGAAAAACACCAAAATTTAATAGAAAATCTAGATTCAATTTTTTAGAAAAAACACCCGAAAACTTGAATTTAAAACCAATAAAAACCAAAATATTTAAATATTTGGTGAAAGTTTTGGTAAAATCTTTAGTCAATTATCGAAAAAGGCCCGAAAAAGGCCCCAAAACAACCAAAAAACAACCAAAAAACATCCAAAAAAGAAGCAATTTTAAATTTTTAGTAAAATATTCAAAAACTTCAATACTAAAATTTTAGTAAAATATTCAAAAACTATCTCAAAATCCGTAAGAATTGTAGTAAAACATCCAAAAAGTCCCCAAAAAACATCTAAAAACATCCAAAAAACACCAAAATTTAATAGAAAAACCTGGATTCATTTTTTTTTTGTAAAACATCCGAAAACCGATTGAAAAAAATTATAAATCTTTAGGAAAAAATCAAGAAATGGCCAAAAGTGGCCCCAAAAAAACCGTTCACCATGCAGGATTCAATCATAATTGAAATTATCAGAATTTTATCAAAAAACCATAATGATTGTAGGATGATTGTAGGATGATTGTAGGATGATTGTAGGAAAGTATCCAAAAACTTAAGAATCAAATCTTTAGCAAATTGTTTAGAGAAGATCCAAAAATCATAGAAATTCAACCAAAAACCAACCAAAAACACCAAAAGTCCCCAAAAAAGTCCCCGAAAACATCCAAAAAACACCCAAAAAACACCCAAAAAACCATAATAATTGTTAAATATTATCCAAAAGCATCCAAAACAAACCACTATCGAATATTGAAAATTTTAGTAAAATATCCAATATCCAATCGCCAATGTCCAAAACCATCGAAAACACCGAAAAGTCCGAAAAGTCCGACAAGTCCAAAAATCCAAAAATCCAAAAAGTAACCAAAAACATCCACCATTTAATTCTAAATCTTTAGTAATTTCCTCAAAACATTCTAAAAAATTAGCCAAAAACAGCCAAAACTAGCTGAGAGTCCATAATAATTGTAGTAAAACCATCCAAAAACACCAAAAACTAATAGAAAAACGTCGATTCAATTTTTTCCAAAACATCCGAAAACCAATTAAAAACCAATAAAAAACCAAATTATTAAAGCCTTTAGTGAAGGTTTTGGTAAAATGTTTAGTCAAATCTCCAAAAAGTCCGAAAAAGTCCAAAGTCCGAAACAACCAAAAACGTCCAAAAATCCCAAATACCAAAAATATCCGAAAACCACTAAGGTTTATAAATCAAAATAAACATAGAGTAATTTTTTGTCAACGTACAGATCTTAGGGTGTACTTAGGGTGTACTGGTCGATCTGGACTGTATCATAAGGGCCATCCAAATTATAGGTGAGATTGACTGAAGGATGAAAGGATTCGAAAATGGAGAAAATGAGGCTGAAGATATCTAAGTTCCTCCAGATTTCTTAGATTCAAATTTAATTAGACCAGCTGATTTCCATACACCAGTCAATAAATATACACATATATAATTATACATTATAGGATTATAATGATATAAAAATATATAGTATCAATCATGATTATGAAAATGGGAAAAAAACAACTAGTGGAATGAAACATCTGAGTAAGTAGTGGAATACCCAACGGGGATAATAAAATCTCATGTCCGGGGTCTGGTTACGAACCCTGGCCAAGGTGCGGCCGGAACTCACCAGCTACACTCCTTCAAAAACACACTAGGCCATGATTCTGGTTCCGAAAAATTTCTTTGCAATGTCCGGAATTCCACCATTCCACAGAAATAACTTTTAGTTTCGATTTGGTAAATAGAAGGGGGTTTGCGTTGGGCCTTTTTCTGCTGACCTTGTCTGGTGCACGGGTGTGCCACGGAGCAGTTCCGGGGATTGCAGCCAACCATAACCTAGATTAAAATCGTTAGTATATCCATATCCAAAAAGTCCCCAAAAACCAGCCAAAAACCATAAGAATTGTAGGAAATATCCAAACACCAATAAAAAGCCAATATCTCAATCTTTAGTAAAAGTTATGGTAAAGTCTTTAGTCAAATACCCAAAAGTCCCGAAAAAGTCCCGAAAAAGTCCCCAAAAACCAAGAAAATCCAAAAAAGAAGCAATATTAAATCTTTGGTAGAATCCAAAAACATTCTAGAAAGATAGAAATGATGCATATATGTAGATGCATATATGAATCAAAGTCTGATGATATACGATAACAATTAGTAGATGACTGGCCAGAAACTGACAGATAATCAGGCAATAAAGATCAGTCAATATAATCAGTCAATATAATCAGTCAATATAGTCAAAGAATCAATTACCATCTATGACACCGTGGTTTGCAGTTTCCTGTACACAAGCCAGTCCTTTGAAAGGTAATTCGAATACATCCACCATACATCCAGTCCTATTGTTCTGCCAATTCAATATTGCAGTCGCCAAATATTTACTGACTTAACAAGTGTTCATGGGCTTGATCCTCGTGTATGGGTTCTTATGTCGTGGGTGACCTGGATTGGAATCAGTAGTTAGTGTCATTAAAAGGCTGTAAAATAAAGAGAGGGAATGGTCTTCTTTTATAGTTTGGAGAGTGCGAACTCTGACACAAATGCACAGCGTTCAGGGGCTTGCATGGCTGCGAAAACGTCGCCTCACTAATTATAAGGGCCCCCCTCCCCCCGCGACTTTTTACCATTTTTTAGCAGTACCAATCCCAATACAAATTATGTTCAAAACGCAACAAATATCAACCCGAAATAAGGGACAAACACACAGAAATCCAATACTGAGTCTTAGTGAAATATCCAGAAAGTTCCAAAAAAAAAAAATTGTTCCAAAAACATCCAAAAACCATCTCTGTTGCGCATTTTCATATACATCTTCTTAATCCGGCAACTTCTTAATCCGGCATGGATGTCTCGTTGGAAAGCAATAACTCTCTTAAGTTGGTGATAGCTGTTGGGCGTTCACATAAACGCTCTCATAATCTGGCACATGCGTCTCATTGGCTAACAATAAGTCCTTGAAGAATGGAGTTTGAGTACTCATCTTTTGCTTGGTTTTTAATGCTTATCTAATCTTGGAAATCCTTCTTCCATGTCACAAGCTGAGATGATTCGATGATCTCTTCCAATAGGACGGGAAACCTCCCGCCTTATACCAAGCCATGATTCCTGTCAGAGCTGTCATTGGCCTCTGATAACTCCGAGGAGGAAGTTATCGCCACCTTGGTATATGATTCCGTGTGAGGGGCTTGCTATCAGAGATGTCTCATTGGTTCTTCTTTTGTGTCCTGTTTCAGATATTCCGCCAGTGGGATCTTTTATTTCAGTTTCATCGGCATTCCTCATATAAGCTCTGGAATATAAGCTCCGGCATGGCTCATACCGATAAGTGATTTCCAAGATTCTTCTTCAGCCGTTATTAATAATTCTCGTGGTATGAATTTTTCCGCATATGATCTTTACCATTGAAAAGGTGATTTTTGAAAACATAAACTTCACCTCTGAAGCCTGGGTAAGAATTGGTTTTTGATTGGTCTAGACCAGTACATAAACTGGAACTTAATTGTTAATTGATCGTGGATTAAATTTATCTGGTGTGCAGAGTTCGATTAGAGGTTTATCTTTCTGAGAAATGGTATACCAATTGGTAGAACTTTGATTTTTGGAATCATAATTGCCTGGAAACATAATTGTCTAAAATCCATAATCTTCTGGAATCTCCTAATTGTCTAGAGCTGTCAAAAATTGTCTGGGAAATTGTTTGTATGTGGAGAGGTTAAAGAAACTTGGGTGTAAGATGCAGGATAATAACCCCTCACCTACGTCTACAATTTCTTATAAGATTTTTTAAATGTCTATATCTTTGGAGAAATGCAACATGGGTTATATTCCATTCCGGCAGTGAAAGAAATTTTCTTTCTTATTTTTTCCAAAAGCCTCGGGAATTACCGGTTTCCGCTAAAACAAAGAAAAAAAAAAAAAAGCCATGGCAAAAATATTTCCTGCACACATGCCCGCGTCCTATCAAACCTTACGCACCTTTAGTCAGATCATGAGTTCGAGTCAATTTTTGGTTCCCAAAAAAAAAAAAAAAACCCGTGAATTATGTGTTTGGAGAGTCATAAATGAGTCTCTGTTTTATGAGTCTCTGTTTATGAGTCAGTTTTCGGAGCCTGGAGGAGTCTGGAGGAGTGCCTGTTCATGAACCATCGCATTCTCGGCTGTTCCGTTTCCCCACAATAAATTCCGGAAAATCATCCAAATCGGACAAAAGTTTCCCTGAAAAAACTCCCGCTTTCAATGGAATCTACTAATTGTCCAAACTTGAATTAAGCTTGCGCCGAGTCGGGGTAAGTATTGACGATCAGGAGAAAATGGGGATTTGGCTAGGGCGGATTTCCCAAAGGCTCTATCCAAATTTCTTCGTCAAAGCAGTTAGTCAGTGATTGAGAGGGACTTCGGGATTGAAGGGATTTTGGGGTTGAAAGGACTTCGGGATTTGATTTGACCATTAAATCGTCCCAAAGCTTTCTCCCTGATTTTTGATGAGTCAGGTTTTTGATGAGTCAGATTTTCTACAGTGAAGTGACTATTGAGTGCGGCTGAAGGTAAGCTGAGTGGGCTATATGCAGGATAAAAAGGACTAAATGCAGGGTGGTAGCTCTACATGCAGTACAATAGGGCTAAATGCAATAGCTTCGGCTGAAGTGGTTAATTCCGGGATTTACCGGAACGGATTTTTTATTAATTCGTCTTTCATCTTGCATACAGTCCAATTCACACTTTTCCAAGTGGATATTTTGATTCAAGGGAGAAATGCCTCAGGTATAAATACTGCTGTCCCCAAGAACAGCCACCAAATCCCAAATCACAAAAATCAAAAAAAAAAAACCCAAAACCAAAATTACCAAATCATCAAATCATATAAATCAAAATTACCAAAAATTTACCGCAAGATGCAGTACCGGCAACTCCTCATGCTAGTCATGGCAATTTCAACGGCATCCTCCGAACCCGAGCCAAACCCCAAGTTCATTTCCAGGAATAAAGTGGTGGCTGAAACAACCACTGAACCGGATTCAGCACCCCCAAACCTTTTATATGAATTTACAATTGACTCAAACCTGAATTTGAATTCCGGGGAAGGACTTGATGAAAACGGAAGAAGTTCGGAGCTGGACTCGTTCGATGGAACAATTACCAAATTAGGAAATCAACAAGGACAATTTCAGGAAGATGCAGAAAATGCAAATGCAAATGTTGTTCCTCTTTTGATGAACCAAGTGAAAATAGGAGACAAGCTTTCCAGCGTTCGAGTCAAAGTCGCGGAGAAATTGGAGAAAATGGAAATGGAAAAAGTGGAAAAAGTGGAAATGGAGAAAGTGGAAATGGAGAAAATGAAAAAAGGGGAGAAACTGGAGAAACTGGAGAAAATGGCAAAAGGAGAAAAACTGGAAAAAGGGCAGAAACTGGAAATGGAAATGGAAATGGAAAAAAAGGACACCTCCAAGAGCAGACTTACGAGAGCGCTGGTGGGAGATGCGATTCGGTGCGGGGCGATCCGGCCGCTGTGGAAATACTCAGGGTATATCTGCGGCTACGGCGACTTGGTGTGGAAAAACTTTACTGGACGAGTCCGGGTGTGGCTTAACGAAGATTTGTTTGGGACCGTGATGAATGGGAGGACGTTGGTGGCGGAATGGGTGGGGTTCCAGCCGGATTTTGGGCTTATGGCGGATTATATCAAGAGCGCAAGAGGCCGCGGCGGGAAGTTATATAAGGAAGGCAGGATGTTCATTGGGGTTAGAACTTATGACCACTTCTTTGACCTCCGGTCGTCGGCTTCAAAGGAACAACTCCTGCAGGCCATGCGGAAGTGCATTGGTGCTGCCAATGATCGGTCGGCCATCCTGTACTGTTGTCGAGTGGATGACCTGACCAAATGGAAAGCGGACGTGCGGGTCATGAGAGATGACATCAGGGAAGATGTTTGGTCCATTCCCTGTGAGTATTAATCCAATGTGTGTGAATGATTTAAAGAGGTGTGCATGTAGTGGGAGTTACAGGTAAAGTAGGGGATCTTTCGAGGTATGTCCATGCGAGACGCGCATCTTGTATGCGCAATGGCACTTATATACAGGATATACATCTCGCATGCGTCGGTACCACCCCGTGACAAGCGTTGAGCCTTAACCCTTGGGTTCTTCCCAAGTTGGCCCATCACCTAACACTTTAATTAGTGTGGCACTCAATTTCCATATATTGCATTTTGGTTTCTCTCGAAACTAATACTAGGAACTCGCGTCTTTTTACCCGTAAATCCGTATGAGCGGGACCTCCTTCTAAAAAAGTCTCGGTGGCCTCGACGACTCCTGTATGTAAAGAGCAAGACCTATTTCATCTGGACATACTCGTTCAAGATGTCGTACGCAGAAAAATTTAGTATGTGCAGTATGGTAATCGATCTGCAGTACAAAACGTCCTTTTCCGCAGTCTGTTGCAGAACAAACCCCCACAAAAAACTCTCCCAGGGACGAGTCGAACGTCCGATCTCAAGATCCCAAATTCTCCATTACAGTCTTGCGCCCTAACCAGCTAGGCCACCGGGAGGTTAATAAAATAATTGTCAATTTGTATGATGCAGGAAACTGCTCCAAAGTCCTGGATACAGACAAGTTACGGAGCTGTTCCTAACGTAGTTTAGTAGTTTCTAAAGTAGATCTGGAGTAGATTCTGGCGTAGTTCCTAGTTAATTTAGTATTTCCATTTCTAGAGTTGTTTCTGTAGTCTCTAAAGCAGTTTAGCAGATTCTTCTCTAGTTTAGTAGTTTCTGGAGCAGTTTCTAGAGTTTCTGGGAATTTTAAGAGCAGTTTCTAAAGTTTCTAGAGAATTTCTAGAGTTTCCGCAACATAATCTAAGTGATGCTGTAGCCAATGGAGAATTGAATATGGCGAATCTGGAGAATATGGAGAATGGCTGGGGTATGGAGTGATCTGGATCATCTCAGCCAATAGTCATTCAAGGCATTAATAGGCGTGGTAGTGCAAGTTGCAATTTTGTAGTCCCGGGGAATTAGAAAGTCATTGGGGGCAAATTTTGGGGGTTGAGACGGAGGGGGGAAATTTTTGGGGGGAAATTTTAAGGGGGGCAAAATTGAAGGGGGGGGGGGACCGTGCCCTTTATATGCTTTCCCATGGTCGTGCGCAGCCCAAAAAGAGGGGGCTCAAATAACCACCTCCATTTACAACCACCTCCATTCACACCAGACACAGCAAAAAATACTGCGAAAATTAATTTCATTCTCTATATTTTTTCCTATAATTTGCCTATAATTTGCCTATACTTTTCCTATACTTTTCCTTTATATTTTGTGAATTTTTTTCTTTTTTTTTTTTTTTTCCGGGTGTTTTAGGGGTCCAATTTAGGTCTTGTTTTAGTAGCGGGGTGTTCCTGCATGGCCCGCGATATCCTGCATGTGCTTATCACTCTTATCGGTTGCTGACCTTTAGAACGTATGACGCTGTTTCGCACCTGACACTATTGCACTTTCTCCTGGACTACTGACTCCTCCTAATCGTTTGATCAGATCTGAAACACTCCTGAAACAAATCTGAAACGAACCAAACCTGAAACAAACTTGAAACAAATCTGAAACAAACTTGAAACAACTCTGAACCAACCATCGTTCGGGATCTGGATCTGTCTTTAGACCAAATCTGTAACCGCCCAACAAACGCCACCCAAAAAGAACCAAAAAAGAACCAAAACGCCACCAAAAAAAGATCAAAAAAAGATCAAAAAGAGATCCAATCAGGTTTAAGATAGATAGATAAATCGGTGGAGATTTTTCGAGCCAGGCACAACTTCCGAATCCCGAATACCCGAGGTCCGAACACCCGAGGTCCGAACACCCGAGGTCCGAACACCCGAACCCCGATTTAAAAGCCCGATTTAAAACCCCAATTTAAACCCGACCCCGACGGCCGATTTCAAATATTCTCTTTTTGGTTCACGTGGCTCGGCCTAGCGCTGCACACAAGTCCACCCCCCACGCGCCTTAATTGCCACACGTTTCTGGCTCGTTTCTGGCTTTGTTTACCTCCGCGCGAACCTGTCTTTAGCAGCCACTTTCTTGCTCCGCCTACTCCCCTTCTTCCCTTCTTCCCTTCCACCAACCCAAAAACCCCAATTGATAATCCACAGCTTTTCATTGGTCACTGAATCCCCGCTGAACCCCTGAACTCACCACTGAATTCCCCACTGACCAATCATCTTTCTGTCTCTGAATTCCAGAATTGACTCAGAATCAAAATTGACACAGAATCGATTAAATCCCCGAATTGATTAAATTCCCAGAATTGATTAAATTCCCAGAATTGATTAAATTCCCGAATTGACTAAATCCTAAAGTTCCCACCAAAATCCCCGATGTTTAGATTTAGACTCCCTTGGTTTTCTGAAAAACCCCAAGTCCAGGGCGAGATCCCCAGATCCTTCACCGTGGCGTCGGAGAAAAACCAATTGGTTCGTTTCTCCATGGACGAAACCATCTCTGATTTTGTGGAGATTGGTTTCCAAAAATTGACCTACGCCGAGGTGGCGTCCATGTCCAGAAATAAAATACAATCGTCCGCGGTGCCTCAAGCCGTGGGTAAAGAAAAAAAGCCTACTCAACAAGTTCACTTGCCCAAAGAAGACTTGTACCCGGAATTGGTGCTGGACGAGATCCTGGAGAAGATCAAGATCAATAATCACTTTTCGAAGAAGGTGTACAAGAGCTCGGACCGCAGAAAGAAGTAGCTACACATCAAAGCCGTCTTCCTGTATAGTGATCATGAATCGTCAGGGAATTACGTCAGTGAATCAGTGATCAGTGAAATTTACTGGTATGTGATGTACTGATTGGTATACTGATTGGTATATTGATTGGTAAACTGATTGGTATATTGATTGGTATGTGTACTAATTGGTATGGGTATTGATTGGGATCGCTTGAGATGCTGGTTTATGGCTTGCTAGCTACTGTCTATTTATTGGCCAGATAAACATGATGGGGTTGTAGAAATGAGTCTGGAACTCACTGGCCTTTGCTTAATTTTGAACATTGTGATTTCCGTGTAAAACCGCGTCTTGTTATGAGACTTGTATTCCGCGTTGTTGCGTATAAGGTGCCCTGTTTAGGCTTATCTTTGGGCAGAGTAGTAAACACGATAAGCCGCGGTGTCACGTGCTCTCCCGCGCGCACCCAATTCGGGGAAACGAAAAAATTTGAACTCCGATACCGGGAGTCGAACCCGGGTTTGCTCGGTGAAAGCGAACCGTGATAGCCGTTACACTATATCGGAATTTTCTGAAAAATTGGGTTGGTACAGAGACAACAAACGTATTGTGTTTGAGGAATGAAGTTGGTAAAACTAGACATATCAGTATAAATACACAGAGAACAAGCTGGTATCCAGTATATTACTATGGTATCCATCATATGTCAGCTCATCAGAGTATCTGTTTTTAGTCTGGTTTAGTCCGGAGGCCATTAATGCCGAGGTCCGAGGTCCGAGGATATATACAAGACTCCCCCGAACCAAACGGAACCCTGCGCAATATTGGAGTACCTCTATGTGCAGGTAGATGGTCATCAGGAAGTCAGTACTCTATATTTCTGTCCAACAAGGTATCCAGAGAATACTGACATCTGGACAATCTGGAAAGTAGACAGTAGACAATACTGTATATACCAGACAATCCTATATACACTAGGCAATCCTGTATATACTAGACACTTAATACCAGGTATCAATATGGTAGTGTAATGGAGTATTCCACAGGCTTGTCAGGCTTGTCAGTATTTGTCAGTAGTTAGTATTTGTTAGTATTTGTTAGTTTCTGGTCAAGATTGTGGTAGTCCTTGGGACACCCTGTCTCCATCTCCTTCTCCATCTCCTGTCTCCATCTCCTGTCTCCATCAACTGTATAATTTCCTTTGGATATAGACATTGTTTTCTGGAACCTTTTGATAGCTTTTCATAGCTTTTCATAGCTTTTCAAAGCTTTTCAAAGCTCTTCTGTAGTTTCGGTGGCTTTTCTGTGGCGACACTGTACCATGGAGATGTCAGAAATGGTATATGCGGGAAAGTAGAGTCATATGCAGTAATGCTGCATAACCCTCATGTAACTCGAGATTTGTAGCTTCCTTCTTCCATTCCCAGTTTTCAGGATTCCTAGATTGTAGGATTCCTAGATTGTAGGATTCTGGAATTGCAGGACTCCGGGATTGCAGGATGGCAGGATTCTGGGATTGCAGGACCTCCAGACAGAATCCATAATTGTCTTAGTCGTCTGCCTGCATGCAGAGCGTACTGGGGCTGACAAAGACACGTGGAGTAGACTCCCCCACTTGAAATTAGCCTCAACTTTAAATGCACGATTGGTTAATCTTCATTTGACTTTGCATTCTGCGCCATTGATTTGTAATGAAAGCACGCACGATTAAGTGGTTTTCATGCACATTGAGATTTTCAAGTGGTTTTTGACGCACACCAAAAAGTTTTATGTCGCACGTTTGAGTGCGAATCTAAGGACCTTCTCTGAAGCATCACGGCCAAGTGCATCTTCTTTCCATGCAAGGAGTCAAGCCAAGATTCGCCATCCTGCCATTTTGGGATTTCAAAGTATTCCGCTGAAACCCATCCATGGCTCCGGTAGTGTAATCCTGGCGTGGGGTGTCGGGCTCCCAAAGGTATAAAGAGCATGTAGTTCCTTCACTTTTAATCATCATCATCATCACTCGATCAAGACTTCCTTCGATCTCCACTTCTCTTTACTCTCACTTCTCAACAATGAAACCTTGCCTTGACTGCTCTTGTCTCCGCTGCTCCTGCTTCCACTGGCGCTGACCCTAGTGCTGTCGATGTGGTTCCCCAAGAAGCCATCTTGGGCCAGGTGCAGTTGAGCGACGATATCATTGCCTGGTACTCCAACGACACCTCCGAGTTTGTTTTCTTGAACAACACCATTTTGCAACAGGCCAAGGGCGAGGCCGCTTTGGGCAAGAGAGTGGCCTGGGACTGGGTCAGAATTTTGCCTGGTGAGCCAATCTGGAAGAGAGAAGACACCGAGTCTGAAGCTTCTTTGGCCAAGAGAGAGGCTTGGGGATGGGTCAGAATCTTGCCTGGTGAGCCAATTTGGTAATCCTTGCGGTATTTCCAAAGTTCCCTTGAACCACCATCACCACCCAAGTTCTTCGCTTTCGACTCTTAAGGCACCACCTTTCGAGCTATGTCCAATAGAGGCAATCTAGGTCGCCACCTATTTGGACTTATTAACCTCAATAAACATTGTTTCTTGCTTTCAATAGTATTAACCCCGTATGCCAGAACTTTCAGGCTCTCCTAGACATAAAGTAGTCCATACACTATAGGATAGAATGATTCGTCGGTATTAGCCAGTCATAAAATCAGCAAGCCTGGTGTGGTAGTAGTTTGGTGGTGGCAGGTTGGTAGTAATAAAAGCTGGGCAGTAGTAAAGGCTGGGTAATGGTAGGAGCTTGGAAAAGGTAGTAGTTTGGTAGTGGTAGTAGTTTGGTAGTGGTAGTAGTTTGGTAGTGGTAGTAGTTTGGAAGTGGTAGTTTGGAAGTGGCAGTAGCATCGGCTGGATTGGAACTGTAACCAAATACTTGGTGGTGAATAGGAATGAATTGACGCCACCCTTTTTCCTTAGTTATTGGGGAATAAAAATTAGTGCTGGAAATAAGGGGGGCATGCGCTGCTTTATATATTTCGCAGCACGCGGCGCCTGCATGGCTGGAGGCTGCAAAAAAACCGGGCGGGGGTGAGAGGGGCGAAAATATCTATATATAAAGCGCCCCCTCCCCAGAACCCTCACTTTTTTTCCTTACTCCTTTTCATTCCTTACTCCTTACCCCTTACTCCTTTTCAATCCTGACTCCTTTTCAATCCTTACTCCGTTTTACTACCTTTACTTCATACCCCTGGAATCCTTACTATGATATGATGAAACTTTCTATGTTCAGAGCGAACTAAGGTTCTAAGACTAGAGATTCAGGACTTTTATCTTACCAGCAAATATCCGCCCTTTTCTGGAATCAAAAAAGGGATATCGTCACATCTAATAATGATTGGATGTAAATATAATCAAGACGATACAAAAGGCGAAGTGAAATACTATCTGAGGGTTTCTTACCACCAATTGCAACAAGTCAAGATTCGGGAACATTTCAATGACTTCAAATTTCAAATCTAACCTTCAGGTGGTCAGCAATAGTATTGGCTTCCACTGGGATATTGACTTCCACTGGGATATTGACTTCCACTGGGATATTGAATTGAACCTGGGACTCTTGAATTGAGCCTGGCGTAATCGGTGATGAGTAGTCTGGGAAAGACTAATAGGATCAGTATCAAGATCCCAAAGGTTAGAGATCAAAAAAATCAAGAGGCGATCAGGGAAGGGGGCTGCTTGTCTTTATACTGCGGAATTTATACTGCGGGATTTATACTGCTGGGGTGTGCCTCCTGCATACATCGATCACATTGGTCGAAATCAAAAGTTCCTAATACTAGTCGTTGGTCTAAACCAGTGGTTCCTGATACTTTTCATACTCGATCCAAGCCTGAAAACCATTGAAATCTGGTTACATTACACTATTTCCTGGTTGTGGAATTCCTTTAGTTCTGGCTTGAACTCTACTGTGGGGTACGGATGTGCGGTGCGAAAAGCGACTCATCGCTCTGATCTGAGCATACTACTTGACACCATGGAAAAGAACCTCTTTGTGGCGGAAGAAGACGAAATGTCGGATGTGCCCAGCGGCATCCAGAGCGGGATCGAATACAGTGGCGATATTCCGGCCAGCGAAGTGGCCAAGCACGACGCCATGGACTGTTTCCCAAGGCAAGAGACCGAGGCAGAAGCAAGAGCAGGAGCAGAAACATCAGAGACGCTGGCAGCGTTGGAAGCACCCAAGGGACTAGAGGATGATCCCATCATCAAGAGCATTCCATTGATCCATGGAAGTGTGCCCAATCGGGTGACACAGCTGCTTCACCTTCTCCAATTCACAGGAAGAAACAAGATGCAGAACTTCTCCAATAGCATGTTGCGGACAATGATGAAACCCGAAAGCCGGGTGGTGGAGCTAAAAACACCAATGGATACCGCCCGGTTCTATGATGAGAACCGGACCGAGGAGTTGGGCATGCGGGTGGAAAATGTGCTGCTTCAAGGCGTGATGACGGAACAGGCGGGCGGCTTGTATGCCGGCAAGGCCATTGTCGATAATCAAGGCGTGGAGAAAATCATCTTGACGCCGCTTGATAGTTCGGCCCAGCTCCGTGCTCTGTTCAAGTACATTGATGATTTGGATAGTGCTCGTGTGGCCCAGATGAGACAGGACCATGTGCAGACCGACACGCTGAAACTGACGGCGGTGCAAGTGCTCCAAACCACATCCAAGGCCAGTCTGCAGATCAGTTCCGAAGGCCCATCGGCGGGCGCTGCTGGTCTGTGTCTTCGACACGTGAAGAAATTCAACGAAGAGTCGTGGCTGGCGTTGAGTTGGAGAAGTTCCGGGGACTCGGCCACCTCGTCGCTCGTCGCTTCCATGCAGAAGCCGTCGTCCGATCTCGTCTCCGCCACCGCCAACCTCAGCGAGTTTATCAGTTGATCCCTCAGTCTCCAGATATGATCCAGATATGAATGTCCAGAGATGAAGTCTTGAGATATGAATGTCCAGAGATGAAGTCTTCAGATATGAATGTCCAGATATGAAATGTCCTGATACTGACTACTGATTACTGGTTCTGACTCTGGTATTGACTGTGGTACTGCCCTGATACTGGTACTGATTTGGACAGAAGGTTATGTGACAGAAGGTCATGTTACAAGAGAACATTCTGATGGTCTGGTTAATGGTATTGACGTCGTTGGATTTAATACCTTTTTGAGGCTGAATGGCGGATGGCAGTGATGCCAAGAAGTTGAGATGAATCCCGGGGAATTCCGGGCGAACAGGGCTCAAAACAGGGATCTGAAGGGATCTGAAGGGATCTCAAGGCCCATGGTTCTTGAGTCTCTAATCACCTATTATAATCATAGAGGATATATTGATGGTGAGTTCTAGATGCCCGTTGCTTGGAGTGGTCAGGTGATGGTCTCCGGGACATCCGTACACCAGTGAATATTTAAGCAAGAAACAAGAAAACAAGGGTCATCGAGAGTAGATGGAAAATCCATAGAGTAGATGGAAAGTAGGGTAGATTGAATTGTATGAAGACTATATGGATTAGGGCGTGTCCTGCATATAACATAGAAGTATGCTCATACCTTCAAAACGAACCCGAATTTTACCCAGAAAAGTCCCAAGGATTAACCACACTCCAGACTTTCATCAGTATATTCCATTGACCAATCAGAGTAGGGGATTGTGAAGTTGGTAAAAGTTGGTGAAAAGAGAGTGTGTGTTTGAGGATGGGGCGAGTGCTTATCTGCAGTCCCGATAATGCGAACTCTCTTCTCATCTCATCTCTCGTCTCTCCACCACATTTTCATTCTCCAGCACATTCTTTAGCCAAAAAATGGACGACGAACTTCTCCTTAATTTTGCAGCTCCAGACCCAAACTTCAAGCCCAAGGCCGCAGGCCCCAAAGTGCCATGGCGGGAACGGCGGATCGAAAAACTCAAGGCCAACGGCCAAGGAGTCAACTTCTCACATATCGATAAAACCAAAGATCGACTTGGCCAAAAAAACCCAGCAATTGATCGAAGCCAAAGCGGAGCAGGAAAAGGTGATCGGAATTTGGATCTGCTTAAGAATAAGGCCCAGAAAATGTTGGACCAGGTCAACGGCGGTAGGAAGGGGAAGCCAAATGCAGGAGACAAACCAGGAAGAACCGGAGACAATCACAATTCAGACAAACTGGGAAGAACCGGAGACAAAGCAGGAAGAACTGGAGACAAAGCAGGAACTGCAGACAAAGCAGGAGATAATCCAGGAAGTGGAGACAAACCAGGAAGTGACAAACCGGGAGACAAAGGCGGAACGGAAAAGTCTGGGAGGTTCATTGAATCTTCAGGAGATAAAGGCGGAGCCAATAGTTCATATGTTTCTTCGCTCTTCACCCATCGCCCCCAAACCTCGCTAGCCCAAACGGAAACAAGCGAAAGTGCGGGGGCCCAGAAACCGTCCAATGCTCCTCTCAATGATAATAGCACGTTTGCCGAAATGGGCTTGGAGCCAAGGTTGGCCCTGCACTTAACCACTTTGGGATACACGGCCCCCACCAAAGTACAGAGGCACGTTTCCCCACACATGATGGCAGGAAAGACGGATCCCGATTCCGGTGCCGATTTGGGGTCCGATGTGGATCTCTTTGTTAAGGCACAGACCGGGTCGGGCAAAACCCTTGCCTTTTGTCTTCCGATTCTAAGCCGACTCATGGGCCAGAACCTTGACCGGACCAGCGGGCTTTTCGCCATCATCCTCACGCCCACGCGGGAATTGGCGTCCCAGATCCATTCGGTGCTCGAGCAACTTCTACGTTGCCACCACCAGTTGGTGGCGGGAATCGTCGTTGGAGGCGAAAAGAAGAAGCTGGAAAAAGCCCGGATCCGGAAAGGTGTCAATGTCTTGGTGGCCACGCCCGGGCGCTTGGCAGATCACTTGGAAAACACAGAGTCCTTGGACATTTCCCAGGTGCGCTGGCTTGTCATGGACGAAGCCGACCGGTTGGTGGATTTGGGGTTCCAGGAAACAATCACCAAGATCACCGACCAATTGGCTCAGCGTGCTGCTCTTCCACGAACAGCAGCAAAGTACCCCCAGTTGCCCCGGAAAAGAATCAACATCCTTTGTTCCGCCACCATGCCGGAAAATGTCAAGCAAATGGGAAGCACGATGTTGGAAAACCCGCGGATGATTGCCATGGATGACCAGGAGGAAGGCGGCGCCTCGGCGTCGTTAAACCTGGCGGTCTCGTTGGCTCGTGCCCCGGACCAATTGGTGCAGAACATCATGGTTGTTCCCCCCAAGTTACGTCTTGTGACGTTGGCAGCAAACCTTAAGAAGGTGGGCCAGAACCGGGACTCCATTTGCCGCACCATGGTTTTCTTCTCGTGTTCCGATTCCGTCGATTACCATTATGACGTGTTTTCTCGCCAGGGAAAGGTGGTGGGAAAAGAAGGGCCAATTGAGCTGGAAGATCTGGAGCTGGAGGAGGAGCTGGAGGACGAAGAGCTGGAGCTGGAGGAGGAAGAAACAAAGGGAAAGCGTGGAAACTTCGGGAAAAGGGGCCGGAAAGGCGACGAAAGGGGAAGGAAAGGGGGAAAGGAAAAGGAAAAGAAAATCCCCAATACCACACCTGCATTCAGAGAAGTCCGTGAGTCCAATACCAAACCATGTGTTTCCACAGCACCGCTTCTTGATGAAAATACCGTGGTGTTCCGTATGCACGGGTCGTTGACCCAGCAATTACGGACATCCACCATCCAACAATTCGCCAACAACGACAACAACAAGGGCAAGCATTTGGTGCTCTTGTGTACGGACGTTGCATCGCGAGGCTTGGATCTTCCCAACATCGCCGAGGTCATCGAGTACGACCCGCCGTTTTCCCTCGACGACCATTTGCACCGGATCGGGCGGTCGGCCCGTGTCGGCAACAAAGGTATGGCATATTTGTACCTTTTGCCCGGCCAGGAAGAAGGGTATGTCGACGGCAAGCTCCGGGCCGTGCACCCCAAGACGGAGAATGTCCGGGTGTTGGACTATGAGCGTTTGCTCGAGCAAGCGTTTGCGCAGGAAGAACCCGAAAAGAAAAAACGCAAGAGTGACAAGGTCGACCCCAACGCCAAGCCAGGAAAGTGGGACGTCCATGCCACCACGTGGCACTTGGAGGTGGAGCGGTGGCTTTTGGAGGATTCACATGCATTGTCCAAGGCTCTGGACGCGTTCATCTCCCATATCCGAGCGTATGCCACGCATTTGACGGCGGAGAAAATGTTCTTCAACGTCAAGGTCTTGCACTTGGGACATTTGGCCAAGAGCTTCGGGTTACGGGAAACCCCGAAGAAGTTGGGCCGCTCCAATACCTCGCTGGAGGCCGACAAACGCAGGGAAGATCCCCGCAAAAAGATGTTGCGCATGGCCCGTTCCATGGAGAAGGCCACCAGCTCCGAGTTCCACTATTGATCCCATCTTTCAGTCTAGACTTCATCTTTTCAGTCAAGTAGATCTTTTCAGTCATTCCATTGGAACTGCAATGTATATTGGAAATCCCGAAAACTCGAATCATTCAAGTGTAGAACCGTTTGTATTGATACCTAACTCTGGTTAAGCATTGGCCACAACTGGTGGTTTTCGCCCAATTGATAAACCAAAGTCCGTTTCTGGTAGTATGCCGCATCGAGGCGGAGATTGTCCACAATATCATCAAGCAAAATGGCCTTGCCTGCATTCAAGCCGTCGCCAAGCCCCGGGTGCCCTATATTCACAACATGGATGTGGAAATGATAGTATGAAGGCTGGTAGTGCACGAACAAGCGGAGCTCGTCGGCAGGAAGCCCATACACCTCCAACACTTTCTCCTGGATTTCCCGGCTAATCCTTTCAAGGTACTCCACGTGTTTCCCTTCCAAATCCCGCACGCTGGCCAAATCCGTCCGCTTCACAATGGCCACCAAGTACAAGTTGGCCACCGACGTGCGGTCCCACTTCATATCCGGAAGCAACACGTAGCCATTGATCGGGTCTTCGTTATGGTGAACAACCGACTCTTTTTCCTTGCCGTGGTACAAAATATTGTGAACCCACTGGATCCGGCTTCCCTTCTGGGTCTGGATGTACGGATGCACAATGTCCCTGTACATGAGCGGGGATTCCTTGACCAAGTGATATTTTTGGACCGAGTACTTCTGAACGTGGGTTTCGGAAGCTGGACAAATCACATTGAACTTAACATTGGACGTGTGTGTTGCTGTGTTCCACGAGTAAATGTCGTTGGCACTGAGTTCCTGCACATTGGCAAGCTCTTCCACGTCAAAGTCAGCGGGAAAGATACTCTTTTCCACGCTGACTATGGCCTGCTGCCCTTCGATGGTGCCAAGAAGTACCAAAGTCTTATTCTGGGTATTGTTCTGGAGAATGCGTTGCGGATGAAACGACATGGGTTTGATGATAAGCTAAGTGCACTGAACTTGGGGCACTCGATGTACGTGAGACGCACGTGACCCACACATTAGATTTTGCACGTGACTCGCACGTGATCCACGGTCCATTGCCCTTGATAATCTGCAGTCAGTAATTCGAATTAACTTCGAGGTTAATAGAAGATATTAGTTTTCTTCTTCACTTCTCATCTCATCTTATCAAAATACTTGAGTTCGCTGCTAGTTGATGAATCGGTTGGACAGTCCGAGGTAATCAATTAGAAGACTATGCAAAAAGCTGCTCGAAAGAAAGAAGCGGGAGTCTAAACAACTCTTATGTCCCGACAACGGCAAGGAAGTGTCCGAATCACAAAAGACTCGGAAAATTGTTCGTGTCCATGCTGCCCGTCCTCCAACAGGCCGTATGGGCAAAGCGCCAAAACGTGTGACCGCCCAACAATCTGAAGAGAATATCTCGATTTGGGTGAATCAGGAACGAGATAGAATGACTCCGTCTTGAGGAACTTCAAGAAGAAAGAAGTCAAGATCAGCGCAACCCTTTTGAAAGCATGAAACACAGGAGCCAGTCAAAGATTGTAGGGATTGTGTAGAGCTAAGCGTCCATTAGATAATAGTGATGAGGAAGGAGAAGAAAAAGGAGAAGGAGAAGGAGGAGAAGTAAAAATTAAAGATTAGAAATTTAGGGCGGGGGTGCGCCTTTTATATTAAATTTGCGGGAGGGGTAGCCCCTTTTGTGTTTGTGCATGGGGTGGGCGTGCAGCGCCATGTTTCAGATTTTGCAGCCACCTGCGACCTCACCCCGAACATATATAAATACCCGGTTCGCACCATAAAAAATGTCCGATTAAAATTTACTACACTACACTATGCTACACTATACAACGATACGCTTGCCTGATTCGACCGATTTAAGCTATTGTTCGTTATATGAGCCGAAATACCCGAAGGAAGGAAACCAATTGGTGCCAAATGAATATTCACACTAGAGCTTAATGGTGTATACAAAGCAATACTGGTGATGTTGGGTTACTTTCAGAAAGACGGCATTGACTATCAGGAAACATTCTCACCAGGGATACGATTAAGAGAGCTTGAGGATGGTGTTAGCCATTGCAGTGAAACAATGTTTGGTAATCAGACAAATGGATGTCACGGCTGCGTTCTTGAACGGAATATTGGGGAGAGAAATCTATATTACAGTCTTAAGGATATGTTCAGCCGGGAAAAAATATTCAGGTCTCAGATTTAAGAAGTCTCTATGGATTAAAACAGACACCAGCGTGTGTGGACTACCAGAATTTCAAGGAAAGTTGATTATTATTGCGTCATGTGTCGATGATATACTAGGTCTTGGGCCAAACGTCTCATGTGTGAAAGAGGAACTGTTGAAACTCTCCAAGAATTTTGATACGAAAGATCAAAGAAGTTCTTATGAACATACAAGTCAGGGGGTTGAATCTTGAGGATTACATTTGTTCCAGTCTTGGACTCTAAAACTGACTCGAAACACATGGTAGTCTTTTCCTGAAAAGGTCATTTGTTTTCTGTTTAGTCTATGGACTATGAAGTCCAGGTCTACGTTCTTCTACAACTCATGGGTTGTGTTGGGATGAACCAAAGGGTTTCAATTATTGGGAAACGTACCATATCAGTCAGTCTGGACGATAGTGTGCATTGATGGCATGCCAATGTTTGGAGTACCCCATGGACAATGTCTAGGTAAAAGACTTGGATTGACTTGATGATATTTGTCAGCCTTGGAAAACTCCCATGGTGATTGTGTTGATGTATTGGTCATTTTCACAATTACCAATATCATTTCAGTGACGTTTTTCTACAGGAGACTTCAAGAAAGATGTTTGGCCTGACGCTGCTCTGAACAAAGCAGTAGTCGAACCAGGGAGTCAATGAATATTTAAGGGCCAAGGAAAGTGTCAAGTGCTTAAGTACCCAGTGGTTAATGTTTGAAAGGTCAAGGAAAAGCACCAAGTGGTTAATGTTGGAAAGGTCAAGTGTTGTCACTCTACTTGATCGAGTCTAAGGAAGTGACCTGAAGACATTTATGGAGCAACTGAATTGGTTTGACTTGGAGATTTCCATCTATTCGTGGACCTGGCGATGTCTCTTTGCTAAGACTTACGTTCTTTGGGTCTAGACACTGAAAGAGCTAAATGTGGAATTTGGTGGACATTTAGGGTGATTGCACTTGAATTGTTTCCAATATAGGACACTATGTGGCTGTTACAACTAAGACTTGATCCATTGAAAACCAATGAATGGGGGGGGGGGGTTTGCTTATATGTCGATGAGCTGGCATTATCTGCAGTACGCGCAATATGTGCAGGTTCGCTGGGGGTCTTATCTTTAAGGTTCCAGCAATGGCAACCATATCAATTAATATGGATGAAAAGCCTATTTATGTTGAAATGGATTCTTCCAAGTTTCAGCTAGTTTTATCCAGTGGGTGTGGCCAGAAAGCCTACCGTTTTATCATGCACTCCTGCACATGGTCGCCCATGGCTGCATATCTACAGCATGATACATCGGTGTCCAGTATTTCTGGACCTGGAAGAGTCTCCCGAGTGTGATATCCTTCACTCAAGAGTCAAACACCCATTTATCATCGTATGATGTGATGATGTATGACACGCAAGACCCGTGTACAAAATACAGTTGGTAGTCCAAAGAAGAGTATATTGGACTTGAACAACTGGATGAGCAGTTTAGAAGATGATTCCTTTATAAAGCTCAAAAACACCAAGACGTTCCCGGTGTACCTCATCCCATTTCCATTTAGAGTGGAGCTCGAAGAAACAAACGAGGTGGACTTTTTCCAAACCATCAGCGAAACAAACACCAAGGACTGGCTCAATGCTCTTGACTACGCCAATAGGCATTGGTTCTACTCACGTGCCATCAACTATAAGGTGCAAAGCCTCAATCCTACGTTCGGGCTCCCGTTGAGTGCCATCTGAGCACGTGAAAAGGCCCAGATCCCCAAGTTTCTCCAGTTGATTTACCAGGCCAGGCCGTTGAGGCCGGCGATTTACCGGATCAGCACGTCCATCAGCGAGCTCAACAGCATCAAGCAGGAAATCGACCGCACTGGCCAGATCAATTTCAGCGAACTACGCGTCAATGTCCATGGTCTTACCAGCCGTCAATGTCCATGCTTTTACCAGCTGTGCCAAGCTGTGCTTTCGGGAACTCCCCGATGCTCTTCTTACCGATGATCCACGAGGAAAAGAAGAGGTTTATCCGTGCAACCGCATAAACGACAGTTTGTTAAAGAAGGTATTGTCTCCTATAAATTGGGGGAATTTATACTTTTGGGGAGTCTTATAAATTGGGGGAGATTTGTTGAAATATTTATAAACATTCTTCCATTGAAAATACTACAAAAAATCAACACAGATTGATTAAATGTCCTTGGAAAATGCATTAATGTCAACCTGAAAATACACTTTTTGCTGCCGGTTCCATGTCTACTATACTTATGCTTTGTGTAGTAGTATAATAGTATAATAGGTATACTCTTAAGATTAAGAGGTAAGTTAGTTAGTAACATTTATAATGAACGGATTCACATAAATTAATATGAAGAAAATATCCATATAAATATAGGGTGCTGTTTCAGGCGAAACCAATTCGCCAACTTCGCCAACTTCCCAACTTCTTCGGAACAAGGAATTGGTCGAGCAGCCAAGAACCAGAGACCTAGTTCCATTTCTCCAGTTCCATTTCTCCATTTCTCCAGATTTCTCCAGAAAAACAATGAACGGTTGTCAACAAAGACAATTCGAGAGTTCTGAAAAGCCAATCAGGATATCAGAATCTCAATAAGATAATTAAACAGATTTCTGAGTCTGGAATTCAATTAAGGACTTTGTATCAATGATGGACTTTAGCCTTGTGAAACCTTGGCCCATAGTCACAACGGTGAGGTAATGGATGGTGTTTTGGATGGTGTATTGGGTTTGGACGGAGGTATTGTGGATACCTAGAAATTGAGGATAGGCTAATCTTGAAGTATGGTGGGAACAGCAGAAGTACTAATGACCCACTGCTAACCTCCATCACTTTCATTGTCACTGTCACTGTCACTGTCACTGATCGCCTGACCATTTCGGTAGTCACTCCAACACCACCTGTCACCCTGTCACCCTGTCACCCTGTCACCCTGACCACTTGTCACCCTGTCACCACCTCAGCAAACCTAGTCATAATCCGATAACTTGTTTGACACTTCCCTGATCCTCATCACTTCAGCTGATCAATACCCTAAGCATTAAACGGTTGAGCGCCTGTTCAATAGTATGAATCAGTTAGACACTAGCCAATACTGGCCAATCACTGACGATCACTCTTCATCAATTTCCATCATTTTCCATCATTTTCCATCATTTTTCCGTCATTTTTCCATCATTTTTCCATCATTTTCCATCATTTTCCATCATTTTTCCATCATTAGTCCCAGTGTTTGCCCATAAGTTCAACCACAATCCACTAATTCCATCTTTTCATCCTGTTCCACTGTACTGACACAGTATTGTTTACCGGTACGTGGTGAGGAAGTACTTTTCTATACTTCTCTTGAATTTGCTTCCCTTTGATTCCTTTTTCTTGGAGTCACTGTTAGATTCCTTTCTGCTCGATTCCTTTGGTGGTTTCAGGTTGCTTGCTTCATGGTCTCTGTCAATACTATGGGATTTGACCTTGACTGTCTGCCCAGTGGAACTAAATCCCTCCATGGACGCCTGATCACTGGCATCCTGGTAAATAGCCTGATCAATTGGACTTGAAGGCGAGTCTAGGGTGTCCATTTTTGGACTCTGGGTACTCAATTCCATTTTTTGACCTTCACTTGACAATCCATTTGTCTCTGAATTCACCAATACTGGTTCTGCGGTCTGAAAACCTTCTTCGGCCCGAAACTGGTCTCCATCAACCACGATTGCTTCTCGTGAAGACCCTTCGTTGGGGATGAGAACTTTTTCTGGCCGTGAACTCAGATCTCCAGAAGAGGCATCCACAAATTCTGTTTTAGACGAGGTCTTTTCCACAGATTCTGTTGTCACATCTGTTGCTGCCACATCTGTTGCTCCAACACCTGCTGCCACAGAAGTTGTTGCTGGTGGAGGAGAAGACTGAAATTCAGTCTTTTCATTGGTTGATTGGGTTTGAATTTCCGTCTGTTCATTGATATCATTTTGGGGCTGAATTTCAGACTGGAGATTGCGTCCTGCATCGATGGATGTATCAGAGAGAACCCTTGGTTTCCCATCCTGGTCACTGACCAAAACAGAAAAAGGTCTGCTTGGTCCCGTTGATTCCTTTTCCTCAGGATGGTCCATGATTGGAATCTTGGAAATTCGCTTATCTGCAGCTTCGTCCATCTGGTCCAAGTTCTCGGGTACATCCACAAACTCATCAGTCTCGTCCACCTCTGAAACCACATCTGATGAAACCACATCTTCTGGAACCATTTCTGGAACCAGTGCAACTTCTGACACCTTTAAAGCTGGCAAAGACTC
Organism: Metschnikowia mauinuiana; assembly: GCA_002374555.1. Taxonomy (NCBI): domain Eukaryota; kingdom Fungi; phylum Ascomycota; class Pichiomycetes; order Serinales; family Metschnikowiaceae; genus Metschnikowia; species Metschnikowia mauinuiana. Next base: position 9,525 of record NKZY01000680.1, on the reverse strand, counting down.
AGGAATTCCAGGATCAAGTGTGGGACCCACTTTCGATTCGGCCACTTCCGATTCTGCCACTTTTTGTCCTGGTGATACAGGATCCACTATGGATTTCGACAATGTAGATATTGGTAATGTAGATCTTGGTAATGTAGATCCTGGGGAATCTGCCACTTGAGAGTCTATCAGCTTAGAATTGAGGAATGTAGAATCTGGCAATTCCGGTGATTTTGTCTTGGACACTGGCAATTCTGGTTCTGGTTCTGGTAATTCAGAATTGGCTTGGGCAGAAAAATCGGATGGCCCCGAACTTTGCGTCAATACACTGGCGTCGCTCACACTATTCTTTCTCTTGTTCTTTTTGAAAATGGAGAACGGGTTCTTCTTCTTCTGTTTCTCCTCTGTACCCCTCTCCTTTTCTGCTTCCTTGACAAGCTGTTCCCTCCTTTTTTCCTCTTCCTTCAACCGCCTTTTTTCATCCTTTGAGCGCTCTTTTCTGGTTGTGCTTTGGCTCTCTCCATCCCCATTCCTCATCGAGCGCATCAGGAACTCTTTGTGGTGGTTTTTGTAGACATAATTGGTACTTATTCCCGCAGCCTCCACCTTCAGCCTCTTGACGTCTGTTTTGAGTTTTTTCTCGGATTTTTTCCGGGCAAAATTGTCCAATTCATCTGGATTAGGCAGTATGGGCGAATTTGAAGCCGAAACTGCATTTGTTTCCGTCCCATACACCTTCAGCATCGCCACTTGCATGGCCTTATCGTAGAGATCCAAGTTATCCTGCTTCATTTTTTCCGTTTTGAGCATTTCTTCTTTCTGCAAGTTCTTGGAGTCTGGTTGGCCGTATGGAATGGTTTCCACGGTCTCCAAAAACTTAATTGAATTTACGCCAGACGTCATGGACGAAAGACGTTTATTTTTGGAAGGTGGAGACGTTTCAAGGGCCCGTGGGCTCGAATGTTGGTCTTTTCGGACGGGCGAAGCCTCTTTGGATGCAGGAGAAGTCTCATTGACTCTAAACGCTGCTGCCGAGTTGTTTTTCAAGATGGATTTGAGCCTTCTGCCTGATTGTGTGCTGGATAAGGAGTTTGCACGGCCGTTGGGTGATGCGTTTCTGATTCTGGCCGGAGATTCAAGAGCATATAGCGGATTGGCAGGATTGGGTTGTTGATTAAGCTGGGAATTGGCTGAATTGGCTGAATTAACGGAATTATGTTGAGAATTGCCCGAATTGAGTTCGGAATTGGCTAATTCCTGGAGTCCACCAGGACCATTATTTGCACTCGATAGAGGATTTCCATGATTAACTTGGATTTGGGGGTTTCCAGGATTAAGTTGGTTTTGGTTTTCATTCACGGTATCACCAGGAGCCTCATTATTTCTTCTCATATCGTCTAGATATGTATAGTCAAAGTCGGAAAGATCCTCCTCGATCTTCCGCAAGTTCGGACTGGCCTGGAGCACGTTCAAAGGCGTGTTTTTAAGGGAATTGCTCCTCAGACTTGGCCGGGACACGTTGGTGGTTTTCGTCTCGATGATGTTGGAGCCGTCCGCCAAGGTTCGGATGGTTTCGGTGGTGATGGACTTGGTGCGGCCCGAAGCATCGACGACTTTGGTTGTTTTGGTGGTCACCACCTCTTCTTGGTCGTTGTAGTCGTCGAAATTGGCAAACTCGTCCTCCTGCTCCTCGGGGAACTGCGATAAGCGGTTGAACCCGTGTTTTCGGGGCGCCAGCCGGATCGACCCGGATAAGGAATTGGAGCGGGACTCGCCCCGAAGATTATGGCCCGACATGGAGTTGGCCCGAGAATCGTGCCGAAGCGTTGGGCCGGAAAGCGAGTTTGTTCGGGACGAAAGCGAGTTTGTCCGGCCCGTAAGCGAGTTGGTCCGAGACTCAGGCCGACCATGAGACCTTAGGCTATACGATCTCTGGCCATTGGACGCCATGGGGGTCCTTGGCCCCGCCACATACGACGCTTTGGGCGTATACGTATACGACTGCATGGAATTGGCCCTTTTGTACTCGCCCAGGGAATTGGCCACGGGGCCCGACCGGTTTGCAGCCTGCCCCGTGGCGGAGGGGGGCAGATTGGCCTTGGTGTGCATCTGGAGAGCCGCTGCTGCCGCCTGGGAGGCGCCACTTAGGGACTGGGATCTCTGGCCAGGGACAGAAGGCGCTTGGTGGCGAGAGTACTCGTCATTGTACTTGGCAAAGCCATTGTAGTGGGATTTCTGGGGTTAGCGGGAAGAAGAAGAATGGGGTTGGGGGGTTTGGGGGTTATGGGGAAGCTGGAGAGGGGTGGAACGACACCTGCATATAAATACATTAGATAGCACCTGCATATAGCATCCAGCTTTCCCATACGGTCAGATTTTATACGTACCTTTCTTGAAAAGAGATTCACCATGGTAGTTACTACCAAAGTAGGCGAGAATGTAGCAAGAAAGGTGGGTGCGAGTAGGCTGGTGGTGTGTGCAGGAACGAGGAAAATACAGACCAGCCCCGCGTAAAACCGTAAGCTTTCAGCGCTATGTGCAGGCCCGACACTTGCATTGCGCACCCGTTACCAACGTCAATTCCACGCCCAGTTTCGGGGGTTCCGAGGGCCCATGTACTGCAGCCTCTTCACGCGCGGACTGCAGCCAACATCCTTCTGTGCTGGTGCTCGCATTCAACGGCGTCACTCAGCCGCAGCAGCAACATGCGCGACATTCCTCGGAATCAAAAACAGCAACTCAAGCGAGAGTAAGTTTGGGGTATTTGGAGTGTCAGTTTATCTCTGTCTTTCTTGCTGGGCCACGGAAACAAGCCTGTTGGACAATCATCGGACAATCAGACAATTATCGGACAATCAGACAATTATTAGACAATTAGACATGTATCGGTCAATCAGACAATTATTAGACAATTATTAGACAATTATTAGACAATTATTAGCCAATTATTAGACAATTATTAGACAACTCCTGGACACCTCCTGGACAATTCTTGGACAAATACAAGACATCATTAGACAGTTATTAGACTAAGACCAGACAATTTTGATAGTAATTTGCCAGGGCTCATAACCAGTTGCGCAATCTCATGTACAGCTTCGTAATCCGGCATGGATGTCTCGTTGCAAAGTAATAACTCGCTTAAGTAAAGTACATTAATGATGGCTTCGGTCATGTCTATTGTAGCTTTGCTTCTCTTAACTAGTAAATAGGAAATAACTCTTTCCTCCAATCAGACTTGGCCCTTAAATTTGTTATCCCTTCTATATAAAAGGCAACCTCAGTCCCTCTTATATCCCTTCAGCTGGATCCCTCCAATCCCCAGGGATATTCCAATACCCAATATCCTTGGGTATCTACCAAATAATCTTGCTTTGTTCAACACTTCCACATCTGAGAGGTTCAGTCCTCGCCGAGACTGATAGAGAGCCAAACATTGAGGCTGAAGAAACTGATGAAGATTTGGGATTTGGTTCAAGACAATCCAGCGTATTGTGCAAGTCTTAAATTCTTCTTCTTCTTCTTCTTCTTCTTCTTCTTCTTCTTCTTCTTCTTCTTCTTTTTCTGGAGTCATGCCTTTAGAAGTTTGCCCTTCAGAGCCATGGGCAGCCATGAGAAGAGTGTTTCCCTTATGGGCTTCATTATGGAAGTCCACATTGCCAAACAAATCATTAATGTGGTTAAAGGGGTAAAAAGTGTTTTTTTGGTCCCACTCCCTGATAAGCGTTCACTTGTTCACATGGAACTTGGGAAGGATCTTTGTTTTCAAGGATCATTTCAGAGAATTCTGTCTGATTAACCCATTTGTTTTTGGATGTTGGAAATTGTATCACATATCAATAAAACTTAATTAATAAGATAATGAAGATTATTAAAGGCAAATTATGGCAAATTATGTATGAATGGAATATGGAATGGAGAAGAACAGCTTTAAAAAAAAAAAACATAATTCGCGAACTTAAATTAAGGGGAATTTATCTTCTTTTTTATTTGGCCGCTTTGTTTCAGATTCGCCACCCTTTTCTTTTTGTGTGCATAATCTCACAATACTTAAACCCCACTATTTTTCCTAAATCCACCTTTCGCTACCATCTTTTTTATGAACCCTTTTTATGACCCCCTTACTACCATCCACTCTTTCCGATCCCTTTCCTGACAATCCCGCCTTTCACTGGCCCTTTCCCATCAATACGATGAATTCCATATTTTTTTTGACTCTTTCTTCTGGAGACGCTTCCAATTCTATATCCTTATATCCATCAGTTTTGCAGCTCTGATCCATGGAAGAAAGCTTGAAATGAAAGAGTTTGAGCATCGAATGAACAAAAGCCTTTACACAGGAATTCCAAAGGACCTTGGAAACGAAAATATCATCTTTGAAAAGGTGTAGCGAAATTTATGGGCTTAGTATGGGGCTAGTTCGAGTTATAAAATGTGGGGCAGAAACTTTGTTTGAATAAAGATGGTATAAATATCGAAGTCGTCACATAATACTGGTGAATCCCACATAATTCCAGTGAATGGTGGAGGAAATTGAACCAATGGCAAGCCCCGTTTACCCTGAAAACTCCACCAAGAATCACAATGTGAGAAAGCTCTTTTCTGAAGCGGTTGCCAAAACTAAGACTATCGTCTGGAACGGTCCACCAGTTTTGTTCGAGTCCAAAAAGTTCATTATGGTACCAAGTCCTGGTTGGAGGATGCTGTCAAATTTGCCGAGGCTGGTGACACTGCTTTGTCGCTAAAACGTTCGGTGTTGTTGAAAAGTTGACCCGTGTCGACCTCAGGCGGTGTCTCTTTGGAGTTGTTGGAAGGTCCAGGTGTTGGCAGTACCAAAATGCAACTATTGGTCCTTCCAATAATCGATACTAAAATATCATCTTCAAAATCAGAAATGGACATGAGCAACAAGAATATTGTATCGAATACTTCAGTAAGAAGATTTATTGGTACAGACGTTTTTCTTCAGCTCTAACCTGATAATACATTCCTCATTCCTTACACTCTTTATATTTATAGTACTAAACATTATGATACCAAACCCACCTGTTATTCAATCTATTCTGAATGTCAATGTTCCAGGACATCATTGGACAGATCATCAACACCAAGCTCTTACTGATCCTGAAAAAGTCTTACTGATCCTCCTTTGAGTAGCAGAAAGAAAACTGGACTTTTGAGGTTAGTTTGTCAGTTTTTTGTTTTTGGCGGTAAAGAGCGTTGAGTCGCATCATGAGACGAAAGAGCCAGTCAAAGATACCCTCCTTTTTTATTAATTTTTTATTGCAGAAAATTTCCTTTGGCTGTCACATCTAATCACAGGTACACTGAAAAATTGGCTGCAATTTTGACGGGGGATCGCGCTACTTATATAGTAAAGCCCCCCTCGCCTGGAATGCATGCAGAACGCAACCCACATATCTGAAACAACGTGAAACACGCCAGTGGCAAACCCCGTGAACCTGTAACGAGTACAAACCCAAAAGAGAACAAACACACCCCAAAGGGGAACAAACACAAACCCAAAGGGGAATCATGATCCTGAATATGATCCTGAATCTGATCCTGGAACGTGAGGGGCATAAGGGGTATAAATGCAGCCAGTCGGCCAGGCATGCTGCTCAATTTTTTCTTTTTACTTACAGAGTGTATTTTACTGCTCTACTACTAGAATGTTCTGTTGAACACGTGGCCGCTAAAAATAGCACGTAATTAACGAAATGCACAGTTGTAGTGAAGATGGCGGTGTTTTAGTCAAAAGTGTGTGTGGCTGCAACTGCGCGGTTTGTCAGCACCCAGAGATTAGTAAAATCCTGCATGCGCGCCTCGGCTGGGACCAGGGGTATATATAAGTACCCCTGTCCCCCCAGTGGCCTTGCATGCTGCTATTTTACAAATATCTCCTTCCGTGTATAATAGCGGCGTTTATTTACAACATTAGCAGGTTGATGGGAAGAAGCTCTGGACCCATCTCTGAATCCATTTCCGAAACATTATTCTCCAGATCTAAAAGTATACCCGGAACAATGCCAGAAGCCCTAACCGAAACAATGCCCCGAGATCTGGGGGAAGGGGACCTGGCTGCAACTTCCAAAATGCCCACCTACTTTGTGTCCCATGGTGGGCCTACGTTCATGTACAAGGATGCCGATTACAGCAACCCGGGCGCTTATGCGTGCCTCCGGAAACTCGGCAAAAAGATCACCCAGGACTTGAAACCCGATTACATTCTTATGGTGTCTGCACATTGGCAATCTACGGGGTCTAGACTCGTTGAAATCGCCATTCCTCCAAATAGTGCAAAAAAGGGGCACTTGAATCCTGGTACAGGTGGTGCTTCTGCGTCTCTGGACTTGCAAGAAAACACATTGATTTACGACTTTGGTGGTTTCCCCAGTTACATGTACAATGAGTCATTTCGGACGCAGAATTCCCGCTTCATTTCTGACCACGTCAAGGAAAACCTAGAGAAAAATGGCTTTTCCGCTCGGTTATCCAAAAGAGGAATCGACCATGGCGTATGGGTTCCCTCGGCGGTGATGTTCTCCAGCCCTCGGAAGCAAGGCCAAGCACGTGACGCGCCCGATTCCGAAACCGGCCTTGATTTGGATATTCCCTTGGTGCAGGTGTCGCTAACGGCAAATGAAGGTGATTTCGATACCCACTACAAGTTGGGCCAGGTGTTGGGGCAGTTTCGGGAAAACCTCATCTATAGCCCCGAGAAAGGCCGTTACTTGCGGGGTCTCGTGATTTGTTCGGGAATGTCGGTGCATAACTTACGGGATTTGGGCGCTGCCATGCGGTCGAGCAAGCCTATGCCGTACGCCAAAAAGTTCAACCAGGCCATTTCCACCGCCTTGGAGAAACCAAACTTTTTACAGGCCTTCAATGACTTGAAGAAAACGGACCCCGTGCTTTTGAAACAAGCTCACCCGACGTTGGAACACTTTGTGCCGCTCCTAGTGGCCGGCGGCTCTGTGCAGGACGTCCAGGTGAAAGAGTTGTATAACAATGAACAACTTTCGCTTGGCTGGGGGATCTACGAGTTTAAAGACGGTGTCAGTGAAGAAGTAAAGAAGTGAAAAGTGAAGAACGAAGAAGTGAAGAAGTGAAGAATGAGTGAACATTCGGTTAATAGGTACTGCATCCAGTATGCATCCAGTACTGGAAGTTTACGTTTGTCTAGATATATATTATTATGCAATCATGAGTAAGCACCACACGCAAGAGTCATGGTTGAGCAGACTAGAGCACACCATTTCCACAATCGTTTCATGTTCATGTTCATGTTTCATGTTTCATGTCTGTTTCATGTCTGTTTCATGTCTGTTTCACATCCGTTTCAGGTCTGTTTCATGTCTGTTTCACGTTTCATGTTTCACATCCGTTTCAGGTCTGTTTCATGTCTGTTCCATGTCTGTTCATCTGTTCCATGTTTCAGTTCCATGTCTCACGTGATTCGTTGACTCACTTTAAAAGGTTCTTGACGGCCTCTTCAATAGACTTTTCATCCAAGCCGTCCAAACTGTTCTTCACCTCCCTGCCCTTTTCAAACCGAGCAGTTATACTGGGCTTGACGCCAAAAGACTCTCTCATCAAAACAGGCAACGAGGCGTTGGCGGCCTTTATGGAGGGGTAGTTTTTGAGCAAGAAGTTTCTCAAGGGGAGCGACGCAGAGCCGGTCTGCGAAAAGTGGAACCTGATCTCTTTCAAGGCGGACGAAACGGCGTACTTGGCGGACATGGTGTGGTGGATGAAGAATAAGATGGATTTGACTGGTTGAGAAAAGCGCGCAGTCACGTGCGCGCAGTCACGTGCTCTCCAAGGCGTGGTCACGTGTGTGAGCACGTGAGCATGTAAAGGAGAAAAGACCAGTACACCAAACAAAATCAATAACTAAGATTCATTTCGAAGCTGAATACATCTGGAAATATAAGATTGGAGGATTTCCTAGTTTTGGATAGATCAGTACACCCTAAAATCCAGGCCGGGAAATGAGTCCAGAAGTTCCATACTTACCAGAGTTATTGGTAGCCAATGAGATTCACGTGCCAGATGATGAGAGCGTTTATGTGAAGCAGTGCATATAGCGCACCTCGTCTGTATACAGTATAAATCAGTATAACACTAAATCAGTACAGTGTACTGGTTAGTTTAGAGTAGTAGGCTAGAATAGGGTGTATACAGGATAAATTAGTACAGTGATTTCATAAATTTTTAAAAAAAAAAAAAAAAAAAAAAAAAAAAAAAAAAAAAAAAAAAAACATATTGGGGCACGTGGTCTAGTGGTATGATTCTCGCTTAGGGTGCGGGCGGTCCTGGGTTCGATTCCCAGCTTGCCCCCATATTTTACAATTTTTTATTCAGTACATTTACTTCGAGTGCTCCATAGCACTCATCATCTGGGAGGAATCTAAATCCTTAGGGAATTCATGTAAGCCGATTGTGGCCCCCAATTCAATTACCGAGGTAGTGTGAGTTAGTGGTATAGCACGAGACCGGAACTCGACCGGGGTCACGTGACCAAAAAACTCCAGTGCACGTTTAAAACGACCCCCCCTCGCTTAAAAACATTCAAAATAACGTCCGGAATTTTGGGAATTAAAAAAACCCACCCACTTATTGTTTCGATGGAAAAGGGTGGTCTTGCGTTGGGGTCTTTTTCTGCTGACCTTGCCTGGTGTACGGGTGTGCGCTCTTCACCATGGCCCTATTCCGAGGGTTGCACCCATTCATCCCGGAACCACTATTTCCCCACATTTGGATCAGTTTCCTTCATCATAATTAATTTCTCCGCCTAAATTCGTAGTTATTTAATGATTTATTAGCTTTATATATATAAAAAGTGACTCTCTATTATCCCCTGGTTTATACAATAGATCTTATAATGCATCCCGAGCTTCATTCTTATCTTTTAATGGGTGGGCTATTCTTCCATTTGATTTAGGGTGTACTGGTAAAAGCTCTTTTTTTGATCCACCAAAAAAAACATTAGAAGGGTGACTGTTTCTTGTAAAGGTGTTCCAAAGCGTGGGCATATATAAATATAACTTAGACCTTAAATACATATAAAATGTTAAACGTGAGCGCCTTGCAACTCCTGCACGTTTTGCATGGGCAGGGAATGCACATGTAGTTTGTCCAGATGAGGACATCTTTTGTCCAGATTAGGACATCTCTGTCCAGATGAGGACATCTTTTGTCCAGATTAGGACATCTCTGTCCAGATGAGGACATCTTTTGTCCAGATGAGGACATCTTTTGTCCAGATGAGGACATCTCTGTCCAGATGAGGACATCTTTTGTCCAGATGAGGACATCTCTGTCCAGATGAGGACATCTTTGACATAGTTACGGAAGGATATCAGGAGATGTGTGTCGTCGTATTCTCTAGCCGAGGAAATATATAGTTTGTCAGAGAACAGACATTCACTTCAGTACTGAATTATAAGACAAGAAGAGAACATCACCTCCTCTTACTTAAGAGAGTTATTGGAGATCAATGAGGTAGTCATTCCGAAACACGAAGCTGTATATGAAACAGCG
>NKZY01000673.1:120331-149610 GCA_002374555.1 Metschnikowia mauinuiana | reverse complement strand
CCTTACTTAAGAGACTTATTGAATCCAAATGAGACTACTGTACCAGAGTATGAATCTGTATATGGAAATGCTCAACACTAGGAGGAAGACTCCTAGAATTTGGTGTACTGATGTTCCTGGGTGCAGTCGCGCGCAGTTGCACCATCAACACGCTCTTCTCATTCAAAACTCCTCCCCAGCTCCAAATGGTTCAAATCAACGAAATCAAAGAGCAGGACAAAAGCGCCCGCAGTGCTACCCATACACACATCAAGGGTCTCGGGCTCGACGAAAACGGGCTCGCCAAAAAGTCAGATGGCGGCTTCGTGGGCCAGGCAGAAGCAAGGGAAGCTTGTGGCATCATCGTGGACCTAATCAAAACCAAGAAAATGAGCGGCAAAGCGATTTTATTGGCTGGTCCTCCAGGCACGGGAAAAACAGCATTGGCCTTGGCCATCCTGCAGGAATTGGGTCCCAAGGTTCCCTTCTGTCCAATTGTGGGAAGCGAATTGTATAGTGCCGAGGTGAAAAAGACTGCTGCGTTGATGGAGAACTTCCGGAAATCCATAGGCTTGCGTATCAAGGAAACAAAGGAAGTGTATGAAGGAGAAGTCACGGAACTCACGCCGGAAGAAGCAGAAAACCCCTTGGGTGGTTATGGAAAGACCATCCTGCATGTGGTCGTGGGCCTCAAGACCGCAAAGGGTACCAAGTCGCTCCGTCTCGACCCCAGCATCTATGAAAGTATCCAAAAAGAACGCGTTGTTGTCGGAGATGTCATCTATGTGGAGGCCAATACCGGAGCAGTCAAGCGGGTAGGGCGGCTGGATGCCTATGCCACGGAATTCGACTTGGAGGCCGAGGAGTACGTGCCATTACCAAAAGGAGAAGTCCACAAGAAAAAGGAAATTGTTCAGGAGGTCACGTTGCACGATTTGGATGTGGCCAATGCCCGTCCTCAGGGTGGCCAGGACGTCTTGTCGATGATGGGCCAATTGTTGAAGCCCAAAAAGACCGAAATCACCGATAAATTGCGTGCCGAGGTCAACAAAGTGGTGGCCAAATATATTGACCAGGGCGTGGCTGAGCTCATTCCGGGTGTTTTGTTCATTGATGAAGTCAACATGTTGGACATCGAGATCTTCACCTACTTGAACCGAGCCTTGGAGTCGTCCATGGCCCCCATCGTGGTCTTGGCTTCCAACAGAGGCATGACCACCGTCAGAGGCACCGATGACGATACCAAATACCCCCACGGGTGTCCGCCCGATTTGATTGACCGGTTGTTAATTGTCAAGACCATGCCTTATGAGAAGGACGAGATCCGGGGCATTCTCCTGAAACGGGCTTCTTTGGAGAAACTCAACATTGCGCCCGAGGCCTTGGATAAATTGGCATACCATGGAGTCAACTCGTCGTTGCGGTATGCTTTGCAATTGATGGCTCCTGCAGGTATCTTGAGCAAAACGTTCAACCGGAACGAGATTGTGCTTTCGGATGTGGAAGAGTGTGAGTCGTTGTTTTTGGACTCGGCTCACTCTTTGCAAATCTTGGAGTCCACCAAGGGCTACCTTTAGTCCGTGTATGCCGGTCTGTGTATGGTCGCCTGCATATAACGTTAATACTGTATCAAAGTAAAAACATCCGTAGCACCAGTTATTCTTGGTAATCTATCAATGAAGTCTCCGCACCCTGTTCTTATCTTTCCTGTTCTTATCTTCCCTGTTCTTATCTTCCCTCTTGGGTTGAGAAACCAAGGTCATTTTGAGCCTATAAAAAATTTATAGGGAATGGTTGATCTGGGGAGGTGCCCCTTTATATATACCCTGGGGATATGCAATCCTGTATGTACCTGAAACACATGTAGGTACAAACACAAAACCATAAGCATGCAGGTGGTAAGCAGGTTCCCTTTATTCCGGATCGTGGGCTGTTTCGTAAAATAAGCCTAGCTGTGGATAGGCACCCGCTTATATGCAGGTGGATGGGGGCCAGAATGATCCATAATTAGTTTAGTCTCAGACCTTCAAATGGATACTTTTGTTCTCTTGAACTTAATGAATATACTTTCCCTGGAATAGAGGTAGATTGGTCCACATAAATTGTAAAACCACTCAAGTTCAAATATGATATAAGCACTGATTCAATAACCAACTGAAATTAGTAGTTTTGGTATTGAAGGAATGATTTTGCTTAGAAACCACCGGTCAAACGTCCTTTTCGAAATATTTCCTTTTGTTTTTTCGAATTCTTTCCAATCCGATGTTTTCCTCAAAGTACTAAACCCGGTACTGGTTCCATCTCACGAAACCACAGTACCTTGACCAATTTTCAGTATTCAATCCATCCATAGTCCAAAACCATGTCACCGAGCCCAATATTCCAATGGGATAAATAATATTTCAATCGGGTAAATACTTTTTCAATGGGGTAAATATTAATGAGTATTCAAGCTCTCTGGGAGGTTAGAAACCTGGAAGAAATAGCTAAGGAATCCCTTATGTCCTGCACATAGACGTGTTTCCAAATTGTCAACATAGAACTTGTCAAAATAGAAAAGTCAATTTGAAACATCTCAAAGGTCTTAATTAACCTATAATAAAGAAGGAGATAAAGAAAGGAAGAAAAAGAAAGAATGTGAAGAGAAAATAGACGGGTGTTGGTGGCGTCAAAAATACGATACCAGAAATAGCGGGCGCGTGCGACTTTATATATACCCCAGGATATTTTTTTGCAGCATGTTTCTTACGGCCCCTCCACCCCTCGTTTCAGAAAGGTGGCAAACGCATGCAAACAAAAGCAACACAAAAGCAACACAAAAGCAACACAAAAGCAACACAAAAGCAACACAAAAGTGGGGCGTGAAGTATATAAGAAGCCGCGTTTCCTTTCCAATTTACATGCATCTTTTTTTCCTTAAGCTTGACCCTTGCCCCTTTGGCATTTTAAAACAGAGACATGCACCGAAAGGGATGGAGCTATGGTGTCGAATCCTTTATGATCTTTCTCCTGCTTCGATAATAAATTGTTTGAGTTGAATAGGGATCTCCAACAAAACTCAGCTCATAAAAATGATTCCGGCTGTTATGAAGATGGTAAGTCAATGAATAACAATTACCAACAATCAGATTGATGAGAATATTTGAAACTAAATTTGAACGGGTCTTCCCAAGTCTAACGCTACGGGAATATGTCTAATGGATGTTACCGCCTAAGTCTACACTACTATTCTATACAAGGTTACTATAATACTATGACTACTGTCTACTACTTGTAGGGTTACTACAGCTATTACTACTGTCTAGTGGTACTGACTACTAGTCTAGTGGTACTGACTACTAATCTACATTGGGCTTGGTAGTAAGAGTCGGTGATAATAGTAATACTTACTTATAGTTCACAGTCAGTGTGCTGGTGGACGTGGAGAATGCAAAGACTAGTGGGTCACGTGATCTTCTTGATTAGTACATGCAATGAAATCTACTGATTATCGCCTGTTGTGTTATTTTGCAAAACCATGCTAGTGCCAATTATCGCATTCACTAATTACCATCCCAATAGTTCCATGGTAAGACTTGCTTACTGGAAAAGCAGTTTAAGAGGGTCTTCAACCTAATACCCAATAGCAGATCGCCAGAACCAGAAGTCCAGAATCATGTGACTTGTGCTCTTCTCATTAACCTCCAGTGTCCAGTTGAAATGATAACCATGAAATGCCAATCGATCTGACCGCCCCGAGGTTTGACCAAAAAAAATATCTATCTTGGAAAGAATCTGCATCTTCAAGGAACTCTATCTTGGAAAGAAATTTGACTGACAAAATGATATGGATTTGATTGAGTTCTTTCTCAATCCCTTCATCCGTCTTTCTTCCTCCTTAACTCTCCAATTGACCCAAGGAAGTGGCTTCGCTCAAAAACTCCTGCGCAGTCACTATATCGGTGCTTCCATACACCACGTTTTTGGCCGGGCGGTTGGGCTGGCTTGCCCATTCCGTCAAGTTGTGGTACTCCAAATAATTACCACCGCCAACCACGAAGACCACCGCATTATCATAGCTCTGGCGCTTGGGCGGCTTTAGGTGGCCGCCACGTGACTTGGGGTCGAGGTAGAGGTACTCGTCGGTGATCTGCACCGAGTTGTTGGACGCATGGTTGGGTTCCATGAGCGCCTCGACGATGTTGGTGATGGGAAGGGCCTTTTTGTCGGGCAACAACTTCTTTAAGCCGCTGGCCAAAGAGGAGATTCCCTCGGAGATGCGGCCTTCGGTGAGCCCGTACAATTTGGAAGAAAGCCCCGTGAAAAGCGCCGAGTTGTTCTCATTGAGCGGGGTACCGTTGGAGGTATGTTGCTCGCTTAACGTGACGTTTTTCGACAACTTGGCGATCTGCTTGAACTTGACAATGTACTTGAAAGCCGCCATATCAATCTGAGGGTATTTGGAGGCGAAGATGGCCTCGCAATCCGCCACAAACGATGGCGGCAAGTCCGTGAGCAAAAACAAGATCAAGAACGTGCGGAGCTTGTCCAGGGAATTGTCTCTCTTGGAGTCACTTTTCAACAAGTCCAAGAACTCGCTCTGCACCTTGGGGTTGGAGTAGTTCTGCTCCACCTCGAAGAACTTATCCAAGGACCGGGCCTCCAACTCCTTCAAAAGCGACGCAAGAACGTCCATGTGCATATCCAACGTGACCTTTTTGCTGGTCAACTCGGGCAACGCCTGCACAGCCTGCTGGATGAGCGAGGTGTCGGTATTGGCATTGGGGTCGATGTCGTTGAGCGACAGGATTCCTGTTCGGTTGGTCAACTCCTGGGCCTCTTTCTTATAGAGGTTCAACTCAATGTCGGCATTCTCCACCACGTCTGGAAACGGCAACTGGGAGTTTTTGTTCCAGAAGAAATCCTTGGGGTCCACGTCATACGCCTTGACTTCCGGAGTATCGCCGTACTTGGTGATTTTGATGGTATTGCGCCGCAAATGGAACACGTCGCTGACCATGCACTGGTAGATCCAGGAATGGGAGAACATCGAAGCAATGTCGATGTTCCTGTCCAATAGGATCAACACGGGCCGGTGTTGGATGGACAGCGGCGCCGAAAGCCCGGAGTTGGACACATAGTCCCGGAGTTTGGCGTGCAATTGCGTGGCCACAAGCTCCGCCGGCCCGTTTTTGGGGCACCGGATGATGGGCACCGCCTCCATGGTGATGAGCGTGGCCAAAAGCCCATCGGCGATCTGATTGGCCAATCCATGGATCATGTCCTCGGAGGATCCCGGGCTGTTGAACTGCACAAACACCCTCGGCACGTCTAGCGAAAACAAGTTGCGTTCCGTCACTATAAAGTCAAGGTACTGGTCGTACACTTGTTTGATTTTGCCGCCCATTCCACACAAGGAGACTTTTTTGGCGAATTCTTCCAAGAGCTCTCGCTCGATCTTCAGTGTGAAGTTGATGAAGAAGGATTCGTACTTTTCCTGCTGCAAATCCTCAATAATTACCGCCACGTTTTCAGGGGTGGGTTCGACGAAATAAATGGCGGGAACATCGGGCAACGGAGCTCTGGCGGCCGAAATTGTGCAGTGGACGGTGATTCCACAGCGCAAGAGATCGTTGACTCTTAAAATGGACGAGATGACTGCCTGGGCTTTTTTGTCCATGACCAAAACCTTCCATACGATTTCCTCGCTTTTGGACGCCAACGTCAAGTCGGGCGCGCCGTCTTGGTTGAGGTGGAGCATACGCTCCAAGGCACCTATGGGGTTAGTAAGGCCGAAATAGGAAGGAGGGGAATGACATACTGATCTGGCGGTCTCTGAGCGTGGTATCAGACATGGCGTGGAGTAGTGGTGTGTTGTTCGTGGTGAGCACTGTATGTCAGTACACAGGACATCGGTACATCAGTACACCACACATCAGTACACCATTGACCTGTATATTGTGATTGGGCTCGTACACCAAACACCTGTACATCAGACCTGTATATTGCAGTTAATCCTTTACACCAGTCTCCACGCCAAACCTGTATGTTGCGAATTGTTACACCTGTACACCGGCTGACCCTAAGTTTAAACCGACTCCGTTCCACTTTAACAGCGTTGCTTCAGGGGAATTTAGTGACGTCACGCTGGCTAATCATGACGTCGTGTCGCATTGCAGTGACGTTAGTCAAAGTCTAATCGCACTTCCTTTCGCTTGCTTGCATATAAGCGGAGTCGGCGCACGCTGTGTCGTACATGTAATCCGAGGGCCTCAATGTCGTCACCTCCCGAATGTCGTCGACCCCTAAACCTCGTCTTGGCACGTGCCAAACACCAAACACACCAAGACACCAAAACAAGAAACCACTACACCACTAAATCCGTACACCACTGCATCCGTACACCACTACATCCTTACATCCTTACACCGTCATCACTTAAAACCCCCCAACGATTCCGTGGTGAGACATTGCTGCAATATACGGATATTCGGGAGACATTGTTTCAAGAGCGAAAGATATCAACGGCCGTGCATATTGTGTGCAGGCTGCGCAGCATTGTCCAGTAAAACCCGAGCCCAAGGAATTCGCTCACATATAGGAGCGCCTTTCGCATGCAGCCGGATCATAGAAAAAGCGTACTAAACCAGCCTGGAGGATGGGGCGCCTGCACACAGTGAGGGATACATGCGGCGCGCATGCAGGTGCGTGTGCGGGAGCTGCGGAATCGGGGAATGAATAGGGCCCTATCTGAGGCCCAATGAGCGGACCACGCTTGGCCGCATCAAAGCTCAAGGGTGGTGACGACATTTCGTAGATGTGCGATATTGCATATACGAAGAGGATGCAGAAATCTCGTGCTTTCAACGTCCACAATACCGTATCACCTGACTGACTCGTCACCTGACTGACTTGTCACCTGACCATTATATCACCTGACCTTCTCATCACCTGACCATCTGGTGGTGTATAGGTGCAGAATGTCGCAGCCCTCTATTAAAGCATACCATGGTAATACGTTTGATTCACGACATTACATGTCTCATATTTGTATAATTTTATGTCCCAATGTCGCCATGGAGACACGAGCGATATTTCCCATACATGTTTCATCACGATCAGAAACCAACCCGACATTGTCGCCGTGTCGCGGTTTTCACACTCTTAAAAGCAAATGTTGCAATCCAAGAGTCTTGGTCTATGTCAATGTCGGTCAATGTCATTGAATGTCGGTCAATGTCCGCCAATATCCGCCAATGTCGCTAAATGTGGTCAATGTCGGGTCGGTCAATATCGATGTCTCATAAGTCTATTTCCATAGTGTCATGAGAATGTCGCGAGTCTATGCCACTCCATGTCTCATACGTCTATGTCTCATGAGCCAATGACTCTTCTCATGACAATGTCGCCGGCCGTCTGACGTCTCGCATAAGTCATCAGTCCATGGCCAGTCCATGTCCCATAGAATGTCGCAAACGTCTATGTCCATGTCCATGTCTGTCCATGTCTGTCCATGTCTGTCCATGTCCCATAGAATGTCGCATCTGCATGTCTCTCCATGTGTGCCATGTCGTCTACTGGTCGCTCCGGTACTCGACGATTCCTCGTAGCACCTTGATCTTCCCGTATACATCATGCTCAATGGTATTCTCCTCGCTCTTGACCTCCTTGGGCTTGTTCTTGTGCTCCGTGCCCGGCTTGGGCCATGTGCAGGTCAACCGGAGCCGAAGGCACTCCGTACACTTTGGCCGGGTTTCACAGCACCGTTTCTTCCGTTGCCGGCACGTAAGGCATCCCATCCGTGACCGCTTGGCCACTTTGCCCAGCCCGCCCACGTTCGGCGTCACTTCCCCATCATAATCTTCCTTGACGACCGTTTCATCCTGAGAGTCACTACTAAGAGACCCATGGCTTCCGTGCGTCCGGCCTCGCTGTTTCTTGGGGTCGCCGATATTGCTGACGTTATTGGGTAGTTGAGCCATGACTCCCACGGCTCCGTGGTTCCCGACATTCCCGACGTTCCCGACGGTTCCGACGGTTCCGACGGTTCCGACGTTTCCGACGTTTCCGACGTTTCCGACGCTTCCCGCGGCTACTGCTCCAACGGCTCCAACGGCACCAACGGCGGCGATAGCATTAGCCGCCAGGCCCGGTGCACCAGGCCCACCAGGCCCGCTGGTTCCGCTGCTGGAAGGGTGGCGTACGCCGATAGCGAACTGGTCCCATTGGTCGGCATGCATCTGGAAGTTGCCGTAGTTGTTGTTGATGATTTCGCCGGGGGCGAGGGCGTAGCCGGGCATGGGCATTTGGCTGTAAGCTTGGGGGAGCCCACGCATCATGGTCATGCCGCCGACACTGACGTTGTTGACGGCGATATTGGAGTTTGCATTCGTACTGGCCACTCCCACGCCGCCGACATTGCTAGCACCGACATTGACGTTGTTGGTGCCGACATTGCCGACATTCGTCGCTATGATGCCGTTGGCCATGCCTGCGGCGCCGAGACTTCCGTTGACCGCCGGCCCGGGGACCGGCAGCGTTTCGGCGCCTCCGTACTTGGAATCGTACGGCTTGCCCTGGCTGTAGTACTGCTGTTGTAGTAGGTTGGGTTGTTGCGGCCGCGACATTTGCGGTTGCTGCGGCAAGGGCTTCGGGAGCGGCTGGAAGGGAAGCTTGGATCGGGCCGGGGTGAGCTCGTCGCCGGCGCCGGCGGTCGCCGTGGTTTGGTATTGCCAAATCGGGGTTTGGCTGCTCATAGTTCTGGGGTTAGTAGATGTCGCATGGGGCGGCTGCTGCGGGGCGACATTGGGGCACCGCGTCGAGGCCTCGGAAGGTGAGTCCATGGCCATGTCTCGTGTCGTGCTGGGGCGGGCCGTGTCGTGTCCGTGTCGTGGGGGGTGTCGTGGTGATGTCGTGGGTTCGTATGTCGCGTAGTACCATCGAGGAGACTCAAGATCCGGGTCGTGACGATATCCATGTCGTGGGGTCCATGTTGTCAAGGTAGCCCAGGACAGCATTCCCCAGCATGAAACACGCCGGGAGACATTGGACATGGGCTTGGGAATATCTCACGACATGAAATGGACTTTCGACTTTCGACATTCGACATTCGACATTCAACTTGGGACATTGGACATTTGTAGACATGGCACTTTCCACAACATGTGCAAGCGGCTCAGGCTCACCGAAAACAGCTTTGGGCGGAGAAAACAACATACGGCTAAAAAGGATCAAATGCATGAACTGCTCGTGGGCAAGGATAATCTGAGTTGATTCGTAGCAGTGGGCGACAATGTCGTGGACAAACTAACTAGAAGAAAAGAGTTGACACTAGGAAGGACACAGAAAAGTGGAGTAGTAGGGAAAACTCCGAACGCATTGCAGTAGTATCTGGGTCAGGTACTAGATATAAAGGCATATGCTTAAACGACTAAGGAAAAGCAAACACTGCATGAAGAAACCAAATACAAAAAAAAAAAAAAAAATAAATAAAGAAGCACAAAAAAAAAAAGCCAAGGACGCCTTTTCCTCTCCCTGCCATGCGGGGCCGCGCGTCATGTATGTCTCTCTCTCTCTGTGTTTCTCTTTCTGTATGCATCTGCATGCACGCCGTCTTATGCAGTGCAGTATTAGGGGCCTCCTTGGTTGGGCTTCCATCATGGGTTTTTTCCCCCCCCCCCCCCCGATTCTAGCCCGGAATTTGGACCGCGCGTCCTCCCACTCTCGGGTTTGGCTCCTCCAAGGTTTTTGTTGCATTGCGATCGCCTTTCAATGTGCTTCCGCATCCGGCACAGTGGGCGAAGCACCAGTGCCTTTGCGCAGAACGCTTCAACTTTAAATTATTGCGAACTCAATTTGAATGGGGGAATACCTTGTTGTTCCTGCATGCACGGGCCTTTACCGCTCTGCTGCTTGGTAAAAAGCCGCTCTTCTGGGGCTCCTGTTGCTGAAACACGTCGTTGGCCTGAGCACGGCTGTTGGCGGTCTTTTTTGCGGTGGGAATTGGCTGGCACACGTGATCCGGCCACAAATTCTCTTCTGCATGCACAATGTGAATCTGTAATTCTTTACGCACTGCGCTGCACGCTTGGTGTGCTTAATGCTCATGTGCCATCCATGGCTCTCCAGATGCCCAGTACCCCTCAGAATTTGGCGCTAATGAATTGTTTCAGGGCAGTATGTTATCAGACCATTTAAGCTTGCAAGTGCTTGGGGTTTGGCGCCTGCAGCTATGCCGGGGCGTAGGCGTCCGTGGCCCCTTTAGTCCGGACTTAACTCTAGGTTACATGCATAAATTAGGGCTTTTCGGGCATGACGGTGCCTCCAGAGAAGTCAACATCGAGAGACGCACCGTCGCGACGCCATACTTGCGTACATCCCCGGCTGGAACACCAGTACCTCCGCGAGAGATGGTAGCCACACATCCGTACACCACGGCCCCCCCCCCACTTGCCCCCCCCCCCCCAAAATTTCCAAACCCTTAATTTGCCCCCCCCCCCGGCCCCCCCCCCACTTGCCCCCCCCCCTCCTCTCAAAAGTTACCAACCCATTAATTGCCCCGCGCACCAGTACCTCCCGCACCACCAAAACACTCCACCAAAACACTTCACCAAAACACACCAAAACACCCATAAATAACCTGAATTCCACCCACAAGTATAATGATCTTCGATATACAGGAACTTGATATGACTCGTCCAATCTACACAATCTTTTGGGTTTTTTTCTGGCTTTTTTAGCGCATTTTCCGCCTTTTGCCGTGTCCTAGAACGTATTTTGCACCCTATACTCCAAAAATGTCCCCACCACCTCCAATAATTTCTTATCTAGACACTTTTTATTAGACACTTTTTATTTAGACAGCTTTTTATTAGACAAATTTGTTTTAGACAGCTTTTTTTTTAGACGGATTTGATTTAGACATCTTTTTATTTAGACAAATTTGTTTTAGACAAGTTACTATTTAGGCAATTTACTATTTAGACAATTCATTATTGGACAGCTTTGTTTTAGACACTTGTCATTTAGACACTTTACTACTTAGACAAATTTGTTTTGGACAACTTTTATTAAAACAACTTCTTATTAGACAAAATATTATTAGACAACTTCTTATTAGACAGCCACTATTAGACAGCTTCGTGTTTAGACAACTCTTCCTAGAAATTTATTAATTAGACAACTTGTTTAGACAAATTAATATTTAGACAGCTTTTGATTAGACAAAATATTATTAGACAATTTACTATTAGACAATTTACTATTAGACAATTTACTATTAGACAAAATACTATTAGACAATTTACTATTAGACAACTTATTATTAGACAATTTACTATTAGACAACTTACTATTAGACAATTTACTATTAGACAATTTACTATTAGACAATTTACTATTAGACAACTTATTATTAGACAAAATACTATTAGACAAAATACTATTAGACAAAATATTATTAGACAATTTACTATTAGACAACTTATTATTAGACAAAATACTATTAGACAACTAATTATTGATAAGTATACGACTTTTCTTAACGTTTTCAACTCTACATTCACACTTTTTTCCTTTATTTTGGACTGATGGTGTATAAATCGATGTAAAAAAGTACAAATAGAGTAAGATACAGGAGAATAGTGTGTAATTTTGTTCGTGAAAGAAGTATTTTTAACAGGGAAACCCTGGAAATAGAGAAAATTGGGTGGAAAATGGTCATAATTAGTGTAGAAATGGTGTTTTTTAGTGAAAAAAAGTGAAAAATGGAGAAAACTGAGGGTTTAATTAGAGGTGAATGGCATAAATAGGGTATAAATAGTGTATAAATATGTACAAAAGTGGGAATTAGAGGGGAAATAGGGTATAAATGGTGGAAAATGGTGGAGAATGGTGGAATGATGGGATAAAATGGGGTAAAATGGTCATGAATAGTGATTTATAGTGTTTGATAGTGTAGAAATGTGAAGAATGGAGAGAAAAAAGTGGATAAAATCGGGAATTAGGGAGAAAGAAGTGGATAAATAGTGGAAATCAGTGGAAAACAGAGTAAAAAGGGAATAAAACGTGTATAAATAGTGTAAAATTGGATTAAATAGTGATTTATAGTGTATAAATCGAGTGAAATAGAGTGAAACGGTCATAAATAGTGTATAAATAGTGTATAAATGGTTGAATGGTGGTGGAATGGTGGTGGAAAATTCTGGAAAATGGCGGAAAATGGTCATAAATAGTGGATAAAAGTGTATAGAGTTGAGAATAAAGGAAATTAAGTGAATAAATAGTGGAGAAAAGAGTAAAATAAGGGTAGAATAAGTCTAAAAAGGTCATAAGTAGTGTATAAATAGTGTTTTGTAGTGTTTTATAGTGGATAAAAGTGTAAAATAAGTGGATAAAGGTAGAAATTAGAGGAAAAAGGGGATAAATAGTGTATAAATAGTGTATAAATAGTGTATAAATAGTGTATAAATAGTGGAAAATAGTGGAAAATAGTGGAAAATTGTGTGAAATAGTGGAAAATAATTTAAATGGTCATAATTAGTGTAGAAATGGTATTTTGTAGTGTATAAAAATGAAAAGTAGAGGAGACAGGTAATTAATAGTGTATGAATACTGTATAAAAGTGTATAAATCGTGGAAAAAAGAGGAAATTAATTGTAGAATAAAGTAAAAAGGTCATAAGTAGTGTTTTATAGTGTTTTATAGTGTTTTATAGTGTACAAAAGTGTATAAATAGTGTATAAAAGTGTATAAAAGTGTATAAATAGTGTATAAAAGTGTATAAATAGTGTATAAAAGTGTATAATGGTAATAAAAGGTGGAAATGGTGGAACATAGAAGAAAATAAGTGTAAAATTGGCATAAATAGTGTATAGATAGTGTATAAAAGTGGAAAAAGGTGGAAAAAGGTGGAAAAAAAAAAAGGAAAGAGGTCATAAGTAGTGTATAAGTAGTGTTTTGTAGGGTAAAATAGTGTAAAATAGTGTGACATAGTGTAAAATAGTGTAATACTGTATAAAAGTGGAAAATAGTGAAAATAGTGGAACAGTGTAATAGTGTAATAGTAAAAATAGTGGAACAGTGTAATAGTGTAAAATGGGTAAAGGTGGGTAGAAGCATAAGAAAAGGGTATGCGAGGTGGTTGGTGCGCGGGGACGGTTTTAAACCAGATTTAACGAGGATTTGGGCCTGCATATAGTAAAGCATCTCACACACCTCAAAATGTATAATCTGTTGGACTTTAACCCTTGCGAAATTGGTTTCTAACCCTCTTATCAGCGTGGCACTTTATTGCCACGTCTGTCTTAGGGTGTACTGGTCTGTCTTGGGGTGTACTGGTCTGTCTTGGGGTGTACTGGTCTGTCTTGGGATGTACTGGTATGTCTGTAAACTAATACTAGGAAATCGCTATTTTCTCTCCTTAACTGAACTGATTCGATGGCCCGTAAACCCCGCTGAGCGGGACCTCCTTCTTATATAGTCCAGTGGCTTCCCGGTGGCTTCCCGGTGGCTCCTGCATGTAAAAGACCAAGTCCTGTTTCGTCTGCATAATCATATTTTGTATTACACCTTCGAGATTCCGCTCTCTCCGGTTTCATCTAACATGGCAAACCTAAAAGTTCTTATATACTTTCTGCCTGTTCGGGCTCCCCGTTCGGGCTCCCCGTTCGGGCAGTTATGCAAGAGTTCCTGCATATAGCTGGCCTTTTTAATGTGAATCGGAGTTTCACCGTCACATGATTTTTTTATTTTTTTTCATGTGGGTTGGAGAATTGAGCCTTTTAAGTTTCGATATTAGGATTTAGCACAAAGTAGCAGTACTCATAAATAAATTGCAAACAAAAACCGGTTTCATCTGGATATACTTATATGCAGGTAGATGCGCGAGAATATGCAGTACATCTCCGGATCCCCAAGTATCAATATTTCATCAGCATATGGTGCAATCATGAGTAACTTCCTGGACGTTCTTGTGATACACGATTCTGATATATATCTTTTGAACCCGGTGTAAATTTCTCAATGGCTCGGTGGATGACTGGATTCTCACCACCTGTTAACCATAGAGAATCGAGGCCTTAGAAACGACGCCTTAGAAACGACGCCTTAGAAACTTGTGAGTCTGGAAATGTCCTTTCCTTATTGGCATAGCCTTCCGGTTGTCTCGATTTCTCTTCAGGTTGTCTCAATTTCTCTTCAGGCTGTCTCGATTTCTTCTTCAGTCTCATAAATCTCTTCCTCTAATTTTCCGTTCAAGAATGCAGTCGTGGCATCCATTTGTCTGATTTGCAAGTCTTGTTTCACTGCAATGGCTAAACCCATTCTTAAGC
The DNA here is from genome assembly GCA_002374555.1 of Metschnikowia mauinuiana. Taxonomy (NCBI): domain Eukaryota; kingdom Fungi; phylum Ascomycota; class Pichiomycetes; order Serinales; family Metschnikowiaceae; genus Metschnikowia; species Metschnikowia mauinuiana. The sequence goes on along the minus strand of NKZY01000673.1, from coordinate 135,322 downwards.
TTCCAAACCCTTAGGTGAGGTGAGAATGTTTCTTGATAGTCAACACCCTCTTTCTGGAATTGCCCAATACCACAAGTCTCACCAAACCACAAGTCTTGCCCACCATAAGTTCTGCCCACCACAAATCTTGCTTTATATACTTGCTTCTCCTTTAGTGAATACCCATCTGGAACCGATTGGTTTCTTCCTTTTGGCTTCTTCCTTTGGTTTCTTCTATTGGTTTCTTCTTTCGGTGATTCAACTCCCTAAGGTTCCGGTTCCGGTTCCGTTCTTGTCATGAGCACCCATCTCTTTGGAACCAAGTTTTGCAGCACATGGCTTTTTATAACTCCTGGAGACTTCCTCGAAATCATCAAAAAAATTAAAACGAAGTTCAAAAGAGGAGCCGCGAACAGCCCTATTTATAACCGAATTTTCACCCCCTTTCTTCTTTTTGCGGTGATGGTCCGCCCCATTGGCGGCCACCTCCCAAAAAAGACAAGACAAACAAGACAAACAAGACAAACAAGACAAGACAAGACAAGATGGAAGTAAATGAAATGGAGGTGGACGTGGATCCTGAACACATGATTCTTGAATCACCAACTAATAAAAGACTTTTCAACAAAACATCAAGAAATGATTGGCGACTCTTCAATCATCATTGGTAAGTCACACGTAGTGGGTCTGATTGACAACTGACAAATTGGCCGACTGTGAAAGTGCCGATTATCGAAGGGAAATTGGGGAAAAAAACGGGAGACATTTAGAGGAGGGAAGGGGGGGGGGGGGGGGGGGGGGGGGGGGGGAAGCTCCCTTCTTATATATTCGCAACTGATGCAAGTGTGCATATAAGTAGAAAGTGGGGTTTCATCTTTTGCAACCATGCGAATCCAACTGAGCTTCTAGAGTCTGAGCTTCTAGAGGAGTCTAATCAATCTTACGGATCAATCATCTTTACGGATCAATCAGTGACATTTATCATCTGCTTTTATCTGCAAAAACTGCCAATTCAATCTCTTTATTTTCGAGGTTGCTCAAGTCAAGTCATTCGACTCTAATTCCCCCGAATCGAGAGACCTGGCCAGTATAGTAGTATATTAGATAGTATAGTATAGTAGTATAGTAGTATAGTAGTATAGTAGTATAGTAGTATAGTAGTATAGTAGTATAGTGTATAAATTAATGGGACATTTTTTCATGGTGCGAAGCGGGTATTTATACATGTTGGTTGTGATTTCGCGGGTGGCTGCGAAACCTGAAACATGGCGCCCCGCGCCCAGCCCATGCACAAACACAAAAGCGGCTACCCCTCCCGCAATTTTAATATAAAAGGCGCATCCCCCCCCCCCCCCTGAAGTGGCAGGAGGTTTAGAATCACATTAGTGTGGTATCTCAGAACGCTCCCGGGGAAGAACACGTCATAGCAGATCCACCTGTTCGAGACGCAGATCCACCTGTTCGAGACGCAGATCCACCTGTTCGAAGACACTGGAGAACGGGCAGAAGAACGGACAAGATTGGAGTGGAATCCTGCATAGAGAGGAAATGCTAAGGTGGAGTAGTTCAGTGGAAAGATATGGAGGTGTAGGGTGAACTGTGTTGTATACAGGTTCAAGGATAGACTAGTGTCTTGTGGTGTTTTTTGTCCCCAATGACTGGGTATATATTCCTGTATAGAAAAGGATAGGACATTTTCCCTAGAATCGACTAGAAGATCAAAAAATGCCACCAGTCGTTAGATCAGCCAGATTCATTAAACCGGCAGAAACTAACAATTTCAATGATTGCTGAACGAAAACAGTTATACATAAATGAAAAGAATCTTAAATATATACATTTTAGAAATAAATAAAATTATAGAAATACGTTTAATATAATGAATAGAGAGTAATATACGGTCACTATGTGCACTCCGAATGAGTACTGTGTGCACTCCGAGTGAGTACTGTGTGCAGTATTGAGTACTGTGTGCAGTACAACATACAATTTTCATGACAATGTTATTTGAATAACACAGGACGGGATGCACTATTCTTCCCAGGCCTTTACTTCTTTAACGGAATGAGCTATTTTTTATTATAATTTAGAGAAAATTCCAGAATTTTTTTACACGAAAAAAAATCGATAAATTTACGAAAAAATTAATAATTTGACGAGAAAATCTTCCACAAATTTTGATCTTGAAAAAACTGAAAATCTAAAAAACTACAAAATTATATGATAAAATTTCAAATCTACACATTAAAACTGTGAAAAAGAAAAGTGGAAAAAGGTAGAAAAAAGTAGAAAAAACTGTCTTTTTCACCGCGGAAATCCAAAAGTCTATAGATCCTCCAATTTTTATTTTTTAAATCTACAATTTTTTAGACCATACTATTACACTTTTCTTTATTTTTAGATGTGGATAGGAAGAACCCATGGATTTTGTTGGTGGCACTTTAAAAGGTTGGGTGTAGAAATGGCTGCAACCCTCGGAACTGCTGCGCGATATAAAGCACACCCGTACACCAGACAAGGTCAGCAGAAAAAGGCCCAACGCAAACCCCCATTTTTCACCTTCAAAATTTGTTGGAACTTAGTTCTTTGGAATGCTGGAATTCCGGACATTACAGTGGATATTTAAATTTGTAGTTGTATAGCGTGCGTGCTTGGTGATACCATTCACGCTGGGAATTTCGACCGCACCCTCGGAGGGCCCTCGGCGCACCCTCGGATATTCTCACCCTCGGAACTCCCCACCACAACACATCAACCTCTCTACAAGTTCAAGAAACTATCTCTGTAAATCCATTACATAAAATGATTTTATTATCTTTTTCTAACACCCTCCAATTTTCATCACTTCTCTGGAATAAACTAAAAGTACGGCTAATCAGCCAGATACATAATTATTCCATTGACGGAAATGTCACATTGTCCGGTATAGTAAAGCAAATATTCCGAAAGATCTTCAAGGATAAAAGGCCCCGAATAGGCAATTTGACACGGCCTGGTAATTCCCTTTCGTTCGGGATTAGAACTCAACGGAGATATCGGTAAATTGACCGTTCTTTTTTCCGGATCGTACGGCAAAAAGTAAAGTTGCACCCGGGAACAAAAGGTATAATGACCGGATCGGCGTTCGCTCATTATTGCCCTTGTAGGTCCGCCAAATAATTCACACGAGTAAAATGGGCCTTGAAGAAGTTTCCAATTCCGGTCCATGTCCATTTCCTTACCCCGGATTCGGGGCCCAAACACAAAGTCGTCCCCGAAAAAACCCACAAATTGTTTTGGTTTTCTTTTGGTGGCAAAAACCCCGTTTTCATAGCGAAATTCCTCCGGCTCGGAAAAATCATCTCCATGGATAAACATGCTAAGATGATCAAACTTTTCCCCAAGGTACATTCCAAAAAGTGGCTCGTATTCGTCGTTGATTTTGGCCGTTAAAACCCACTGAAACTGTGCTGAAGCCGTGGGAAGAAATAAAAGGATTATCCGGGAAAATCTGATGGTTTTTGGTTCAGACTTTTTTAAAAGGCTTTCTTGGAAGGGTTCTCTTGAAAGGATTTCCTAAAGAGGACTCTCCTAAAAAGGCTTTCTTAAATGGGGACTTTTCTTAGAAAGGAAGCTTTTCTAAGAGGAGGGCTTTTCAAAAGGAGTTTTCTTAAAAGAGCTTTCTTAAAATGGGAATTTTCTTGGATAGGACTTTTCTTGTATAGGACTTTTCTAGAATAGGAGTTTTCTTAGAAAGAGGGCTTTCTTGGAAAGGAGTTTTCTCGGAAAGGAATTTTTTCAAAGGACCTTTGAATGTCTCTTTAAATCAATAATCACCATAAGACAGTGATCACGCACACTTGAATCGCGAATGACCTCACCTCATTTACGAGAAGGTCTGGCATTTCTTTGGCCCTTTTTATGGAATTTTCATGGAATAATGGAATTTTCATGGGATTATGGAATTTTCATGAAATAAGAAAGTCAGCAATGGCAAACGATAACAAACAAGAATCTTGTATTCCATCTTTTATTCTTATTCTTATGATTTCAAATCAGGATCACATGTTCACGATAGTATTAGTGTCGTAGCAGGAGTAAATCATATCACGTGAGATCAGTATATACTTCAGAGGTGGGGTCTGGAGTAGTTGGTAAAAAGAAGGTTGCCAAAAAAGAAGGGGAAGGGTGCGTATTTATATACATATATATATATATATATATATATATATATATTTTCGAGCCACAAAAAGAATTGCAGCATGCTCAATCGGGAAGTGTTTCACATTCCATCGTGCAGATGGTGTTTCACCTTTTTGTGTTTGCGTCGCGAGACTTGCAGCCACTGGAATATAAAAGGCCCTCGAATCCCGCGTTGTTTTTTGCAGCGCCAAGAATTCACTGGGAATGACGACGGTCACGTGAAGCAGTCAAAATCCACATTTTCATCTTCATTTTCATTCGATATTGAGATTTCAATTATATTAATTTGACCCATTGATACAAAAAAAAAAATTAATTAACTTCAGAAGTTGGCTGGGTAAGAAAACCGGTGACTCCTTGACCATCGACTTGGAGGACAAATTGAGACTTGTGTTGGTCACGTTGCTGGGGACTGCATCTTCCAGTCCACGTACGCTTTTCTAAGCACATGAGAGGTTTCTTCCGATGAACTGTGCAGATTCATTGCCATTTGCTTGCAACATTCCAACAAGGACTTTTCCGATGCATGCAGGAATCCTTGGCCTCTTGGTTTCTCTTCGTACCCTGTACCCTGCATCCCAGGACAACATCTGAGGGAAGCCATGTTGAAACCCATGATTCATCTTTGCAAGGATTTACAAGGTTGCTGCTTATTCAACGACACCACTGGAACTCTTGTTGCTTCCATGTACACTGGCTTCGGGACCAAGGTGGGACTTCTTTTCGGATCTGGGTCAACGAAACCAACTTAAATTCCGGTATAGATGGATCCTCCGTGGTCTTTAGTCTATAGCATGCAATACTAAGATTAAAGTAATGAACACTCTCCTAGACTATTTCCCTGGCTTTATAGCTTCCACTATACCACTATTTGAAACGCGTAGAACCGCCCACCAGATGGGAGTATATTTGGAAAGAGCCAGCACCAGAATAAAACATCCATCACTGCATAGCCTGAATGCAAGGAAGGAAAGGCACTGGACACCAAAGGCATAGTTTTCAAACGTCCACGAGAACCATTCATGGAGTTATTTGCAGGTTTTAAGCCGTGGATATTCTTCTACCAAGGAGCATCAGAAGGAAATAGCTGGATCAAACCACCAGTCAAGCAAATGTTGCCGAAAGCAAAACCAAAAGATCTCAAGGACGTGGAAGGTGCAACTGAGAAGATGAAGAGGGCCACCACGAATGGAGAACCAAAGTGAATGATTCCGTGGGGTATTTAGACAAGCACATCGAGAAAGATGGCTGTAATTATAAAACAAACGAAATATGGAATTATGAAAAAAAAATGGCTGTAGTTTTTTCGCGGGGGCGAACACCGCTTTTATACCTATTTTCGGTTTGCATTTGTACCAGGCTGCAAAACCGGACGCGCGTGCACAAAATGACAACCCCTCATGCACCTATATAAAACGCAGCCTGTTCCCACTTTTCTTACCTTCCCCCCTTTCTTTTTTACTCCTTACTCCTTCCTTTTTTACTCCTTACTTCTTTCTTCTTCTTCCCTTTTTACTCCTTACTTCTTTTCTTTTTTTTCCCTCCTCTTCTTTCTTTTTACCCCAGTCTATCAATTATCCAAATTCGGTTATATGGGTTGGACATCATTACCATATTGGAATTATACAGTTCTATGAATACAGTCCTATGAATACAAATTTATTTTCCATGGCTGATTCCAGATGAGCAGGTTTTCCATGATATTTTCAGAACACACTGATAATCAATTTTTAGGGGTATTGGATTTGACAGTCTACATTACTTCCAATTACAAACAGCTTTATTCATGAAAGCAATTGAATGGTTCCCTATTCCCATATTAACAATCTATGGGATTTTCTTTATTGGCTGGGCTCGTCTTTTCTTATACTTACTGGACCAGGTCTAATCTGCAGGTCTACTTCTTAGGTGGAGATCTTGACTCTTATGGTGGCCACCTGCACACAAGCCTCTCCAAAAGAAGCCTCTCCAAAAAACTCCGAGAGTTCCTGGATACAACTAACTACGTTATACCTGATAATCCATGGGCCTCATAAAGTTATATTGACGCTGCTCGATCTACTACCTTGGTCAGACTTTCTACTAACTTGGTCAGACTTTGGATCTTGTCCGTACAAATATATATTAGAGTACGAGCCGTGCATCCTGCATCCTGCATCCTGCACCTGCACCATCAACAAACCGTTCGTTCTATAATCACATCATTCCAGGCATTCCCTGAGGCATGCCCTGAGGTTGGCCGCCTGGCCCGCCCTTCAACGACAGCTTGCCTGCCTTCAAAAGCTCATCGCAAAGAAGCAAGTTGGACGAGATTCCTGCTGCTGCCGAAATGGCATTTCTTAACACCCGGTACAGGTCCCAAACACCTTCAAGTGCAGGATCCATGGGCTCACCTGAAACAAGATCGATTCCCACCACGTGGTCATCCATGATTTCATCCTGGCACGCCGAGACCGTCTCCAAAGAATCGAGGCCTGCATTGGAACTCAAGATCTTGGGCACCACGAGAAGTGCCTCGGCAAAGGCCTTGATTCCAGGCTTATTGCGTCCTTTCAACGTCTTCAGCGATAATAGGTGGTTGTGGCAGCTCATGAAAAAAGCACCTCCTCCAGGCACGATGGCTTCATCCTTGATGACATTGGCCACCGCACGCAACCCATCTCTTACTGCATCCTTGGTCTGCTGCAACACATGATTGGTCAGGCCCTTGATGAGGATGGTCAGTGCCTGGGCTTCCGTGCATTCAGTAATGTGAGTGAACTTGTCCTCGCCAATGCTTTCCTCGTAGACGCAGCCTGCACGGCCCAAGACCTCTGGGCTCAAGTCGTCCACGGAGTTTTGGGCTTCTCCGCCCACGATCAACTGCAACCGCTCCATGTTCCGTCTCTTGGCCCGGCGCAACGCCAAGATATTGTGTTTGGCCAAAACATCCAACGACATGGGGTCGATTCCCTTTTGGTTGATGATGACAAAGCCTGCATCGCCGTCCAAGCCACACACTTCGTTTTTCAAGTCCACGATCTTGCGTAACTTCTCATCGACGAATTTGCGCTCGGAATTGACCAATTTCTCCCGTTGTTCCGCCGAAGAGTAGAAGAACCCGGAGTTGACCTCGGTTTTCTCGTATTCCAACGAAACGTTTAACGTCAACACATAGGCGTTTTTCACAACACGTGGCATATCGGGGTGTCTGGCGCCATGGTCCAAGACCAAGCCCTTGATGAGTTGGGTATCAGAAGCATTGCCATGCTGCATGGTCATGATCTCCACCATATGCAAGTCGATGTTCTTCTTGTCATCGCCCTGCACCGAGAGCACGGCGTCGGTGACGATGGGAGCCAACACATCGGTCAATTCCGGGGTCACCTTGGTGGCCACCGAGGTACGTGCCACCTGGAGCAAGAACTCCCGGTCCATCAGTTCCGGGGTTTGTTTGAAACCGGCCAAGAACTCCAAAGAAGCCTCGCGTGCAGTCTCAAACCCGTCCACCAAGATCCGTGGGTGAACGCCCTCAGAAATATACCGCTCGGCTTGCTTCAACAATTCCCCAACCAATAACACCACCGTGGTGGTTCCGTCTCCCGTGATCTCGTCCTGGGCGGTGGCGGCACGTGCAATCATCACCGCCGTCGGGTGCTGGATTTGCATTTCCGTAAGCAACACCTTGCCGTCCTTGGTCAATTTAAGGTTGCCGGACCCGTCGACCAAAAGCTTGAGCGTGCCTTTGGGGCCGAGGTTGGACGCCAACACTTGCTGGAGGCCTTGCGCCGCAGCGATATTGACCTGGAGCGCCTGGGCCCTTCTGATGGATTCCGCCTTGGGGTTAAGGAGCTGAATAGAGGAGGACATGGGGGGGTACGAGTGTTGAGAAAAGTTTTGTGAGGTAGTATGTGCGCGTCACGTGAGGAGGAGGGGTCACGTGGAAAGTCACATGGCCACAAAAGAACCCCCCAATCCAGCTTCTTCCACCAAACCAATTGAGCCCAGAAAAAAGCAATAGAAAGGGGTTTTCGCCAAAATAACCTCCAATGTCTGTACGTTTGTCTATAAATGCATCTATTAACAATTTTCCTGCATCTACTAATATGTTTCCTGCATATACCATTAGTAATGGTGGACTCTCCCTCCCTCCATCCCAGGAGATATCTGGGAGGGCTCATACCTTTTCAAGATCAGGGAAATCAGAAGATGAAGTCTACGTTTAGTATATACTTATATATTGGGTCGTGCGAAGGTCAAATTAACGCCAGTGGACCCCATTTTCGTATAAGTACTAAATCTATCGATACATAAAGTCTAGCAGTGATATAAATGTCGGTTTGTAAGTGTAGAGTATGGTTTTGGTTTTTGGTTATGAGCCCCGTGGAAAATCCAGGTTATGAGCCCTGGCCCGGGGAAAACTTCCAGTGATTTCTGGCCCAAGTAGATGTATACGGAAGAAATCCTTGAATGAATTTCAACTAACAAGCAATTAAAATTGTCCCTGGATTAGTGTATACTTCAGAATGTTACTGTGATACTGCATATATAATGGTACTGCATATAAACCTCTTATATGTGCAGGACCAGTAACAATATCCTCACTTAAATCCTTTAAAAACCTTCTCCACTTGAAATTATAAGTACATAAATTGTAATTCAGGCTTAACAAACTATGACTCAGGTAAGTAGTGTAATTTCAAGCTGATTTAACACTATTTATGATAGTTAAGTCACCAAAACCTGGGATTTTTGCTTATTTGAAAAACCATTTTGATGCTACATTGCGGTGTCGTTTCTCCTACATCATACAAAATTGACTATCATTTTAAAAATNATGCTACATTGCGGTGTCGTTTCTCCTACATCATACAAAATTGACTATCATTTTAAAAATCTCCCGGTGGCCTAGTTGGTTAAGGCGCAAGACTGTAATGGCATTGAAATCTTGAGATCGGACGTTCGACTCGTCCCTGGGAGACTTTTTTACAATTTTACTCTGCTCCGAGCTGCAGTTTTATGGCAGGCTTTATGGGGGAGTCCAAATTGGGGGAATGTTCTGCAACACCCTGCATACAACTCGTTAAGTACTGTATACAACTTGATAATATTGCATATAAGAGATGTACACTGCACACAACGTCAAGAACCCTAAAGTACCATCTAAATCAAGCTAAAAACCAATCCACAATAGCTCTGAATAAACAAAATGTAGAGAAGCATAATAAGGAAATTATAGTGTACAATTTAGAGGAATATTTTGAAAAATTCTTCTTTTTCAGCTAAGAAATCGAGGTTTCGGCCAATATTTAGAAGTATTTTCCAATCTTACGTATTAAAAATGCTCCATTTCTTTAGTTCTTTCTCTCCCAAGACTTCACGTCCTCCAGAAAATCATTTACCTGATGATCCAAAGGTGTTCTGAGCGTCAGAAAAGCTACAAAAGCCACGAAAGTCGCCGTACGGTTTTATGCTATTTCTGAAACAATAGCAGAGAAACTGGGAGAATTTGCGGGACGCCTGAGGTAATTTTAGGATCTTCAAGACCTTTTTTGGCCGATTTTTCGGGTTTGACTACTGCTACAGAAGAAAAAAAGAAGAAGGCATACCCAATATCCGCTCTAATACTTTCTCTTAACCCATAACCAGTGATGTTCCCGATTTTGTCGGTCAATGGAGGAGAATTGGGGTTGTACGGCCAGGCGTATCTATATGCAGGAAATACAAATTTTCGACGGAAAAATGGATAATATACGGTACATACAAGGATGAATTAATCCAGCAGATGCTAATAAGCTCAATGAATCTAATGAGCTCAATGAGGGAGTCTAATGGGTTTTCAGTCGACTGAAACAATGTATTTGCTTATATGCTTATATGCAGGAAAATACATTTTATGTATTTTTACGACGACATCCTCCCAATTACAATGACTACTATGTATTACGCCTCTATTGGGACGATGTATGTTAGAGAACGGAAGGGCTAAGTACGAGAAAATGTCCAGTCAGGAGAGTAGACTCGGCCGTTATCCTGTCTTTTTGTCTAGTTTTTCTGTCTAGTCTTTTGTCTAGTCTTTCTGTCTAGTCTTTTGTCTAGTCTTTCTGTCTAGTCTTTTGTCTTGTCTTTTTGTATAGTCACTATTTGTCCTGTCTTTTCTGTCTTGTCTAGTCATTCTTTGTCTTTTTTTGTCTTCTCTGTCTTTTCTGTCTAATCATTCGCTGTCCTGTCTGTCGCCTTGTGTGGTCAATCTTTGTCTAGTCATTCTTTTTGTCTTTTCTGTCCTGTCTTTCATTTCTCTCTTTTCTGTCTTTTCTGTTTTGTCTTGTCATTCTCGTCTTTTCTGTCTAGTCATTGTTTGTCTAGTCATTCTTCTTGTCTAATCATCCTTTGTGATTTCTGTCTGTATTTTTGTCTTGTCTTCTGTCTTGTCTTTTGTCTTGTCTTGTCTTTTGTCTTGTCTTTTTGTCCGGTCTTTTTGTCCTCTTCTTGTCCGGTCTTTTGTCTTGACTATCTGTATTTTCTGTCATTCTTTTTTGTCTTTTTTGTCTTTTGTCCTGCCTTTTGTCCTGTCTTTTTGTCTTTTGCCGTGGCAGAAATCCATCCATCAGTAAATCACCAGACCTCCATGCTCTGATTAATAGACAAATCCAGAAAAACCTTTTTTTAGTGTCCGGTCAAATTCGACCCATACTCTTCCTCTCGTACTGCGTTCTTGTCCATTCTGTCCACTATAAATTCCAGTATCAATTTTTCCGGAGCAAAAAGTCGAGTCTAGAGCAGTTTTCGTGGTTTTGACCTCACACTCGTTCACTTAACTCTTGAAAATCACCATAAAAATTTCTGATAAATACGTGGGGAATATCCTTAAAAAATAGAGGGAGGTAAATGTCTAGTTGGGTAGACTGGACGGGATAATCTCCATGATACACGCCCCAAAATTTTGATATTGAATATTACTTCTGTATGCAGTACACCCTAAGAATTCAGTAGTCTGCCCTAAGAATCAGTAGTATTTTTTTGAGTATTTTGTAGTATTCTGGCTTAGTTTGAACCAATCCTACATATAAACGCCGGGTATGAACCCTGCTAATTGGAGTTGGCGTTGGAACTGGAACATAAGCTTTCTGCGTTATGTGCAGGACACAAGCATATTCACTTTTAGATACCCCTTACAAATCAAATACACTACTATACTTACTTCCCTATACTCAAGAATACATTTAAATTTGGTACAACATTTTAGGGAGGCCGTAGGAAGTACATACGTCTAGAACCACGGAAAATATAGTGTGCAGGAAATAGCACCGGCGTATACCTAGTGTCATCAACGTAACTTAGGGAGTATTTTAATCCAGTTTACTTTGCTCTAGTGTGGCTTTACTTCTTTATGATCTAGGCCCATGAGATTTTCTAAATACGGTTGGTTCCTAAACTACTGCAACAATACTGGAATCCTGCATGGCCGCTGCAGCCTGCATCTACACCTCCCACGTTCTGGTCTTCAAATTCCCGGCTTCACGACTCCTTCCAAAGACTAAACGGAAAGAGCTTCCGCTTCTAGACCTTTGCTGCAAATACTGCAGTATAGCCCGGGTCAGTTGCACCTGTAGAGAACACTGCACCTTGATGCATGCCTGCACACACGGCTCGTTAGACGAATCGTCTAATTTTAGTATGCATCGGTCCCGCCCCGCCCCCACCCCTTCCCTCTTTCCTGGTCTAAACTCCTTCATTGTATTTCTTTTTTTCAACCTCCACCTTATATGCCATCCTCCTTATTTTTTTTAACCGGTACACTCCTACTCTTATCTACGACTCTTTTGTGCCCCCTATCCATGCACCATCCCGCTGTATGCACTACGCCGTGCGCCACTTTATGCGCCACGCCATGCACTACTCTATGCACCACACTATGCACTTAAAAAATAAGCTTTAAACGCTAGTTACATTTTTCCTCGGTGTGGCTGCATGTGGTGGCATGATGTTACATGCGCACGAACGCCCGACGAATATTCCTTGCATCCATGGACCCCGAAAACCTCGGCCGAAAATATCTCGGCTCGGCACTGCGTTCGGAATAAAAGCTCTGGCCGAGTTCCGCATCGTGGGCCGAGGTCCGGGTCGAGACACGTTTCTTGGCGAATTTTAGCTCGGCTCAAAAGTTAAGGTTTTCTGTAACATGATTGGCGATATTTAGAAAGATATGTGATGGTGTGGAGGTGATGGAGGATGGTTTGTGGTTTGTGGGGCCGAATTGGCCGGATCTGGCATGTTCCAAACCCATCAAAAACCAACCATCTACTCTTTTTTGCTCTTAATACGTTCTCTGAAATGCTGGAGATTTTAGCTTTCCATACATACCAATTTCAATGAAATTCGACCAGATTTGGTGCTTTGGCATCGTGCTTTCTTCAGAAATCGCGGATGTACGGGTGTATGTTCCCTCTAATTTCCGTATACTTACACCACGAGGATTTACATATTGATAGAATGTTTTATTTAGTGCCTGAGCACGTTGCAAGGTAAATGGATGGAGTAAAACTGAAGAGGATATAAAAGTCGTGCGCGAACCAATTTTGGTAAGGTAACTATTAATTTCTCCAAAGCAATATACACTACGTTTCTATCGACCCAATCATCTAATTAAAAACTCGGGCTCTCCCCTCCTTTTGTTTAATCTTTTATACTTCTTCAAGTGGAGGTTATATACAGGTGTACAATCCTATCTCTCCACTCCACTCCACTCCACCGTTGATCTTTCAAGTATTACCAAAACGCCAGGCAATTCCTTTTGGTATTTTAAGCAGACAGAAACCCACCAACTCTATACCATGACTCCATGAATGAAGACTTCAATGAGATGTGCTACAATCTCTTCCTTGAAGAGAAGAACAGTCTCAATACCAGCCCCAAAATCATGCTCACCTCGAAGGATTTTGATTTGGAGTGGTATGCTGAGCAAGATAGAAAGCACAAGCAATACAAGCTTAAGATTTTGTTGAGCCCCGAATTTTTTGGATCGGTTTCAGCAAAAGAAAATGCAAACCTTGAAAAGGAACAACATTCAGCGAGGGTCAATCGGTCATTTTGATGTTGGGTGATGACATCCCATGGTACGGAAATATCGTATCACTGACATGCAGTCTTGATACAGTGTCTGACTCAATTGCATATGAATGTCTGTGGAATGTCTGTGAATGTCTGTGAATGTCTGTGGAATGTCTGTGAATGTCTGTGAATGTCTGTGAATGTCTGTGAATGTCTGTGAATGTCTATGGAATGTCTGTGAATGTCTGTGAATGTCTGTGGAATGTCTATGGAATGTCTGTGAATGTCTATGGAATGTCTGTGAATGTCTGTGAATGTCTATGGAATGTCTGTGAATGTCTGTGAATGTCTGTGAATGTCTGTGAATGTCTGTGAATGTCTGGGATTGAAAGTATTAGGTTCTGTTGGTGCATTTCTATGCAAAGGTGATATTGGGATTCAGCTTTGGTCATGCCGTCGAATCTATGGGTATCTGTATGGACTCATGAATGGTGTATCAGTGACTGGTCAAATGTCCTGGATATAATCCAAGGCTCTGATATAATGATCCAATGTTCAGATACAAGGACCTTGTTTTTGGGTGGGAACGATATTTCGTCATATGGAAAAAAAGATGGCAGGACCCGGTTTCTTATGTTAGTTGAGAATTCGGGTTGGAATACTTATCATGGAGACCAGAATCAACAGAAGTGGATTGCACTTTTTATGCTTTTGAACGCCCGAAATATCAGAATCAGACAGCCGTGAAATGGCCAGCATAGAGATTTCGCCAAGATAGAGTCAGGTCTCGCCAAGATGGAGTGAGATTTTCCCCAAACTCGCCATGTTCGACCCTACCAATGCTCTCCCCCACGTGGAATGTCCATGGCTCTCTATTGACTGAGCCATGCCTTGAAAAAGAAAACACATTTTCTGCCATGGTGATGATAATGACCAATGATGTGAAATAAGTACTCCATGGATTCTCATGAAAAGAACGGCACGGAAGGGAGAGTGCTAAATGGATAGGGCTGAATGGATAGGGCTGAATGGATAGGGCTGAATGGATAGGGCCTGCTCCCTCCTCGGCTAGTCAAAAACTAGTCAAAGGCAAGAGATCCATAGTGAAGTGTCCCGGTGAATTCTTCCAGCTTTATAGCCTAAATTCAGGTCCATTGATCTCTTATTCTTGGAAATCTCTCATTCTTTGGAATCTTCCACTGTTCATTTTCCACTGTTCCAATACTACTCCGCTCTTTACTACTAAGTATACTACTCTATACTCTACTCAAAGTCTACTCAAAGTCTACTCAAAGTCTACTCCGTACTACTATATTTATACTACTATACTCTGGATATTTCAGAACAAGTGTATCCTAATTTGGTCTCAACCTCAAATCTGTCCATCGAAATCCCTCTTCTTAATAGACTCCCCAACTGTCATCTGTCACTTTGTCGTCGATACACTCCCATTTCTCCACCCATTATTCCGTTTCTCCGTTTAATTGTCCATTGCCAAATTAACCTTACCAGGATCCACATCCAGGAAATATCCACCAACATCCAAGATAATTGGCTAATTGACTGACTAACTGACTGAAAAATTGACAAATTGACAGACTGACGAGCAAATTGACAAATTGACAAATTGACAAATTGACAAATTGACAAATTGACTAATTGACAAATTGACTAATTGACTAATTCGCTAAATTCACTAATTCAAATGACTGGCTATCTGAGTGACTCTAACTTGTCTCTCATGTCTTCACTCTCTCTAATTTCTTCACTGTCTCTCTCTCTCTCTCTCTCTCTCTCTCT
>NKZY01000673.1:27502-120291 GCA_002374555.1 Metschnikowia mauinuiana | reverse complement strand
GTCTCTCTCTTGTCTCTCATGTCTTCTCTCTCTCTTTTTTTCTCTCTCTCTCTCTCTCTCTCTCTCTCTCTCTCTCTCTCTCTCTCTCTCTCTTTCCCAACTTCGACTCTAATTTAACTCTGTCTCTAATTATTCATACATACGCCATCACAGCTTTAGTTCAGATAGTTTCTTGGATAGCCCTATAGATGATCTTGTAGATAGTCAGTCAATTAGTCAGTCAATTAGTCAATTAGTCAGTCAGTCAATTAGTCAGTCAATTAGTCAGTCAATTGAATTGGTGAATTTTCCATCCTCAACTAACCAGAAGACAGAACCATGGACATTAACATAAACCTTCTTTTAATAACAATCAGCTACCGTTTTTTCCGGATTGATTACAAAACTTGGAAGAGTTCATCAACGACCTCGATCCCTAGATTTGGCAGGTAAAGGCAAGTTCTCGACTTTGAAAAGAGACTAGATGCACAAATAAGTCAAAATGATTAGGGTTACCAGGAATATAGTTCTCTGAATGGCCTAATGTATTAGGTGAAAAGAAAATCAAATAAACTGAAGATTAATAAAAATACAAATACAGTTATAAGGTCTTTGAACAGATCAAAAGAATTCATTGGTATTCTATCTAAATTTCCCAGTTATTCCTCTTGGATTTTAATGAACCAAATTCCTTAAAAACCAGGATTTACATTCTTTAATAATTGATTGAGTTTAACTTCTTATAATTTACCTTTAATAATCTTAATCATCTTATTAATTATAGCTTTAGTAATATATATTAATACTTCGGTATTATCTCCATATTTAATATTATTGATATTAGCAAATAGTATAGGTTTATTATTCTTTCCATTAGTTAATGATTAGATGTGGTACAGGTATAATATTAGGTTTAAGAGCTAACGTATTTGCATTGACTTATATTTGAGTAAGAGCTACATGACCTAGGGTAAGAAGATATGATGAATTAATTAATATATGTTGAATTATATTCCTTCCTTTGGTGATAATAAAGAAATATATGAAGTGTCTAAAGCTAATAATTTTTTTTTTTTTTTTTATTATTTAATTTAGTTATTTCATATGGATAATATTCTAAAATAGCAAACATAAAATTATTCAATCCATATTTTATTACTAAATCTTTTATTAGTTTAGATGAGAATTTGTAGGAGTTATATCTTATTTATTAATATCTTTTTGACCTACTCGTTTAGCTGCAATGAAAGCTGCATTATCAGTCATTTTATTAAATAGAATGGGAGATGCTTTCTTTGTATTATTTATAGGTTCAACTTTATCATTATTTCATACACTAGATTTTAGTACATTAGAATTATTAACCCCACATACTAATACTTAGTAGAATAAACAAGTTCTGTCTGGGACAGAACTCTGTACCTTCTTTTGCGGTTGGTGGCGGTCAGTAGCTGGTAAAAAGGTTTTCTTATAGTTGGAATTAGGCTCAACAATGGCCCAAACTATGAATATGTCCAAGAAAATATACCAAGAAGATGTACCAAGAAGGTGTTACTTTACTCAACATTTCACGAGTGTAGAGCTTTAAGTGGACCTTTTTTTGGAAAGCAGAAGTGTTCAAGTGCCAGAAAGCAGAATTGTTCAAGTGCCAGATCACTCTTTGGACCCCACAAAACGTGGGGGTTCACTTAAACAGCCGGACGGTGGCCATGTAATTCGGAATCCGCTAAAAACGTGTAACAACTAGACTGATACCTTGTACTCATGGATATATTCCTGCACAATGGCCGGGAATTACTTCGAGAACCTCATGTCTCTTGTAGACGACATCGAGAGAATTCAATTTGAAGTTTGTGTAGCTTGGGCAAAAAAAAAAAGAAATCCGTAAAGGGAATTTTTCCGCTAGATTTTGGCCACCTGAGCAATTCTGAGATGCGGATCTGACTGCAATTTATATTCGCACCCCCTCCGCGCGTGTTTCACATTTTTGCGGCCACAAAACCGCCACTTCCTGCGGTATATAAATATGCGATCCCCCCAGTTTTTTTTACAGCAAATCTACTTTTCTTTTACAGCAAATCTACTTTCTTTTCTACTTTTCTTTTCCTTGAACTATGAGCAGATACACTTTTTGATGTGTATACGTGGACGAGGATGAGCTCAGGAATTAGACCACCTCTCTATATATACAGGCTTATCCCTTATATCAATAATGTGACTTCTTCCACCATAGCCACCGATTTTCAGGTCCCAGTTAAGGTCCCAAACTCTAGTGGAGGATCTGATTTTGTGAAGGATCCATTTATTTGGAGGATCTGATTTTTGGAGGTCTAGGATGGTCGGAGAATGAATCAGTCAATCAAAGAGTCTCTTGTGTGCAGTCCATATCTCATATCTATATCTACAATCTGATATACTGTGGGTCAAATCGTTATCGTTATACCATCCGCAGGTGGCGTACTGCATTGTGCAGTTTTTGGAAAATGATCTGAATTTGACGGAAGATGTGAATATGGGACTCTTGCGATTCTGGCCCAAGATCAACTCGCCCAAGGGAGTGATGTTTTTGAACGAAATGAGAAGATATTTCTGAGCTCATGGAGCCGGTAGAGTTTACCAAAATCCAGATTCCTCTATTTGCGCAGTTGCTGAAGTGCATTGCGTCTTCGCATTTCCTGGTGTCGGAGAAGGTATTGTGTCCCTATTCAAATTCACATTGAAGGAATTGTTTGCATTAATATAAGACACTCCAGCCGATCATGGTGACTATGAGATTTTTGAATTTACTGGTGAAATGAAAATGGAAAAAAATGGGGCCAAATTGAAGGAAAATGCATGCAATAGTGGATCTTAACGGGATTTCTACACTTTTTGGAAATTTCGAAAATTGAAAATTGGAAATTGGAAAAATTGGAAAAATCTGAATGAATAGAATTTCCTACGAATTATGGGATTACTGACGGTCTTTACATTAACCCCATAGATTTAGTTTTACTTGGACAAACATATTCTCCAAAATGCTTTCAAAAATATCTTCAAGATCTTCAAGATCGTCAATATCTTCAATAATTTGGAGATATATGGGCCAAAAAAAGGGTTTCAGATTTACTTGTTCATGATGAAACTTTCCCAATTTTTACTCCATGGCTTGTGATGGTGAATTATCTCTGTATTGTGTGACCTGCATATACCCGGTGCTTTATTATATGCACTCCTCCTCTACCTTCTACCTCGCCCCCCCCCCCTCCTAAGCTTTTGTTGCTTCTGATTTTAGTGCTGTATGCAGTAAGTCAAGTATTGTGTGCAGTACATCCAAGTGTAGTAACTATAGTACTATATACAGCACTCTATGTAACATGGTAAAGTGAAATGTTAAACCACTGAATCTCGCTATTCTCTTTTCATTCCCTCCTATACTATCCTGCATATATCAATTTTCCTGCATCTCGTACCCTCGTAAATCTGTATGCACGCCTCTTTACATACTAACTCTTTCTTAGTCTATGCACCGCTTCCAATTCGGTATTCTATTTAACTACTATATAACGTACGCTGTACTGTATACTTACGCTGTACTGTATATAAGGTACTCTATACTGCATATAAAACAATATGTACTGTATATAACACACTCTGAACTGTACATAACATACTCTAAACTGTATCTCCCCAAGACTCTGTGTCATATTCACGTCCCTGCATGTCTCCTTTTCCGTCCTGTACGTATTTAGTCTTTGAAATCCGCCTCTATTTGTGATCCTGCATATACTCCCCACCTCGTAAATTAGGCTATGCATGCATACCTCCCATGGTTCATTATATTCCTTCACATAATCGAAAACTTCTTCTACTCCTACCAAACTTTTACTCCTGCATCTTCGTATTAGTTCTCTGTTACGACTGTACGTTTCTCGGGGTACTGTACCTAGTACATGCTTATATGCACTACCTCACCTTCCCACAGCCGTTCTTCCACTAACCGAAATTTCCACACAGCAATAAACCACAAAGACGACGCATACTTGTCTAATTCCACACCTACAAAGTCTAATTGTTTTAAAGGATCTTTTTTCCGGCAGTTAGAGTCGATTTCTCGCTTACCACTACCTATTACTCTCCAAATAATTATTATTGGTGTATTTGAGTATTATACGAGTCGCTCTCTAGTATTAAATCTTACTTGACTTGAAACGGAGCTTGTATACTCTTGAAAATGTAGCTTTATGCTCTCGCCTGCATATAGACGAAGCATCTTCGTGGTGGACTCTTGACTCCAAAACTCTCTAACTTTCTTAGTAATCCCGCCAAGGCACTGTCACGATGCTAATTTTAAAATGTCCGCTTTTACTAATTAATTTTAGGAGGTTGTGCTGTACGCATGTCTCCCATGGTAATTTCACGTCCTGCATACAAAACCCTGACTCATTATACTCCAGTGTTTAGTCCTTGCAACAGAATAATACATTGTAATTGTCTCGTACTTGGAGGTAATATCACCTGCATATAAGCTTGAATCCTAGTAACTACTCTATAAAAGAATGTATGCACTCTTAATTTCTTGTACTGCATATAAACTCGTCGTCTTGGTGATGTGGACTCTAACACCACAAGATTATTTATACTGCCGGGTCCTGCATATATATGTTTGGCCCAATTATCTTCTCGTATTCACATTTGGCATTGTTTTTATTGTAATCTTGCATACAAACCCCATTTCCACTTGTTATGTACTTTAGTACTGTATGCACTCCTTTCATGTACTCTTATTCTGTAACAATGACAACTAAACCAGCCTAAAAAATTGGTTTTAGTAGTAAGGACTCGTAAAATTGGACTAATTTGTATTTCTGGATTTCCCAATTTGGGTTTCCATGCATGTACTGCACATAAGTATAAGTGGGCCTCCCCCATTGTTCCCCCCACCCTTCTAAATTTCTCTAAGTAATTTACTCTTGATACGTTTAGTTCTCCATGCACTCCTCGGTCTTACGACTCGTACTCTCGTACTCCATGTTCAATTCCTTAAGACAAACTATAAGCACTATATGCAGGACATTACCTTATTTCTTACTCCCACTCCACCACCACATCCCTATATGAACTCTGTATAGCTGAAAAAACTTTCCATAAATATCTCTAACTCATCTCTTTTAGTTATCCTCTTTTACGGCGTAAAGATTGAATCCTGGTTCGTATACACTTGTAATTTACTACCTTTACTGCCTAAATCTCTACAGACCACTGTTTACCGGGATACTAAAGTCCTAGAAACGAGTAGAGACTATTTTGACAGGCTTTAGGAGTGAATGTGGGAAATTCAGAGTGTCGTGCGCAACCCAAAACAACCAAAGTGGTTTTAATTCTTATTGTCTTCGTCATATATAGCTAGTTTCCCTTCCAATATCTTCATAATTTACACTATAATCAATACCTGGCTAGGATAAGCTTTAAATTGAGCGGATCGGGGGTTGGCTACTATTGACCCTCGGAATTGAGGCCGCGGCCGGAACTCATCGGCCAGGCTCCTTTAAAATGGCCCACACTAACGTTTACTCTTCGGACAAAAACGGGGTTCGGGTGTCCGGAATTCCAGCTTTCGAACCAATACATTTTTACGATTATTCTAAAGAAAAAGGACCTTTTGCGTTGGACCTTTTTCTGCTGAGGTAGCCTGGTGCACGGGTGTTTTCTACTCCGAGGGCTTTACCAGTACCCCAGAAACCCCAGCAACCCCAGGATCCCCCAAAAGCACCTCAAACCAACTTGCAATAACCGAGTCGACATAGATGCCTGTCTTCCATTCAAAGTACAGTTCAGTCACTCTCACCAGCCCTCCTAGTAATCCGCTAATTTTTTCCTTCACAAATTGGGCGTGTGGCGCAGTTGGTAGCGCGTTCCCTTAGCATGGGAAAGGTCTCCGGTTCAAATCCGGACTCGTCCATTTTTTTCGAACTTGCACCCAAATGAATCCCAACTAGAACTTTTGTCCAAATCAATTCCATCTCTGAAATTACGTCTACATTGTAGTAATGAAATCTTGGATCAACTATTTAAGACTTTTCGATTCTGGGAACCGCGCCGCCAGGCGAATCCAGCTTACGGCCCGTAAGAAGCTCGCAGCCCGTCTCGGTCACAAGCATCATCTGCTCAAACTGAGCCGAGTAACGGCCATCCGTAGTGGAAGCCGTCCAGTTGTCGGGCCACGTGACATCGGTATAAGAGCCCAAGCAAAGCATGGGTTCAATGGTAAACACCATTCCCGGTTTGGCCACACCCACGGCCTTATTCTTGGCGTAATGTGGAATATCCGGCTGACAATGGAACAACGAGTTGATTCCATGGCCACAGTAGGTGCGTACCACGGAACACCCGTTTTTGGTGGCGTGGTCCTCGATCACCAGTCCCAACGTCCGGAACGCCAAACCGGGTTTCACCGTGGCAATGGCCAAGTCCAAACATTCCCTTGTGGTTTCCACCAACCGAACGGTGTCCGGGTCAGCCCTAGCCTTTTCGCCAACGTAGTATGTTTCGTTCAAGTCACTGTGGTAACCATCCATGTAAATGGACACGTCAAGGTTGACAATGTCTCCATCCTTGAGGACGTACTGGTCGGGGATCCCGTGGCAAATCACCTCGTTCACCGACGTGCAAACGGACTTGGGGAAGTTCAAGTAATTGAGCGGAGAGGGGTAAACGTCATGCTTGATACACTCTTCGTGTAAGATTTCGTCGAGCTTATCGGTGGTAATACCCGGTGCCACGTGACTCGCCACCGTATCCAAGACCTGGCGTCCGATCTCGCCCACTTTCCTCATTTTCACGATTTCGTCCTCGTTCAAAATGGTGATTTTGCCCCTCCGGTCGTTCTTGAACTCGCTCACTGGCCGCCCGTTTCGTGCATAGTCAGGACGTTTAATATGGGCTGGAACCAGTCTTCTGGGCGTCAAGGGGTAAGCAGCTCTTAAATCCCCGGCGTACTTGAACTTGGGGAACGGGTCGAACACCTCATTGTCTGCGGCGGGATGGATGGCTTTGTGGGCGGCCCAGCCGGAACGGAAACACGTTTGGTTGCAAAAGACACTGGCGATGTTATTCTTAAGACAAACGGGACACTTGAGCACCGAGTCAGTTCGGAGCCCGCATTGGGAGGAAGAACAAAGCGTACTCATTGGTGCGGTAGTGATGGTTGGCGATGGGTAATGAATTAACACTCACGTGAGAATCACGTGGTAAAAACTGTCACGTAGTAGTCACGTGACGCACCACAGATAGATACACAGAACGATACACACAACTATACACAAACCTTTGCCCAAAAATTTAACTATAAAGACTAAAAACTACATTCTTTAGAACCAAAAGATTAGAGGAACGTGTATTGGGACGATTTTCTTATTCTCCCGCTTATGTGCAGGACATTTAATTAAGTGAGTCAATTTCAACCGGTTTCATCCCGATTTTGTGATTTACGAGTCAAAGCTTACA
Source organism: Metschnikowia mauinuiana (assembly GCA_002374555.1). Taxonomy (NCBI): domain Eukaryota; kingdom Fungi; phylum Ascomycota; class Pichiomycetes; order Serinales; family Metschnikowiaceae; genus Metschnikowia; species Metschnikowia mauinuiana. The sequence goes on along the minus strand of NKZY01000673.1, from coordinate 112,827 downwards.
ATATACACAATAACGAGAATTTGCAGCCAGTAATTGGCGTTATTGGCGGCTGAAAAACCAATACTCCTCCTTTTTGCCTGCATATAAACCCATCTACACTTCCTGGCCGACCAATACCTAAAAAAGTCAATACAAGGATCTAGTAAAAAGGCTTTAAAGTGATTAGTAAATGCAGGCTTAAATCACAGGATAGTGTTTGGTGTTTGATGTAAAGTGTATAGTGTATGGTACTGTATATAGCTGTTTATCCTGTATACAATGTGTATAATACTGTATATAACGTATATAAGTGTATAGTGGGCTATATCTTAGTACTCAAACAACGTGACACTCTATACACTTTCAACGGAATGGTCACCACGACTCAACCAATGCCTTACAATGCTGTATAGTGTATATAGTCTGTATGGTGTGTATATAATTGCTCAGTAGTGCATATAGCGTGTGTTTAGTGCATATAATCTGTATAGTCTGTATATAGTATGTGGGAACTGTATAGTGTCTCTAGTGTATATGGCGGCATTTGTACAGTGTCTAGTGTGGAGTAACCGTAATATCAAGGTAGGTGTATACATTTAGTATATATGTGCGACCTGCATACAGCGCGCATGTGCAGTATACATGTTCCACACACCGTTGGGCCATACATCTTCCACACCGACAAGGCCATTTTTTATGGCCATTTTTTATGGCCATTTTTTATGGACATTTTTCATGGACATTTTCATGGACATTTTCATGGACCCTTACCCTGGTAAAAAATTTACTTCGGAGCATCCTTCAGTGGAGGGAGACTGCCCGGGCCAAAACTCAAAGGTAACAATTCCTCCAAGGTATGCAGGACCGTATCGCCATTTGCACCCACCATAATCACCAAAGTATCGGTGCCGAATTCCCGAAGAAACTGGCGGCAGATTCCACACGGAGATATCGGGTCCTTCTGGTCTCCGGCCACCGCCAACGCCTTAAACTTCCGGTGGCCCTGCACCACCGCCAGCGTCAAGGCCGTGCGTTCAGCACAAATCGCCGCTCCATAAGACGCATTCTCCACATTGGCTCCAACAACAATCTCCCCACTATCCGCTAAAAGCGCACACCCCACGCTAAAGTTAGTAAAGAAAAAGGAAAGGAAAGGAAGAGAGAAAGGAAAAAAGGAGGAAGAGGGAAAAAGGGAAAAGGGAAAAAAAGAAAAAGGGAAGGCAAAAAGGGAAAAAAGGAGGAAAAAAGGAAAAGAGAGAAAAAAGAGAGAAAAGAGGAAAATGGAAAAAGGAAAGGTAATTGGAAAAGATATTGGAAAGGAAATTGGAATATTGGAAAATTGGAAAATTGGAAAATTGGAAAATTGGAAAATTGGAAAATTGGAAAATTGGAAAATTGGAAAATTGGAAAATTGGAAAATTGGAAAATTGGAAAATTGGAAAATTGGAAAATTGGAAAATTGGAAAGGAAAGGAGTGGATAATAAAATGGAATGGACAACGATGATGGAAATGGATAATGACAACAGTGGAGTCAGAATAGAAGGAAACAATTGAGTAATTGAGTGCGCGAAATGACTGGGAAAAAGGACAAAAAAGGGACAATTTTGAGACAATTTTGAGACAAAAAAAGGGTCAATTTTGAGGGTCAATTTTGAGACAATTTTGAGGGTCATTTCAGGGCCAATTTTGAGACAATGCGAAAAAACAAATCCGGAAAAATGGACTGAGAATTCATGCTCAAAATAACCGGAGGAGATCTGGCGATTTTTTATGCGAAAAAAAAAGGGGCCCCAGAAATGACAGCCAGAAATGACAGCCAGAAAGGGGATTTGAAAATGACAGCCAAAAGTGAATGTCAAAAATAAAATTCACGAATGAAAGTTAAAAATGAATAGAAGTGAATGTCAAAAGTGAATGTCAAAATCGATAGTCAAAAATTACAGCAAAGATTCTCTGCAAAAATAACTGCCAAAAAATTAATGAATAGGAAATTCAAAAATGTCACTTAAAAGTGTCACTCAAAAATGAAGTCAAAAGGAACTGCCAAAAACGGTACTAAAAAATAAGTGTCAAAATGATGTCAAAAAAGAGTGTCAAAAAAGAATGTCAAAAAAGGGACCCAAAAATGAAAGTCAAAAGCCAAAAATAACTGCATAAAATGGTACTCAAAAATGACAGCAAAAATAGAACTCAAAATAACTGCCAAAATTACAGCGAAAAATGACAGCGAAAAATGACAGCAAAAAATGACAGCAAAAAATGACAGCAAAAAAATACTCAAAAGTAACCGCCAAAATGACAGCCATTGAAAATGAATTGAATTGAAGAAATCAAGAATAAAAAAAAATGACTCAGAAAGAATTGACTCAAAAAGAATTGTATCATTAAGAGAACATTAAGAGGGGGAATTGAATGGACGTACCGGAACTTGGAATAGGGACAGTAGGCGAGGGAACGGGCTGGGGTTAGTAAGGGGTTTTAAGGGGTTTAGGGGATTTGAGGGATTTAAGAGATTCCAGGGATTGAGGGACTGATAATACATACCTGCTAGAGCCTTTTGGACCAATTCGGTTGTTTTTTGGGAAGTGATTTGTTGAGGCATGGATATTTTTTTTTGTTTTAAAAGTGATGTTTCTTCTTAAAAGTGATGTTTTAATTGAGGGGTTGGAATTGAGGAGTTGGAATTGGGTGGAGGGGGGTTGGAGATGTTATATTTATTACCCGGTTGCTTCCTGTATATACGTGGTATTCCTTCCCTTTGATGAATGCAGCAAAAGAGAAACTGCTTGAGATTGGAATGGTTGCATGGCTCCATACAAGAGTGAAATTGCCCGTGCATCTTGAAGCGAAGTACACGTGCGAGTCACGTGCACTGCACAGATTCAGAGCGCTGTACTGCACACACCCTGACCGCTGTCCTGCACACTGTACTGCACTGCACTGCACTGCACAGGTGATCAAAAAATTCCTCCCTCGTCATTTCTCGTCATTCTCGTCCTTTCGCCGTACTGCATATAAGACCCGATTCTTTACGAAAATCACGAGGTTCTACTCCCCCCACTATGCAGGAACTCAATCCTCCTCCCGTCAAACCTCCTGTTCCATCCACACTTGATCTCGTATAAATATAAACCACAAACCGGTCGATACGAAGAAATACTAACAAAACCAGTACACCAAGGTTTCACCCCCCCTTCAGTGGATGGGCACACTTTTTTTTATTGGGGTTTACTTGGTCCACGAACCGAGGGCGCGCCGTGTGCAGGCCGTTACGTCATACCATCTGGCCTCATCATCATATGCACTTAGCCACATCGCCAAACCCCAGACGATAAAAAAATATAATTTGTCCCCATGCCGTAAAAGGTGCCGCTACCCTCGGATCTCGTTGTATACTCGTAGCCATTTCTTTCGCCCACCACCGTAAGCAGCATTTGGTTCCCCCCCGTCCACCCTCGGACCCTCGTTAGTTGTTTCTCGAACCGGTCAATACTCCCCGGTGCCCCCTCGGTATGGCCCCCAGTCTGCGTCCGGTCCACCTCGTCCTCTCATTCCCGCCCCACCCTGCGCTCTCGCACCCGTTTCTCACCACCAACACCTTTTTTCTTTTGCCCGCAATTTCCCTAATCCTTCATCTTCTGGTCCTCCTGCCTTGTTTCACATTTGTTTCACGTCTGTTTCATTGGGCCTTGGTGAAACATCCGTCGTCTTTTCCTGCACCGCCTGCTGTTTTCCTGCACCCCGCCTGTTTTGTCCTGCATCCCATCATCCATATCGCTGACCTGGCTTAGCTTCACCTCCACTTCCACACGGTTCCGTCTATCGTCACCGCCTCCACAAATCCCTAATCTTCAAGTCACAAATAATCTTCCAGTCACAAATAAAGTCTACTGGCCGCCCACACCTTAGTCATTATCCCTGGTTTCAGAGTGCTACAGCTTATACTGGTCACATACCGCATCCCACTAATACTCACCGGCATCCATTCTCCCAATCTGTGCTGTTCCTTAGAGCTTAGCGCCTAGTCCTACATCATTCAGTTATAGCCGCCCAACACCAAGGAATTCACTTGTCGATTTTATTTACTGGATCACTACTGACTGTACTGACTGTTCTGACTGTTACTAACTGTTGACTGTTACTAACTGTTGACTCATGGCTGAGCTCTTTTTCTTGCGCCATGGCCCGAGAGCCGACCACCTGAAGACAAACGAACCTCCCCTACATTCCCCCTACAAAGTATATGATCTGTCGCTCACGGCCGCAGCCGATGCCAGGGTGGCGGAGACGTGTGCCCAGATCCTCGAGCTTACAGAAACACAAGGCCTCGAGAAAAAGAATATCGTCATCCACTTCTCGCCCTACTTGCGGTGCTGTGAAACCGCAGACTTGATCATCACGCATTTACAGGAGCAGTTGGCCTCCAAGGCACCACATCTCAAGGCAAAGTTCCAGCTACTAGGAGATTTTGCGTTGTCGGAATGGTGCCACGAAAAGATGGAGAATAAGCCGCCGTTCTACGACTCCAACGAGGCGTACCAGATGTACACGCCCAACATCCAGTTAATGAAGAACCGCAAGTATGTGCTGAACTTCCGGCCCACCACCAAGCTCGGGCCCTGGAACGAGCCGGATATCCCATATAAGCAATTCCAAGAGCATTGCAAGGTGTACTTCCAGAAACTCTTGGCCACGTACCAGAACTCCAAGAACGACACCATGGTCATTGTAGTTTCCCATGGCTACGTGATCTCCAGCTTCCTCCTGCATTTCATCAGCCACCCGATCTTTGAAGAGATCCCCGAATTGGAGCTTAATTATGCAAAGAAAACTGATGGAAATTGGGTCCTCAAGAAGGACTGCTTGGATATCCTCACCAAAGACCCTTCTATTGATGCCACCTTGAACCTCGAGTCCGATATCGTGTACTATAAAACCAACTTTGTTAAAAAGGGAGATTTGGACAAGCAACAAGAGTACCCCGCCATGGGCTTTGGAGGTCTAGCCAAGTCCCATACCGAAGAAGCCAGGGAAAGACCTTCGTTCCGATTCGACAATAAAGCTTCCAGCGAACACCCATCGCGACCTCCTCCGGTGCCGTTATGTCCATCGGCCAAAAACTGGTCTCCTCTGGAAGCCAATAAGCACAAGATTGCATCCGAGTTCCGGCTTAAAGTGATGAATGACGAGGCTTTCAAACGAACATTTTCCATAGTGCATGCGCCTCAGCACCCCATCTCGCCTGAAGTGTCGCCCACGTCTGAACCCAGTGGTTTCAACTCCACCATCGACTTGTCCAAATTGGCTTCCAATGAGGAGATTTACCATCCGTTGAAATTGCGGTATTCATCCACATCCAGCATCCCGATCCACCACCTCAACTCCAAGGTCAACAGTCATGCCAACTTGATGAACATGCGCAACGACGACGACAAAAGCGTGGACCTGGGCCGCATCAATATCTTCCCCGGGCTCTCGCCCAATGGATCCATGTCGCCCCGAGACCAGCTGGAGGAGTATGCAGAGCTGTCTCCTAATATGAACGACGTGATCCAACGGCTCAACCGGGTGCGGTCGCTTCAAAGAAGACGGCCGCAAACGTCCACGCCCAAATTTGGGGCCATTTCCGAAAAGGGCAGTCCTCCAAGCGGGAAGGGCTTCATGCACTTTAACGACGACCATCTGGCGGAATCCACGCCTAGTCAGCCGGTGCCTGTACGTAATGCCGTGGGAACCCGGCCTCTGCGGTCGAGCTCCATTAAGTTCGTGCCCTCGGTTCTCTCGCTCGATAAGGAAAAGAAGAAGAAGTCGATTTTCTACCAGCTCAATTCGAGTTCCGGCAGTGATTCTTCCGAAGACGAGTCGGCCGATCAGAAGTACATGTGGTTTGGCCAGAACGTGCGGTCCGATGGAAAGTAAGGAGGAAGAAAATACTGAGAGAAGAAGAAATTACGGAGAGAAAAGTATGAAAATACTGAGAGAAGAAGAAATTATTTATGAGAGAAACGGAGGAAGAGAGAAAGAAGAGAGAAACGGAGAAGAGAGAAGCTGGGAACGAGTGCCTAAAGTGTCTCTTTAAACCGACTACAAACAAGTACATCTCCAGGACATGCACGAGGCTTGTGTGGAGGATGGCATGTAAATACTTAGCATCTTGAAGTCGGAGACCCGTGGTACCAGTTCCAGCGTACTATAAATAGTAAAGCCGGAGTTTAAAGTGTCTAGTGTAGTGTAGTGAAGAGCCGGAGTTTTAGTGTCTAGTGTAGGGCCTAATGTCTAGTAGTGTATATAGCGGAGGCACGGGTGCGCGGCGCTATCGCTATCGCATCACTCACTGATACTCATGCTTAACTGTGCAGGTGTACACATCCTTCAACACTTGAACGCCATGGACAAAAGCCAGACCGCCACCAATTTTGGCTTGGCCCGCACGCTCAATATCCCGGTGTACATCAAGATCCGGTCGCTTTCCACCCCCGAACCCCCGACTCTAGCCTCGGCTCTGGACAAGTTTGCCTCGGCCTCCACCTTCAAAACGCTTAGCCACGTGACTGCCAACTCCAGTCTTTTTGTCCGTATCCAGGTATATGACGGCAATCATAACGCTGTTTGCCAGGAGGTACAAACGCCGTTCCGGGAATTTTCAGGGAATAAACGACAGTGGGACCTGCACATAAGGCTCCCGGTCAACTATAACCAGCTTGACTACTCCAGTTACTTCCAAATGTCGCTTTATGAGGTGACGGAAACACAGGCGGTTCTTTTTGGCTCAGGATCGCTTTCGGTATTTGACCATTCCGACTGTACGCTACGCAAGGGTCTCTGCAAGGTCAAGATAAGCCCAGCCAATTATATGAATGGCCCAAAGGGGAAGACCATTGAGGGTTTAATTGAAAAGGAGGTTTTTTATGGATCCAAAGGAAACGAGGTTTTTTATGGACAAAGTGTTCAGAAGGAAGGTCATGGAACCGATCTGGAAGATCCTGATGGCTTGGAACACCGCATTGTGCAGTACGAAAACGGACACTTCCACAAGGTCCAATGGCTCGATACGCAGGCGTTTGCAGCCATGCAACCCCCTAAACAAAACGATGCGTTTCTCCATATCGAGCTCCCCAACTTCTCCCTTCCGATCGTGTACCTGGACGTCACGTACCGGCTCCCCGACTTGGCTCCACGCACCAACCCCGAGGCCGAGGAGCGGCCCGAGACCCGGGTCTTGACCAGCATTGAAATCAAGCTGAAAGATTCAAAAGGTCCTGCTGTGGCCAAGATCTACGACCCCGACTTTGCATGGGCCGAAATCTCCGCCTATAACTCATCGGTCGACCAAAGCCAAGGCGAAATCCTTGATCCCATCGAGCTCAAGTTCCAGAAACTCTCGTCCAATATTAATATCAACAGCAACCTCGACCGGGAGCTTAAGCCATCGCCCCATATGCGTGATGAGCTCTGGCGTATCTTGAATAAACCGTCCAGTGCAGTGCTCACGGATTATGAAAAGAAAAACCTCTGGAAGTACCGGTTCTACTTTTCCAAGAACCAGGCAGACGATCTGCAGAAAGCAGTGCCTCTGCAAAGCACCAAGCAGTTTTTGACCAAGCTTCTCAAGAGTTTGAACTGGGAAAACGAGTCCGAGTTGGACCACGTGTTTGCTGAGATTCTTCCCTATTGGTCCGTGGACCGTATTGATATTGGGGATGCTTTGGAGCTTCTCTCCAACAATTTCAACCCACATGCTCTTTTGGCCGGCCTCAGACATCATTCAATCGCTGTCAACGTCAAGGACGTCTCTCCTGCAGACGATACCAAAATCAATAAGATCTTTTCTTACTCCAGGCGTCTCCGGCACTTTGCCGTGCAAAGACTAACTTTGGCCAGTGCTGATGAGCTTCTTCTTTATCTTCTCCAGTTGGTGCAGGCACTTAAATATGAGAACATGAAGCGGCCTGGGCCGGAGTCGGGGCCTGGCTCTGCTACAATAACAACGCACGATGTGCTTGAAGATGCACCTTTGGCGCGGTTTCTCATTGAAAAATCGGTGAAAAGTGCCCGTTTGGGCAATTTCTTCTACTGGTACGTTAAGGTGGAGAACGAGGACCAGCTCATGAGGTCTGATTTGCTGGAACCTTCGTCCCGGTCCATCTACAACATCGTCATGAACACATACATTGATATGCTCAAGAACTACTGTGCGCAGACCAACCTGCCGCAGTATACGCATTTGAAACGGCAGATTGCGTTTGTCAAGAAACTCACGGGGCTAGTGGAGCTCCTACGGGCCTCATTTAAGAAAAACGAGGCCACGGGCAAGAAAGTGGCGTTTTTGCAGGAGTACTTGGCAGATCCAGCCAATGGCATGCTCAAGTTCCCCGAGCCGTTCCCCCTTCCCTTGGATCCAGATGTGATGATCTGTGGGTGTCACCCCACGGAGTGTTCAGTTTTTAAAAGTTCGCTTGCTCCGCTTAAAATCACGTTCAAAACCGTGGCCAATTTCGGGCGCAAGACCTCGGCATCCATCTTTGGGGCTCGCCTGAAACACGGCAAGTACCTGCTCATGTTCAAGATCGGCGACGACTTGCGCCAGGACCAGTTGGTGATCCAGATCATCAACCTCATGGACCAGCTCTTGAAGAACGAGAACTTGGACTTGAAGTTGACTCCTTATAAGATCTTGGCCACCAGCCCCATAGCAGGGTTCATCCAGTTTGTGCCCAACGAGACGCTCGATTCCGTGCTTTCCAAGAACTTGGAGACAAATGGGACGAGAGAAAACGGCATTCTCAAGTACCTCCAGCACAACAGCCAGCACAACAGCCAGCAGCAGGAAAACGAGCTCGAAGGTCTTTCGAGCTCTACAATTGCGTCAAGCCAGACCATCCAAGCCAATCAGACCAATCAGACCATCCAAACCAATCAGAACCAAACCAATCAGTCTAACCAGAACCAAACCAATCAGACGTCGGACTTGGCAGTTTCAGGTTGGGTGATGGATAACTACGTGAAGCTGTGTGCCGGATACTGTGTGATCACATATATCCTAGGGGTTGGCGACCGACACTTGGACAACTTGCTTCTTTCGCCCAACGGTAAGTTCTGGCACGCGGATTTCGGGTACATTTTGGGCCGAGACCCCAAGCCGTTCCCACCTTTGATGAAGTTGCCCATCCAGGTGATTGACGGTATGGGAGGCATGAACCATGAAAATTTTAATCTTTTTAAGAGCTACTGTTTCATCACATACACTACCTTGCGGCGCAACAGCAACTTGATCCTTAACCTTTTCCAGCTCATGTTGAACGCAAACATCCCCGATATCCAGATCGACCCCAAGCGGGCCGTGGAGAAGGTCGAGGAGAAGTTTGCCTTGGACATGTCCGAGGAGGAGGCCATCTTGCACTTCCAGAACCTCATCATCGATAGTGTCAATGCGTTTTTGCCGGTGGTCATTGACACGCTCCACAGTTTGGCCCAGTACTGGCGTGCGTAGCCGTATCCAGGAGGTTCGCCGATTCAGGCGAACCTACTAGTTCTATATACCTCTTATAGAGAGAGAGGGAAATTATAGATATAGATGTAGATCTAGATGATGATGTATCGATATGCAGCCTATCTGCAGGCGCATGCATGTGTGCACGAGGAAATGGTAATTTTCTGGTCAACCACTCGATCAAATTGGCTAAAATTAGATAGAATGCATCTGATCAATGTTAAGAAAGTGCTGTTTTAATTTGGACATTCTATGGTTACTGGAACCTTAGAAACCACCCCCAAGCGGACCTGCATATACATTACCTCCTGCAGGTAGTTGTGTGTCCTGTATATAGTACTCTTGTATAGCGTACCATTTAAAGAGGCTTCAGGTCAATTAAAGAAGAGGTAAATGATTGTTTCAAATAACCAGAATACAAATAATTCTCTCTAAAGTATCAAAATATTAGTTCCTGTACAAAATAGAGTTCCTAGACGAGATCCACAAAACATCCGCTTCAAAAGTATTTTCTACAAGTCATAGTAATAGTCTAGCAATGCTAATAGAAGTAATCGTAGAGTCATATACAGGTGAAATAAACCATCTTGTTTGGGCTGAACCAAAAAATTAATCACTGGATTCAATTATTTCCGTCCGGTGTATAAGTTGGTGGTGTAAAGGTTGGGATGTTTCCTCATGCCCGGCTCTCTGTATGCAGTACTCCCTCATAAAACTCATAAAACTATGGGGTCCATTCCATGGGAAAACTCTGTAGGCCTTTAAAAAAAATTATGCCTTTTTTAAAGCATATTTTATATCCCTTTTAAAAGCATAAATTCAAGCTTTTACATCAGAAAGAAATATTTTGAGTTCCCGGGATTTTGTGGTTTTTTCTAGACCAAATTTATTTGTCGTATTTTATTTATATACATGTCTCTATATTATAGAACAAGATATTATAGAACAAGATATTATAGAACAAGATATTATAGAACAAGATATTATAGAACAAGATATTATAGAACCATCATAAAAATCTTGATAAGATCTATCAGTTTTGCAAAGTTGTCAACATCGAAAGTAAAGGAAAGTTTGGTCAACGATTCGTCTTAGAATTAGAAATACAAGTAATCATATTAGTAATAGTATAGGATTGTAATAAGATAGTAAACGTTCTAAGGTCAGTAAAAGAAATAGAGATTGATACTTTGATCTGTTGATGAAAGTCCTTCGGTCTCATGAAGCTCGCTGAACTCATTAATTGGGAAGATTGTGAATCTCTAAAGAAAGAGATTCGCCTGACCCATAAAAATAAAGAATTACTGTGTCACGTGATTACATATAGACAGAATAGACAGATAGACAGAGTCGTAGACAGAGTCGTAGACAGAGTCGTAGACAGAGTCGTAGACAGAGTCGTAGACAGAGTCGTAGACAGAGTCGTAGACAGAGTCGTAGACAGAATAGACAAGATAGATAGAATCGACAGAATGGATAGAATCGACAGAATCGACAGAATGGACAGAATGGACAGAATGGACAGAATGGACAGAATAGTACTAGACTGAGTCGTAGCTAGGGCTCCATTTGCTTCTGTCATCGAATGTCTGCGTGCAGGGTAGAGCCACCAGCGAGCTTGCCTTTATTTCTCGAGCAGGTATTATTGAAGGTGGAATTATTGGTTCGTGGTATGGAGTGATTTTGAACGCCCAGTTCAGAATTGTCTTGTGGCCTATTGGAGGTGAGTCTGCCGCTTCGCTTTCTCCAGCTGTACTTGTGTAATTATCATCGCCTCTACGTCGGCCACAAGATCTGGATAAACGGTTATTCCATTAGGGCCAACGACATCGACCTTGACTCTGGTGGAAGACAAATGGATTTGGAACTCTGAAGCAACAGCAGTAGACAAAAGACAGAATAGACAATTAGTACTAGACAATTAGTACTATACAGAATAGTAGCAGACTGACTATTCGTAGACAATTAGTACTAGACAGATTATTCGTAGACAGAACTACGTTAGACTGACTATTCGTAGACAGAAGCTGGAATTTATAAATGGGAAGAGGTTGTGGTAGGTGCTGCTGAAGAATGTGACCGATTCTGGGAAAAATTACCGAGATTTACTGGAAATTTTGGTTTCTTAGAGTCCAATTCTACAGAGTGCCAGGCAAAGTATATCATTAGAGCATTCATCTAGTAGGCTAGTGAGAAACATAAATAGAGAGATGGATAGAGATGGATAGATACATAGAGAGAGAGAAAAATTAGAGAGCAATAGAGACATAGAGAGACATAGAGAGAGAGAGAGAGAGAGAGAGAGAGAGAGAGAGAGAGAGAGAGAGAGAGAGAGAGAGAGAGAGAGAGAGAGAGAGAGAGAGAGAGAGAGAGAGAGAGAGAGAGAGAGAGAGAGAGAGAGAGAGAGAGAGAGAGAGAGAGAGAGAGAGAGAGAGAGAGAGAGAGAGAGAGAGAGAGAGAGAGAGAGAGAGAGAGAGAGAGAGAGAGAGAGAGAGAGAGAGAGAGAGAGAGAGAGAGAGAGAGAGAGAGAGAGAGAGAGAGAGAGAGAGAGAGAGAGAGAGAGAGAGAGAGAGAGAGAGAGAGAGAGAGAGAGAGAGAGAGAGAGAGAGAGAGAGAGAGAGAGAGAGAGAGAGAGAGAGAGAGAGAGAGAGAGAGAGAGAGAGAGAGAGAGAGAGAGAGAGAGAGAGAGAGAGAGAGAGAGAGAGAGAGAGAGAGAGAGAGAGAGAGAGAGAGAGAGAGAGAGAGAGAGAGAGAGAGAGAGAGAGAGAGAGAGAGAGAGAGAGAGAGAGAGAGAGAGAGAGAGAGAGAGAGAGAGAGAGAGAGAGAGAGAGAGAGAGAGAGAGAGAGAGAGAGAGAGAGAGAGAGAGAGAGAGAGAGAGAGAGAGAGAGAGAGAGAGAGAGAGAGAGAGAGAGAGAGAGAGAGAGAGAGAGAGAGAGAGAGAGAGAGAGAGAGAGAGAGAGAGAGAGAGAGAGAGAGAGAGAGAGAGAGAGATGGAGAGAGATGGAGAGAGAGAGAGAGAGAGATGGAGAAATGATTGTATGCTAAGCTTGACTTTAGAAATGCTCATAGAACATCAGTCATGGAAGATGTCCGGGAGAATCCCAGAGAATTAGTACTAGAGTGGCTAGTCATTTCCACTGGCTAAATGTACAGTCTAACAGTACTAGGATGCTAGTGTAGTCTTGAGAAAATGACGGTTTTGTTTTTTACAAAATTACTTGGTTTCTTGGAAATACTACATTTTGGTTCTTGTGGGTGTTCCTAGTATTTCTCAATATTTCTGGGGAAAGGCGAGGATTGGAAATAATACAAATTGGAAGCAAAAATCCAAAAATACGATTTTTTTGGGGATTCCACCTCCAAACAAACCGAAATTTTCTACAGAATAAAAATGACTTATTGGAATTCAATAATTTATGGAAATGGAAATTCTGGCGTTATAGTCTGCTTTGGAATCCTTTGCCTCGAATAATAGGCTGGTGCACGGGTGTTCGCAGCCGTTCTTCCCGCAACCCCACTTAAGTCTTCTACTGTACACTCTTTTCCCAGGAACAATAAAATACCAGAAAGGTGACTACTATGATATTATGTCTATTTCTAATATCTTAAAGTCTGATATTTCCTGGTTGGAAATGTGGAGAATAAAGTAGCCCACAAAGCTCAAGACCAAGATCAATGCTGACTTCAAGTAACCCAATTCATCGGAATTGTTCTCGAGGGCCAGGCCAAATCGCCAAATCCCAACATCAACCCAAAGCCATCGGTGGAAATTTCCATCATGGTAAAGCAGCCCTCCTCGTTCAAATTCCATCGAAGATATCTTCATCGAAGATGTAGAATGCCTGCAAGACGTTGGTTATCAAGAGAGAGTCAGTCAACTTACCCTTGGAATAGACTATTCCAGGTAGTCCAGTAGTCCAGTAGTCCAGTATCTAGTGGTCATAGGAGTTCCTCATGGAAAGGAATTTGCTCAAGGTGTACTTTTCCCAGCCACCCACCAGGAAGGTACTTTGCCATGCCAGTTCCTGTATCAGTTCCTTGAGTAGTACCTAATTCAGTCCCTGTATAGCTCCTGTATAGCTCCTGTATAGCTCCTGTATAGTTCCTCTATAGTTCCTGTGCCAGTTACTGTATCAGTTCCTTGATCAGTTCCTTAATCAGTACTTTGAGTGGTCCCTGTATAGTCCCTGTAGTCCCTGAGTCCCTGTATAGTCTCAGTCTCTAAATCAGTCCCTGTATCGACAAAAAGACGTCACTTCCTGGATTCTTCCTTGGTTGACCAATACCAGATCTCCATATCACCTTGTTCATAGAAGAAGACCACTTTAATCCGGTTAGTCATTCTTCCGACGACTCTTGATGGCTCGGTACTTGATGCCCCGGATGACCATTGTGAGGAGTGCATTCAAAATGCCAAACGGAGGGAAAAGATCAACGATGGTCCATACTCTGGCAGGCCGGATCTCCGCCAATACCAGAGCCACCAGGGCCTGTAGGTCCGACAAATTGCCGTTATTGGTAATGACGCGGTCGGCCCTATGGTCCCGCTCCGCCATGGAAAGTTGGCTGGCAATGCGTTTATCGGCATCTTCTTCCGAAAGCTCGGGGTTCCTTTCCAAAAGCCGTTGCCTCTGTAAATTCCCATCCGTGGAAACCGTCAACGTAAGGCCGCAGATATAATTGAGTCCCGACTCGAACAAAAGCGGCACGTCCAAAATGGCCATGGCATTTCCCTTAAGATAGCTCCACACCACCTGGCGCCCGATCTCCTTCTTGACGGCGCCATGGACGATTTTGTTGAGCGTGGCGAGTCGCTTTGGGTTGCCGAAAACGGCCTTCCCCAAAACAGGCCGGTTCAACGTCCCATCTGGCTTCACAAGATCCGGCACATCGCCAAACGCCTTGACCACGCCCCGGTAAGCCGGTGTTCCGGGCTCCACCACCTGTTTTGCAATAAGATCGGCATCAATGATGGGGATGTTTTGCTGGGAAAAGTAACTTGACACAGTCAGTTTTCCTGCTGCTATGCCTCCAGTAAGTCCAACCACGAGCATAGGAACAACAAGCCACTAACAGCGAAAAAAGACGAAACAGCAATGAGCAACCAACAAGAAAAGAAGGAGGAACGAAAAAAAAAGAAAAAGACGAAACAGCAATGAGTTACTGGAAAACGACGAAACGATGAATGGAAGGGATGAGGATCCGAAATGAGGATCCCAGATGTGGAGAGCGGCACGTGACGCGCGCCAGGCCCATTTCCATGAGCATCTCAAATCATCGTTCAAACCACCACTTCTCCAATTATTTGCATTTCTTCTTCTCCTCAAACCATGTCAGTTCATATTCTTGGGCCCGGAGCCATGGGGTCGCTTATAGCGCATGAGTTGGCGCAGGGCCAGAGGCTCGTGCCCAGCCTCATCTTCAAGTCCAAAAATGCCCTCAGTCCGTATACCAAGAATGGGGCCACAGTGACGCTTGCCCGTCCCGATGGCACAGATAAGATCTCCATCAACACGCCGATTGCAGCCACGTCTCGGGTGCACGACATCGAAAAAATCGACAATTTGGTGGTGGCCACCAAAAACTATTCCACGGAACAAGCTCTCGCCCGTTACCTCCCGGCCATGTCACCGAAAACCAACATTTTGTTTGTGCAAAACGGAATGGGCATCATCCCCAAGCTTCAGCAGAGTTTATGGCCCAACCCATATAAAATGCCCAGAATCTATCAGGCCATCAGCACCCATGGTGCTTATAAGGCCAACGTCAGCACGGTTCATCACGTGGGTCTCGGCCAGTTGTTGATCTCCAAGATTCCCAATGCTCACGAAGATAGCGTCCGTGATGGTGAAGTAGTCCAGAAAACCGCCTTTGTTCAGGCCTTTTTGGACCGGCCCGCCCTAGATGCCCAGTTGCTTTCGCATAACGAATTCCTCCTTAAAGAAATGGAGAAACTTCTCATCAACTCCTGCATCAACCCTCTTTCGGCCATCTATGACTGTTTGAACGGAGAACTTCTTTATGGAGAAGGAGTTAGCCGAACAATGCAGAGAATCATTCTGGAAGGTGTGGCATGCCTTAACCAAGAGTATGCAGGATTGGGCTTTATTCCTGAAGCAAGCACGGTTTTGGCCCCGGACCGGATCCTCTCCTCGGTGCTCTCTGTTTGCCAAAGCACGGCCAAAAACAGCTCTTCCATGAGAGAAGATGTTCGGCGCATGAATCGTACGGAAATCGACTCCATCAATGGTTTCATTTCTTATTTGGGCCGCAAGCATAATATTCCCACTTCAACCAACAATCTCATGATTTCTTTGGTGAAAAATAAATTGGGTATATGCAGGGCACAGGAACTGTTGGTATAATCAACAATTGTTATAATCATCAATTTTCGAGGTCCGTTTTTAGTCGTTTTGACAGTTTGAAAGCACCGCTTCACAAATCTCTTTCATGTCCTCATACAATTGGCGGACGCTTTCAAAGCCAGGCTCGGAATTCAGCCTGCTTAACTTGGAAATACAATCGCCAAGAAGTTTTTGCAAAATCCGACCCAACAAGCGGTTCGATGCCCGGGTATACTCACTTCCCTCGGAGACTCCATCGATGAAGTCGTTGAGCCTTTTGGAAGACTCGGGCTCCGGTTCCTGCATCGTGGCCAAGGCGATTTCCGTCCGAAACGACATTCCGTCCTTGTTCACAGTATAGTCGCCATGATAAGCCCTATTCTTCAAGTATTGCACGTGCGCTGGGCGGAGAAGCGGGCTGATCAAATCGGAGATATCGATATAGTTCCACTTATTCTGTGGTAAAACGAAGCCATATTCACAAAGAAGAAACTCATTGGAATGAGGCCCATATGAGAAAAACAATTCGTCGGTGGCTCCATACTCAGTAGTAGTATAGACGTGGAAGCCACTAGCATCGATTTTGATGCCACACTCTTCATCGCTCGTGTGGTTTAGGAAATCCACGTAAGGCGCCATCGTGAAGTTATCTGCTCCTTCTTTTCCTGGAATCTCCATGTATAAACAACGGGAATTGATACACATCCAAGCCCAGAGGAAGCGGCGGTCAATATCTATGGATTCGGACAATTTCAGCCAAATCCCATGGGCTTTCCAGATCTTGCATACAACTTCATAATCCTTTTCGTATCGTGCCAACACTTTTTCGGAATGCTTTCGAGC
This sequence comes from Metschnikowia mauinuiana, assembly GCA_002374555.1. Lineage (NCBI taxonomy): Eukaryota > Fungi > Ascomycota > Pichiomycetes > Serinales > Metschnikowiaceae > Metschnikowia > Metschnikowia mauinuiana. Next base: position 96,169 of record NKZY01000673.1, on the reverse strand, counting down.
AGATCTGGGCAAGTAAAGCCAGATTGGTGAATCCACATTCAAGACTTTGCCCACAACTGGAGCGCCTGATAACTCTTCCAACTCGGGAAGCATGGCAATAAAAGGCGCCCAAAACGAACTCGTCCGTACACTTTCAAGCACCAAATACATGGATATTAGCTGGAAAGACGAGAGCCGCTCAATATTCTCGAGCTGAAGCCCACTGTAGAATGTATCAATGAAGTCACCCGAAACAGAGATATTGGGGTCTTTTGAAAGATTCTTTGAGCCATTTGGTGCAATGTGCTTTGAAATATGCTTCAAAACTGTAGTATTATTGAGGAGAAACGAACGAGGAATGTTAACAAGCTTTTCTCTGGGCTTTATGTCCTCTTGGGCGTACAACCCACGTCCCGATACTTGATTGTCTTTGACGATGAGTTTTCCAGAAACAATTTGAGAATTTGAATCCGAGGTTGTGTTAGGATGGCCCATCCACGCAAGAAGCGCTTCTATTCTCTGCTCGACGTTTTTCATGGAGTGACGGTGTCTGTTATGTTTCGGTGTTAACTGTGGCGAAGGCTTTGGATGAGATGTCCTGCATGGCACAATCTGGGGTCAACCCAGGGCTTCGAGGAACACCCGTACACCGAGTGTCATTAATACTCCATGAAATAAGACATTTGAAACCGCCTCGTTGCTATTACTTTCACTCAAACACTTTTTTTTGGCTTTTGTTTTGGGAAAGTCGTTCACCTGGAGCACGTGCGTTTTGTAGCCAACTCTGGTCCTGCTAGGAGCAATCAACAACGTGACTTTTACCCGAAAAAAAAAAGACTCCTTTATCGTGAGCTGTAAATAACAAGCTGTGATTATTTGAAAAACAACTTTAGTCTTTTCATATGTATTCACATTCATCAAAGGATTTGTTTATCCCAGATTCTAAATTTAAACCGCAAACAAGTACTCCTCCGTAACAATAGAGTTAACGTAACAAGAAAGTGTAGTAAAGGCACAATTTTCGAGTCATGGTAATGACCATTGAGTAACACAGCCATTAATGGATCGATATCACTATAGCACTCTGAATCATGATACCATCATTAGGGATTTTTCCCTTGAGTAAATGTACTTCACCTGGAGTGAACATAGGATTGACATATTGATGATATAAATTCAATTGTATTGGGAAAAAGAGAATAAAGGATATTGAGATAAAAAAAGATGCCTCAAATTTGAGGAGGGAATTCGGTCCTTTTATATTCCAGAGGTTTGCGATGCGGGGCGTTTCAGATTTGCAGCCACAAACACAAAACCAGGTATAAAAGGAGCGCCTGCGCCATTTTTTTCAGCAACTTTTTTCCCTTTCTCCACCTCTTTACACTTCCTTTATTGTCTTTATCCTAGCCTGCTTTAATGCAACAACTCCTTCTTTACGACCAACGGACTTTTGTAAAAAGTCGTATATTACCAGCATTTTCAAGGACAATCCAAAGCAGTCTTATTTAAAAGGAGAAAAGACCAAAATTCAAAGGAGACAGAAATCGTGTTTTCGAGTGTACAGTCGTGAGTCCACTTTTTCATGTGTCTTGATTATCACATCTGGGGAGGTTTCAGAGGCATCTATCTGCAGTACCAACACATTTCTTATATACCATACGACACGCTCCCTACAGCATAAGAGCATCACACACGCCATCATCTCCAAACTCAAGTCAAACATCTCATGAGGATTCTATGTGTGGCAGAGAAAAACTCCATAGCCAAAGAAGTGGCCCAAATTCTCTCCGGCGGCAACGTGAGGCCTCGAGATCTGCCCTGGAAATACGTCAAAAACTACGACTTCTCCTACAATTTCCCTGGGCTTGGAGTCTGCCAGGTCACCATGACTGCAGTGTCGGGCCACATTTTGGCCACGGATTTTGGGCCCGAGTATGCATGGGGCAAGTGTTTCCCCGGAAGGCTATTTGACGCCCCGCTTTTGACGAAAGTGGCCCAAGAAAAGGATAAACGCCTGGCCAAAATCCACGACAACATCGAACGCGAGGCCAGGAATGCACAGAAGCTCATGATCTGGACCGATTGTGATCGAGAAGGAGAGCACATTGGCTGGGAAATCATGCATATTGCCCAGAAGAAGAACGCCCGGCTTTCGTATGAAAACACGTGGCGGGCGCAATTCTCCCACTTGGAGCCAGCGCACATAATACAGGCCACGCAAAACCCCCAGAGGCTAGATATGAAGCTAGTCGAGGCGGTGGAGTGCCGGAAAGAGTTTGACCTACGCGTTGGATTAGCATTCACGCGTTTCCTCACCAATCTTTTCAAATCCAAGAGTTTGATTGGTGAAAAAGACGTGGTTTCTTATGGCACATGTCAATTTCCAACGTTGAGTTTTGTGGTTGACCGATACGTTCGAGTACGGAACTTCACGCCGGAGCCGTTTTGGTACATTGACGTGAGCGTGGCACATGAAACAGAGAAACCCGTGTCTCTTTCGTGGAAACGGGGCCATCTTTTCGATAAGGCCGTGGTGTCACTAATCTATCTACAGCTAATGAGAAGCCCTGATGCTGCCACCGTGAGTCACATGACCACCAAGCCCACCAGCCACTGGAAACCATTACCTTTGACTACCGTGGAGCTTCAAAAGTGCTGTTCCAAGTTCTTCCGAATGTCAGCAAAACAAGCACTAGATGCGGCCGAATCGCTCTACACTTCCGGGTTCATTTCCTACCCTCGTACGGAAACTGATACCTTTCCTGCCAATATGGACTTGCGGCTGTATGTGGAGAAACAAACCGGCAGCAGTATTTGGGGAAACTATGCGCGAGGGCTTTTGTCTGGGGCCATGAACAAGCCGCGGGGCGGAAAACACGACGATAAAGCACATCCGCCCATTTATCCCGTGAAGTTCAACTCGATGGAGCTGTTAAGTGCAGACCAGAAGAAAGTGTACGAGTTTGTTGTGCGGCGGTTTTTGGCGTGCTGCTCGGAAGATGCACGCGGGCTCCAAACCAAGGTGGAGGTTTCTTGGCTCGGAGAAATTTTTTCGGCAAGTGGACTTCAAGTCACGGAGCGCAATTTCTTGCAGATTTACACTTATGCCGATTGGAAATCGTCGGCCCGGTTGCCCGAGTTCCGAATGGGAGATGCAGTCAAAATCCATAGCGCAAAAGTCAAGCCGGGAAAGACATCTCCGCCCAATTATATGACGGAAACGGAACTCATTGCGCTTATGGATGCAAATGGAATCGGAACCGATGCCACTATTGCCGAACACATTGATAAGATTCTCCAGAGAAATTATATTGTGCGGCAGAAATCGGGCAAGTCGGAGATCTTCATCCCGACGTCGTTGGGGATTTCGCTTATCCAAGCGTTTGATGCGATTCTATTGGATCGGGTTTCGTTGCTGAAACCATTTTTACGCAGGGCTCTCGAGAACTTTCTTCAGAAAATCTCCCGGGGAGAAATCAACCGACAAGGCGTGATCCAGCAATTGTTGCCGTTATACAAGGAGGCGTTTTTTGAAAGCAACCAAAAGAGTCACGTGGTGGTGGCCAAATTCCATGAAGTGAATTCATTTTGATCAATAAGCAACCCGAGGAGCTTTCTGGCCAAGGATTATTAGACTTTTCCTGGGCGAGGATTATTAGACTTTTCCTGGCCAAGGAGTTTCGTGGCTAGAATGGGTGCAAATTGCTGAACCAGTACACCCGTGCACCAGACGCGCTCATCTTCTCCACCCACACAAGCGACAAAACATCATCCATCCTAGGGTCACTTTCCGTCTACTTGCCATGAAACAGCCCTGCAAATTCTACGCCAGGGGCCTGTGTCGAATGGGGTCTCAGTGCCGCTTTGCCCATATTGATTCTAACACGACCAACAACAACAACTCGCTGAACCCACAAAACGCCCTTTCTCTGGCAGCCGCTTTTGTCAATGCAAACCCGGAAACGCTATCGGCACAGATCCAAGAAGACTTGAAGGAATATAAGAACCTAAGGCCAAGTGCCGCCTTGACTGCATACGGCCTAGCGTCTTTTCCCGTCAACAGCATCATCGAGGGAAGAGACATTTCTCCGGAGGAACTTCGACTCCAGTACATGGAGGCTGTGGCCAACAACTCCGTGGACCAGTACACCCAGAATCTTGAGTTGCGCAAGCGGGACATGGAATACTGTATATCCGAGGTGGAGAAGAACCGGGCCTTGGCGGCGAGGTACCAGCAGGTGGGGATCTCCAATCCTGCCAACTTGAAGCCGTTCATCAAGAAGACTTTCGAGGAAAGTGTGGCCGATTTGAAAAGGACCACTGGGGGCGGATTTGGAAATTCTCGAAATGGAGCTTTTGGAAGTTCAGGTGCTTTTGGAGGATCAGGTGCTTTTGGGAACTCAGGTGCTTTTGGAAGCTCTCAAACAGGAAAGGCTAATCCGTTTGGAACTTCTCAAACAGGAGCATCGAACCCTTTCGGAAGTTCTCAAACAGGAACATCGAACCCTTTTGGAGGTTCTCAAACAGGAACATCCGGTGGGTTTGGAAACACTGGGTTTGGAAACACGGCTAAGGCAGGAGAAAAATCCGGATTTGGAACCGTTGGGTTTGGCAGCTCAGGCTTTGGTGCGTCAAATACTGGCAATGGGTCTGCAATAGCATCTAATTCCGGATTTGGAAACACCGGGTTCGGCTCAACCGGCTTTGGATCCTCAACAAATACAGGCTCTGCTTTCGGCACACCTTCTGCATCTGGTCAACAAAACTCTGCATTCGGACAAGCAAATAATAATTCGGGCCAGCCGAGTGGATTCGGACAAGCAAATCTCAATTCGGGCCAGACGAGCGCATTTGGAACGAGCGGATTCGGACAGGCAAAGACCGAACAGGCCAGCGGATTTGGTTCTACTCCATCAGCAAGCGGATTTGGCAAGACTGGGTTTGGCCAAACCTCGACCGGGGCTGGAACCTCGTCTGCATTTGGAAACACCGGATTTGGAGGCTCTGGTTTCGGGCTGAAGCCGCAAAGTGCCTTTGGCCAGAGTGCATCCAATACAGCCACTGGTCAGGCCACAACAACAACAGAGCCAGCTCAAAGTGCATTCGGAAACTCGACTGCAAGAAATTCTGCAGGAACCACATCTGCTTTCGGGGCTCCAACTTCCGCAGCAACAGCATCTGCTTTTGGAAATAATGCTTTCGGAAAGGCTTCTACTACTGGAACCACACCTTCCGCAACAGCACCCGCAGCAGCAGCAGCACCCGCAGCAGCACCTTCTGGAACATCCGGATTTGGAGGCTTTACGAGTTCCGGATTTGGAAGCTCAGGATTTGGAAATGCATCGGGAGCTGCAACGGGAACAGCGAATCCATTCGGACAAAATCCTGCCCCCACCCAAAGTCAAGCGTTCGGACAAAATGGTACTGGACAGACTAGTTCTGGACAGACAAGTTCATTTGGGCAGAACACGAATCCATTCGGACAAAGCAGTTCATCTGGACAGAAATTCACTCCTTTTGGACAAAACACAAGTTCGTCCAACCAACAGTCTGGCGGAACTTTTGGCCAGACACCCAAAGCCCCGCTTACGGAATCGTTAAAAGAATTCTTCGCCGATCTCGATCCTGATGTCGAAACAGCTTTCATGGCCCCAGCTTTCCAACTCGGCATGGTGCCTGAAATAGCCCCACCAGATGAAATCTGTTAAGTGACTAAATCACAGACGAGCTACAGACCAGTCACAGACCAGTCACAGACCAGTCACAGACCAAATTCTTTATCTGTCTGGACCAAATCCTTTATCTATCTGGTCATGCATCCAAAATTTACGGAATTTCATGAAACAATTTACGAAATTGTTGGTGTTTGGCATCTACTCATCAAATCAATTCACCTAGGGATCCGAACCAAATCCATGGAGATGATGAAGAGATGAAGAAGAGATGAAGAAGAAGACGAAGAAGAAGAGATGAGGGTCTTCATGTTAATTTGGTTTACTCAATGGATGAGTCAGTGGACAACTTGGTCGAATCGTCTTAAGATTTCGGGTTAAGATTCGGGTTAAAATTTGGGCTAAGATCCGGGGGAAGGTAAAGGTCCAAGGCCTTGTTATAGAGAAACATTAATCAGTGGGAGAATTTCTGAGGCATCTTCCATACCAGCTGAAAAAGCCTCTCATTATTTAGATCCAGCTATTTGTATTTATTAATATTATGGAATTACGGAATTATGGATTTATGAACGGTAGGTTATGGTGCTTAAATTTATAATCAACTGTATTATTGTTTTCCATCCCGGACTGCATATAAGAAAATTTCACTATAATATGAAAAACGAGCCATTTTTCGAATACCTTACATATTTTACAGCTAATTAGCGGAATTTCATGGAGTGGGAGTCGTTAGAGTGGGAGTCGTTAGAGTGGGGGAGAGGGGGGTCGGAATGGATGATCAGTTCCGAGGGGTAGGGGTTGCAGAGCTTATATGCAGTTCCGGGGCTTATATCCAGTTCCGACCTATTGACTTGGGTCGTTTCATCCTGTCCACCAAAAAATATTTTACCCTTTTTAAAAACGTTTTGGGTTTTGATAAGTGTGAAAAAGCGATTCTGGCTTTGGAAACCTCTAATCTGGGGTGTGGGCGATAATACAGAGAGAGAGTGGTTTTAGAGGCTCATGTCACGTGACCATATATTCCGAGGGTTCCGAGGGTAAGTGTCAGTTTATAAGTCAAAACATTCAAATTTATTTTTTTGAAAAGCGGTTATCGGTAGTAAAATCTTAATCCAAAGAAGTGACTTCTAGAGAATTACAGCAGCTTATGTTGGTGATATGGCTTTGGATACCTTCGGATACCCCCGGATACCCCCGGAAACCCCCGGAAACCCCCTCGGAAACCCCCGGAATTCCCCAATTTCGACCGATTTCCAAAATCCAAAGCCAATTTTAAACTCATCCAAATTTAATCAACTAAACCCTCTTTTCTCATAAAAAAAACCCTCATTAGATCTCTTATCAGTCTGACGTCATACCCCCACATCACGTATAATCAGCACTATACAAAGCAAAAAGCTACAATCACCTAGAAAAAACACAAGCCAATGCCATACATAAATAAGATTCGTCTGAATTAATTATTAAAGTCTTGAAAATTGTCAATGGGGATTAAAAGACAATCAAAGACAAAGTAAATAAAGGCATGTCCTGCACATAACACCTTATACGCACCATCATCATCATCATCATTATCAGTGCGAGCAGTGCGAGCTCGCATATCATACTCGCATATCATAGTGTCCATGATCTGCATTGAATGCTCCGACCCGGACGTCAAATGCCTCTATTCAGATTTCAAAAGTAAGTTCATCCAGTTGACTGTGTGCAGGACATGCAACAATGTCGTCGACAAGTACATTGAGTACGACAAGGTGATTCTCTTCTTGGACGTGCTTTTGTTGAAGCCCCAAGCGTATCGTCATGCTGCTTACAACATGGTCGAGGAGGAGATCTTCAGGGATGTCAAAACGGATTTCAAAACCGAATCCAAAAATTCCAAAACCACCGAAAATTCGAGAACTGCTTCTTCGGCACTTTCGTTTTCTGCCCGGTACAGCAAGCTTCGGCGGTACTTTGTGCTCTCCATCCTCTTTGAAGTGTACCTCGAATGGGCGTATGAGGAAAAAAGCACGTGGAACACGCCGTTGATCAGCCAAGTTCTCCAGGCATCGCCTCTTTGGCAATACGGCTTTTTCATTCTCCAGCTGTGCATGAGGAAACTCACGTTTTGCGTGGTGTTGGTGGGTCTCTTCACCAAGGTCTTGAAATGGGGCACGGTGCGCAACTCAAACCTACCGTTGGAATGGAACTTAAGCTACCACCGGTGTGTGCTTATCGTGACCATCCTCATGTCTCTAGCCGTCAAGTCGCTTCCCATAATCATGCTCATTTGGCCCTATGATAATGCCACCATTGCCAATACCGTGGTGAGCATTCTTGGTATGTTCAATACCATCGAGGCTCTTCGAGTGATCACTAACCATTCCTATGCGTCCATCTGTGCCATCGTGTTGACCTCCAACGTCGTGCTGCTTCTAACCCAGCAGATGGCCATGTGTCTTCTTGTAGGGCAGCTTTCTTCGGGCCACTCACTGGTGAGTTTGTTTAAGGAAGAGTGTCGGATGTCGGTGATGCGAATCGCCCGGGTGTTTGAACTTGCATTTTGATTTTTCTTTGATCATTGAAAACTGCATTCTGATTTTTCTGCTTATTGGAAACTGCACTTTGATTTTTCTGGTTATTGGATTCTGGGCACGGGTTTCTTGATGGTGGTTCCGTCGGGCTCAATATATAACGCCTCTTTATAGTCCACGGCTATCAACGGTCCATCAATGTCACACACCAAGTTGGGGTACTCATAGGTCTGGTCAATTTCTCTGCGTTCGTCCAATGTGCTGGAACGTCCATATTCTCCAGACTCTTCGTCATGATAAGGAAGATGGTTTGATTCAATGGCCCTCAAGGCTATGAAGTTCGAAAGCGGAATGTAATTCTTATGGTAATACCAAAAAAGGTATATGGTGAAGATGGGCAATGGGATGATGAACGAAGCACATGCAAATGCCTTTTCGGATGCAAGAGTGCCAAACATCATAGTATGGAAAATAAGCAAGCCCATCATGACTCTCCTGACAATCAACGGCCAGATTTTGCCCGTATTGTGTGGTGGATGCACGCATGCATACAAGAGCTGGTACTTGAAGACAAAGTAACCGATGATGAAGTACACTAAGCCTGCAGTCAAGATCTTGGTGGAGATTACCGAATAGGTAACGATGATGATCAAGATGAGAATGGGCTGGGGGAGCTGTAACCCGAAATTGAACACTGGAGGCTTGTACAAGTCAAGGTAATTGCGGGGAGTCTTGCACCAGAAGAAGTTTTTGATGGGGTACTTGATGAGGTTGCCCAAAAGAAGCAATTTATAGGGGAAAATACCGATTCCTTGGAGGATGATCAAATCCACGTAGAACAAACTGAGTTTCTGGAGCGAGTCGGCCAACTGGTACGCCAACTGCGCCGTATCGGTGAGAATGGCCGTCCCAAAAAGCGTGAATACCAAAAACAAGTTGACAAACGTATAGAAGAAGTTCTTGGAAATGGCGGAAAGTTCCTCGTCTCCTCGCGACGTATAGCCCTGGCGTTTGGTGATCCAAATATAAAAGTATGGCATCACTATATTGAAGATGGTGAACACATATGGAGGCAAAATACCCGTTATAAGGTTCTCTGCCCATTTGTGGGTCTTTAAAAACCGGGCCAATTGAGGAGAGATCTTGGAGATGGACTTGATGTTGAGGAAATTGGACAAAAAACGCACGGGAAACACTAAAAGCACGGAAACGAGTCCAATGAACACCATCACCAAGATAATGCGAGTGTTTCTCTCTTTTCGGGTCAAGCAGAGGTTTTCCCAGATGATATCATGGGGCGAGGGAGCCAAGCTGGTGATGAGATGGTTGATTTTGGGGTCAAGAACAGCCTGTGCTAGCATCTGGGCCTGGGCCACGGACTTCATCGTGACAAACGCCGTGGAGCTCGGAGGAAACTCTTTTTGGCGGTATCTCCGGATCTCCTTGTCGATGGTCTCGAGTTGCGAGTTATAATAGTCGATGGCATCGATCTCGGGGCCCCAGAGTCCAAAAAGGCCTTTCCGGAACTTGGGTCTCTTGCGTTCTCCGGGGAGAGTGAGCACTGGCGAATCAGAACGGGCCATTTCGTCCAAATGCCCGGAAATCTGGTCAATGATCGAGTCACGTGGCGACCCAGAGTCTGTTTCACGTATATTATATTCATTGGAGCCAGGGTCATCAAGGTACTGACCATTCAAAGTGTTGGATGGATCTGGGGAGCTGTGTGTAGAAGAAGAGTGATTTTCTGCAGTACCGGGTCGATTTTCAAAAAGATTTGACTGACTCTCGTCATTTGTGCTCTTTTGGAGCCCAAAAATATCACCCAAAGAGCCATTGAACCGCAGATTCGACAAATCCGTAAGTTCGGAGATGGCATTTTCGCTGAAGTACTGCACCCAGTAGGTTTCAAGCTGGTGGAGCACCTTTTTCCGAGTCTGGAAGAGTGAGTTAAGCACATTCCACTCCTTCACTATGCAGACGTCCTCCACATCGCCCACACCCAATGAATTTATATGGCGACGAAGGGTCTCGTCCTCCCGGAGCACCGGCGGAATGCCCAGGAGTTTGATGGTGCGGTCAGTGATGGACGCCTGTTTCCCCAAGTAATGCTGTCTCATGGTGATAAACTTGGTGGTCTGCCTCCATAGAAAAAACAACACCACAAATGTAAAGACATAAGTGAACACCGTGTACATCCAAATAAACAGCTGGTATTCATTTTGAGCTGAACCCAAGGTGAATGGTTGGAAGAAAGATGGGGCGACCTGCATAGAAGAGGCGAGTTCCGGGTCCGGATAATCCACTCTTCCTGTATACCAATAACGGACGGGCGAAATCACGGTGAAGGCAAAAAGCACACACACAGATAAGGCCTTGATGGCCATTTTGAAAAAACCAAGGAACACCACTGCATCGAGTCCTGCATGTTCAAGCACCTGGTCCTCGGTGATCCGGTACACGGTCGGGACCCAGCCCAAAAGCGACCGGGGCAAGCGGGGCAAATTGCGCCGGCTTAAGCAATGGATATAGTTTTCGTTATGGAGATTGAAATTGGCCACGTAGATCCGAGGGTACTTCTTGCGGAGCATACAAAAGAGGCTGAAGGCGGAAATGCCCAAAAACAGCGCTATGATGATCTGCACACGCGCGATCCGCGCTCCGTCCCGATACCCGTTGCCGCCTCGGATCGGGTCATAGATGGGGCCGCTCAGGTTCTGCCCCGAGAAGGAGCTTGTTAGGTTTTGCCCGGAGAAAGAGCGTGTCATGGGGGTTTTAATGGAGTTGCGGTGTGCGTCTTATCACCATGCAGAGACCGCGAGTGAATGCAGGAAGAAAAACATTATATACAGGAGTATCTATATAATATGCAGGAAACCATCAAAAAAAACCCAAGTATCATAACCATATAATCGATATATACATATTAAAAGAACGAGTGATGTAAAATTACATAGATCAGATCTTTCTAATGAGTAAAATGAACCAAAATCAAATACATTAATGTAGAGAACAAACAGATAACATGAAAATCAGCCAAAAAATAGTGATATGAAGTGGATATTCTATATTCTATGATTTCGAAACTCGACGATTTCTGTATACTCTTCTACTCTTGTATTCTATCCATTATAATATTCTGAATTGCATAAATTCCACTTTATTCTGATTCAATATTCCATAATCTTATAAATTATGCATTCTATCTATTCTGTATAATCTTAGAATTCATCTATAACTCTTGTATGCTTCCTCTGACCCCCGAACTAATGGGTGGAACTTACTTCTTGTATAATTTCCCAGGAGGGTATTCTCTATGTGCAGGATGTATATCCATGTACAGGATATTATCTATGTGCAGGTTTGCTTGGGGTCGGTTTTCACCCTTCCAGCAATCTCAGCTCAACCAAATCTTGACAGTTAATTAATAATATTTCTGGAAAAGAGTAGGCTCAATTTCAGCCAGTTAATTTGCGTGGATGACCAGTAAGCTATGCTTATCTCCGCAACTACCATATGCACCTGCACATAGTCACCATAGTACATCTATCTCCATGCACGGGTCTATGTATCTCAAATTTCTGTTGAATTTTAATCCTTGGTCATTTCATCAACTGGAACTATCACGAAATTGGTTTCTTGGGTGTTGAAGAAACGGCTGCAACCCCCGGAACTGGCTACAGCACACCCGTGCACCAGATAAGGTCAGCAGAAAAAGGCCCAACGCAACACCCCCCTTTTTTCCATCATACCAGGATAGAAATTGGATTTGTGGAATGCTGGAATTCCGGACATTACATTGAATGTTTTAAAGTAAAATGCTATAGCGTGAGTGCTTTTTTAAAAGACCAAGATTGGCAGTTCCGACCGCGCTGTCGGCGCACCCTCGGATCTCCCTACCTCACTCCAACTTATCAAGCACTTGCATTCCGATCCCGTCATTCTCTCTTGAGCAAGCATATCAAAGCTTGCCCTTGCATTTCTCTTATACACTGTGATCTAATGCCACGAAGTATTGGAATCTGGCGCTGTTAAAAAAACTAACACACTATATACACTACTCTAGACTACTCCATACTCCATACTCCATACTCCAGACTACAAACACTACACACACTACTTTAGACTAGACTACACTAGATACATGTTTATGGAGGCCAATGTGCCGTAAGAAATAAAGTTGTTTGCATAAAATTAAGGAGTGAATCCAGTGGCACCTGCATATGAATACACTTATATGCAGTCACGTTGGATGCAGTACACCTCTGAAGTACTGCATTCTCACCTTCACCAGAAACACCTCCACCATGTCGTACCTCCAGATCCAACGGTTGGTGGAAGAACATGTCAAGAAGCTCAACACGCCGATAGTGGTGGATGAGGAGATGAAGCGGTTTGCACACAAGCACCAGCTCCCCGAAAAAAAAATGGCCGCCATTCTCCTCAAGTGTAACCTCGCCCTAAAACGCCACAACAGAAGTGTTTACAACAAACAAGTGGTTCATCAAATCGTACAACAACTCCTAAAAAGTGAGCAGGAAAAAGTGCGCGAAGTCAATGGCCAGGTGGCGCGGCTCTATCGCATGATGCGGCCGCTCACGCTCAGCTTGGCGACTTCCGAGGCCTTGGGCTCCATCCACGCCATTTCTCGTATGGCCTCCGAACTCCCGGAACCAAGGCATCTTTTTGCTCTAAACGACGACACCGAAGGTGTCGGAGGGGACAGGGACAGGGACAGAGGGGACAGAGAATTCCACAGCTCGACCTCTACCTCTACAGAGAGTGGAACAGGTTCTGCTGAAAGTGGAAAGAGTATAACAGGTTCTACAAAGAGAGATGGTTCTGCTGAGAGTGGAACAGGTTCTACGGAGAGTACAGGAATCAACAAGTCTATGGAAAGGACAGAGAGCCAGGAAGACTTGGAGATCCTGGAAGCTCACGAAAGCCAGGACCCTAAGAAAGACGGACTTTATAGTAGTCTAGACAGGAAAAACAGCGGAGACAGAGGAGACAGAGGAGACAGTGGAACTAGGGTCAGTCCAGACAGTGGAAGTGGAGACAAGAAAAATAGTGGAGTTGGTGAAGACAGTGAAGACAGAGGAACTACAGACGGTGGAGACAGTGGAACTAGAGACGGAAATGAAGTTGGTGGAGATGAAGATGGTGGAGACAGAAATGAAGTTGGTGGAGATGGAGATGAAGATGGAGAGACCAATTTCCAGGATATGGAGAGGTACCAGAGAGAAGTGGCGGAAGAGGTGCGTGCCAAAGTGAAGCAACAGGCACATACACGGATGGAACTCCGAGACCAATACGAGAAGCTCCGGACGCAGCTCTTGGCTCTCAACGAAGAAATCTTGTACAACCAAGAAAAACGGCAGTACCTCCGAGCCATGGGCCAAAAGCTCCAATTCCACAGTCTGAACACTGGCCAAGTCTCGGGCCCTGATTTATCTGCTCAGTTGAGCCGCTTCGGTATCCTCGTCGAAAAGCTCCATTTCTCAGACCAAAGCAGTTAATACAGATCTTAGTGTTGGTTTATTCTATACCCTGTCAGCAGTAAGACTGCAACAGGATTGGCGTCGATTACTTCTATGCCCAAGAGGAAGACCAAGGGAGTACTTCCTAGCACCTTCAAGAATTTGTTCGAGGAGATCGAAAGACGGTTGGATTTGGCCAAGAGTCATGGTGATATTGGAGGTTCTGGATCAGATCTCGTTCCACCCACGACGCTAATCACTATACTCAAGAAAGGATTGACTCGTTCAAAGCATCTTTCAAGAGCAGAGTGGTTTCGACCAAAGAGTGACTCCTACTTTCACAAACCAGTCTTTGGTCGGAGTCATTCATTTAAAGATAATGGTGTACCCGTATTACAGAAACTTAATATAATTAAACATACAGCCAATGGCATATATTAATCTATTATGATATCTATCATATAAAATGGAGAGGAAACAAGGGGAGAGGAGGGGAGAGGAGGGGAGAGTTTGGAGGAAGAGGACGGGAGAGTTTGGAGGAAGAGGAGGATATTGAGACCGCACAACCGGTTATGAGCCCTGGTTTTCCCCCGAATTCTAGAATTGGGGATCAGATTCAGAAGAACAAAAAAAACTGAATCAGAAAGATATCGAAGTATTTGTAAATTCTGGCTTGGCAAAAAAATACAGAAACAAGACTGTCGATTCCACTGACTCATACTTACCACTACTCACTCACTTCTTGGTCGGTGCCAGCTATTAACATTTTAGAATCAGATTTGGAATAAGAATAGAATTAGAACTATTTTAGAACAAATTTAAAATGCGTTTAGAATTAGGTTTTGACGGGAGGTCTGCAAAAACCGGTGGTGAGTCTATGAAAAAATAAATACTAATGCTACTGTTGGTCGGAGTCTTTGGAGCCAGTACACCCTAAGATTTTTGGGCCAAGTGGATTGGAACTTGGAGTCAACGCAGACTACGAGCCAGGAAGGTATTTATTTATTTCACCGACTCTCCAAACTTCAAAGAAAATACAAGATTTTTCTTGGCAGTTCAATGCTTTGATGAAGAACTCTTACCTAAGGATTTCCACGGATTTCACCGTTATTTTCCAATCCACAACATATGGCCGCTTCAGTGAAAGATTTAAAGACTGATCTTTGGATTTATTAAAGACTGATCTTTGGATTTCTATAGTGATACCGGGGAGTGGTATTTAAAAAGCGTTGAACACTGGTTTCAACACTGAGGCCTTTTTTGTTCGGTACAGTCGACAGTGTCCAGCATCTCTTGGTTCTGGGATTGTGTATGCTTATTGAAGTCACCAACAAATGAAGAAAGGTCTTCAAATCCACGAAAGCCCAGAAACAGTCAGTCCGAGAATCTGGGTAAAGAAAATGATAGAGTGAAATTTTGATTATAGAGTTTTCTAAACTAATGGGTTGGAACTTACTTCTTGTATGGTTGGACAGGACAGGAAGAGGGTTATTATACAGTCCCCTCTCTATGTGCAGGTCCGCTTGGGGTCGGTTTTCAGGGTTCCAGCAATCGCAGCAACTCCCAATTTGGATTACTGAATTCTTACGATCTTGGAAATAAAGCCAGTATAATTTTATCGGTTTTTATGGCGTGTGTGGCCAGAAACCTATCCTTCTTTCCCTCGGACACTGCTGCGTGTACTGCAGATAACCCTCTATATACATCTCCACCTCTATCCCACTCTATGACCTAAGAATGTTTGTAATTCAAGTATAGCAAATCTGTTCATTAGTATAGTACAGATATATAGTTAGTGTACTCTACCATGTCTTGTATGCAGAACTTTAGACCACCAATGTTTCTTGAGAGTTGACCAGGTTCTGGCACTTCCTGCAGGAACGAGAACCTACAGTACCAGTCTCTAACAGAACTACATAATAGAACTACAAAATGGAACTTCCAAATAGGGAACTACGAAAATGTGCAGAAAGACGTATGGATTGACTATGCTAACGTTTAATCGAACAAACCGAAACCCATGTCGTCGTCAGACTCCTCCTTGGCCTCTTCCTCCTTCTCCTCAGCAGCCTCAGGAGCAGCACCTCCAGCAGCAGCAGCAGAAGAGCCGGAAGCAGCAGCGGCACCACCAGATGGCACGGAAGCCAACTTGGTGTTACCCTCGGCAATCAACTCCTGGACGGTCTTGCCCTCCAACTCGGACAACAAGGAGGAGATTCTGGCTTGCTCGGCCTCAACACCAACAGACTCCAACAAAGCGGAGATGTCTGCGGCGGATGGGGAGGCGTTACCACCTTGGACCAACAACAAGTAAGCGGCTAAGTACTTCATTTCAGAATAATCAATTTAAGCGGAGAAAGCGGACTATCCTTTTGATATGAAAGAAAAGATGCTACGAAAATTTTTTTTCGCTTTTTTCGCGTTAACTACTGGATGCACGGATCTCGCCCGTATGCAGGCGCGGGGCTTGTTCACAGTAAAACTGTTCCATACATATGCCACAGAATCTTAGGGTGTTTTGGACTAGTAGTTTGATTCAGATTGGAAAGAGGAGATTGTAATATCGGAAAGAGTAGAACGGGGGGAAAGTCACTTATATGCAGGACATTCGGGTTTCCCCCACAATTTTTACACGATAGAGGGCACCACCAATTAGGAATTGGATCTACAGAGCTAAAGTAATAGCTAAATGGATTAATAGATGTCTACGGAAGTTTGGAAAGGATGGATGAAGAATGGCACTGTATGCAGGAACACAACTCAAATTTTAGTCAAGATCTCTAAACCCAAACTTTTCTTTTTTGCACGATTGGAGAAAGTGGCGAATAGTTTTAGAGAAATTCAGCTTATAGGCTTTTTTATAAATGGAAGGGCATGTTGAACAGCGTACATGGACATACCCTGAAACACACATGAAACACGTGTGAAACACGTGTGAAACGCCACTGAAACACATTGAAACACGAGGGAAATATTTGTGTACTAATCAAACTATTGTTCTAAGGCAGAATTCAACCCATAAAACTCTTTATCAGTGCCAATCGGTGTTTCTTGTTGTGTACGATGAATTAGTGGTTTTTACCGTGAGCAGTCACTATGGTCACGTGACGCACCGACCGCGCCAGTACCGTCCAGCGCACGTAATACACGCAGCAGTCTTAGGCCCCAGTCCTGAGCGCACGTGATGGCCCGCGCACCAGCCCTGCACTCCCACGCAAAATTTTCATAACTCTCAAACTAACTTTTCTCCCAGACTCTACAACAACCACATTTGATATTCATCATGGCTGAGACTAGTATGTGAACCAAGAAACCCGGAAATAAAGTGAACAAATGAAGCAAACCATGAACGAACGAACGATGAATGAATCCGAAACAAGATGGAACTTTTTTAAAACAATTATGGGACTTTGTTGAAACCACAATGAACCAAGTGTCCACCACCCACCAGTCAATCCGAGAATCCAGAAATAACCCAAATGGCCCAAAGGAACCAATTATGAAAGATAGATTAAGCGCCGAAAAACTTAAAGAAGGAATCAAGTTTTTCTCCCGAATCGTGTCCAGTTCTGAGTTCCACCCAAGAATCACCAGCTCAGATCCCCCCTCGATATCCCCTTAATATTTCTTTAAACATGTTCATTGCCAATTCTTCATTCACCTTTTTTCATTCACTTTTTCATTCACCTTTTCTTCACTTTTCATTGATACTAACCATTAGCTGACAAGAGGAAGAGAACCTTCAAAACCTTCTCGTTCAAGGGAGTTGACCTTACCAAGTTGGTCGAAATGGAGACCGAGGAATTCACCAAGCTTTGTGGAGCCAGAGTCAGAAGAAGATTCTCCAGAGGATTGGGATCCAAGCCAATGGGTTTGATTGCCAAGTTGAGAGCCGCCAAGTTGGCCACCCCAGAGAACGAGAAGCCTGCTGTGGTCAAGACCCACTTGAGAAACATGATCATTGTCCCAGAGATGATCGGTTCCGTCGTTGGTGTTTACAACGGTAAGGTGTTCAACACCGTTGAGATCAGACCTGAGATGGTCGGCCACTACTTGGGTGAATTCTCCATCACTTACACTCCTGTTAGACACGGTAGAGCTGGTAACTCTTCTTCCAGATTCATGCCTTTGAGATAAGTGTTGCCATAAATAGTATAATAATCATCGGAACTCTGCACTGTAATCACTGTACCAGGATTCCGTCCTGTGTCGACACGAACCAGTCCACCTACTAATCCCCACATAGTAATCACCAACTATCCAATTTTACTCACTACTTGAATCGCAAAATACACTAGCGAAAGAGCTCTAAAAATGGACTACGGGGATACGATTCTTGGGGATCTGAGGATGGATCCAGCTTAGTTGACGGGAAAAGACGGTTTTTAGGAGGGTTCGAAAACACAATTCCAATCCCAGAAATAGCTACCAAGTCCGCAGGATTAAAGATAATTGCCATGGTACTTACAGTTCATGGCTTTCCTACGTACACTTGTACCCCTAAAATATATTATAGTACTAAAGCCTGGTGGTTTATATAGAGAATAAAGTAGGAGTAGTGTATAAAGCCGTCGCCATACACTTTCTCGAGAAGTACTACTCTTCCATCCACCGTCGCACCACCTCACCATAAACCCCCACTGACTAACTACTCACCACTCACTCACACTCACTCTACACACCTCTACAATACAACTACACAATTCCACAACACAATACACAGTACACAATAAACATACACCACACTCTAAAATACACAATTCCACACTATTCTGCTGCAGAGGTAATTGTTGACTCGATCAAGTGGAATATAAAAGTGTGTGTAGTGTATGTGTAAAGTGTATGTGTAAAGTGTATGTGTAAAGTGTATGTGTAAAGTGTATGTGTAAAGTGTATGTAAAGTATGTGTAAAGTGTATGGTGTGTGAAAGTAAGGTAGTGAGTGCGGGTGAAGTAATAGAAGAGTGTGGTGTAGAGTGCGGTGGAGAAAATTGGTGTAGAGTGCGGTGGAGAAAAGAGTGTAGAATGGAAGTGTACAGTGGAGTGTACAGTGGAGTGTATACAACCAAAAACCTTGTTATATTCCTAATATTATATATTCCTAGTATTATTATACTCCGGTATACTTTACTACGAAATTATACGTTGATAGTGATTTTCTGATTTTCTATGGCTGTTCCTTTTTCGAGCATTTGGCAAGCAGCACCAATTTCGCGAACCACACCAAAACAATTTCCAGATTCTCACCGGACCAGTACTTACTGAAAACTTTGAAGTGAACATAATTGATTTTTTTAACAATCCACCTCCACTCTGTAATTTCCCACTAAGCCTCCAATTCTATTATAGAGCCCGTAATAAAAAACATTAGGTATACAGTAGGTATACAGTAGGGCAGTGACCATTTTGCACCCAAATCACACAGTACATGTTTATTATTGGAAGTAGCAGTAGCCAGTACTAG
Source organism: Metschnikowia mauinuiana (assembly GCA_002374555.1). Taxonomy (NCBI): domain Eukaryota; kingdom Fungi; phylum Ascomycota; class Pichiomycetes; order Serinales; family Metschnikowiaceae; genus Metschnikowia; species Metschnikowia mauinuiana. The sequence goes on along the minus strand of NKZY01000673.1, from coordinate 77,062 downwards.
TAGTATTAGTATTAGTAGTGGTAGTAGTAGAAGTAGTCGGTATTTTTATTGTTAGTGGTCAGTAGTATTAGTAGAAGAGACTGGGGATCTACTCGAAGAAAGAGGTGATGCGAAGAAGATGGACGAGTGGAAAGAGGTGGTGGAGATGGATGGGTTTTCGAACAAAAAAAAATAGACCAAACTCTTTCGAACGTCTAGACCGACTCTTTGGAACGTCTAGACAGACTCTCCAGATTCGGCACAGAAACCAAAGGCCAATTGTTGGATAAGTATAGGAATACAATAAATGTGAATTGGTAAAAAGGTGGTCTATAGAATGGTCACATTTTGGCCAAAATGATTGCGCCGAAATTCGAAAAGACATACTCAAAGGAGAAAAAAAAAAAAAAAAACAGCCCATGGGCCGTGGTAAGAAGTTGAAGTTCGACGTGGTCATTGGCTCATGTACTACAGTTGCAAGGTTGGCTCACAAGGTGGACATTTTGCTTGACATTGACTTCATAACCTGTTGAGCATTTTCATATCCAGCGTCGTAGTCCGGCACAGTGGTATCGTTGGAAAGTAAGAATTCTCTTAAATAGTGTACATTAGTTATAGCTTAGGCTATGTCTATTCTGGAACATCACTCTAAACTAGTAGCCAGAGCGACAAAACGAGGGCATATTCAGTTTTGCAGCTAGACTGCTTTAGGAGGTGGGAGAAAGTAGGAGGAATTGGAAGGGGAAAAACCATGGCTTTATATACTTCAAGGCTTCGGCTCTACAACCCCGAATTATCGGTATACTGATCATGAGTGGCTGTGCCTGTGTACTGTCTGTTACACCAGTACTGTCTGTTACACCAGTAATATCTGCAAGACTACGGAAGGACTCACCAACAGTGGACTTCACTCAAACTGGCTCTGGACAATTTGAAAATATAGCGAATAAATAGGGTTAGAACGAGACCTATACGCCGGATTCAAATTTCAAGACTTTAACCTTGTAACTTGAAACTTGTATTCCATCCCACTCTGCTGCTTATACACTACCCTGACTATTTACACTGACTTTCATACATACTAAATTGCAGGGAAATAACCTTCACCTTTATACTCTATGTTTAGCTATACTGGATATTCGTGGCTCTAGCGTATACTATAGAAGTACTGTACAGCTATAGGGACAATCTATAAGTATGTAGATAATAGAATTATGATAAATGTAGAGATATCAATAGTATATGATTAATAATAAGAGATAAATAGATAGTAGGTATATCATATATAAATAACGATATAAATATAGAAATAATGATATGTTTATATAGATATAATTACTTAATTGCTGTATAACTTATACTGAGTCTACTGTGAATTTAATACTAAAATTTAATACTTAAATGTAGTCCTAAAAACTAGTGTCAAAAACCAGTACCAAAATCAAGCAGTACATTTTTGGCAGTACATTTTAGGCATGTGGAGTAGAGTAGAGTAGAGTAGAGTAGAGTAGAGTAGAGTAGAGTAGAGTATTGTAAAAGAGAGTGCGGTGCTGGTTAGGTGCAGTACCGAGTCAGTTGTATGGACTGGGATCTGTAGATCGACAAAACCCGTCATAAATCCACTCAGTCAAAAACATACATAGATCAACTTAATATCAATAAATTACCCATAATAGAAAAGAAGAAAAAAAATTAAAGTTGTTTAGTCAAGAAGAGAGTGTTTGTAGAGAGTAGAGAGTAGAGTGTAGGTGTCTGCAGAGAGTGGGATTTGGGGCCGGTTTTCTGCATGGCGTGCACGCGCGCATTGACATCTTCACCTGCCAGCCATGGATGCCAGTAAAGAAATCGCCTATGGCGCGGTGGCCGGGTGTTTGGCCAAGATCATCGAGTTCCCGTTCGATACGGTCAAGGTCCGACTCCAGGCGGCGTCAACTTCGCTGTCCACCGTGGCTATGCTCCGTCACATCTACTCACGTGAGGGCCTCATCAATGGCTTCTATAAGGGCCTTAAGGCTCCGCTCGTGGGGGCATGTCTTGAGACCGCGGTGATCTTTGGAGCGTATGAGCAGTGCAAAAACGGCTTTTTGAAGCTGGGCTTCTCTACAAAGTCCATGCTATGCGTGTGTACATCCGGGGCGTTTTCGGGGCTTGCGGCGTCCTTTGTTTTGACTCCGGTGGAGTTGGTCAAGTGCAATTTGCAGATTGCCAATACCATGCAAAAGAATTCCTCTCCAGGCAATGCTAACCATAGCTACGCTTCGGTCATGCGCCTGATTGTCCGGAAAAATGGGGTTTCGGGGCTCTGGCTGGGGCTCTCTCTGACGGTGCTTCGAGAACTGGTGGGCACGGCCATTTGGTTTGCTACGTATGAGAAAACAAACGCCTTGTTGACTTCTTTCTACCCTGCATCCAAAAATACAAATAACCTTGTGAGTGGGGCTGCGGCTGGCTTTCTCTTCAACTTGTCCATTTACCCGGTGGACACCATCAAGTCCAATATCCAGACGTCGCACACCTCGGGCCGGACTTACCAGAGCCTTTCCATACGCTCGGTGCTAGCGTCCATTTTGGCTACTCCTGGCGGGGCCCGGAACTTGTACAATGGCTTGGGGATCACCTTGGTCCGGTGTATTCCGGCCAATGCCACCATTTTCTACGTGTACGAGTTGTTGAAGGCGAACGTGTGAGAAGTATATAGATTCTTGTAGATACCCGAGTATAGATTAATAGTATTTATTGATATGACTTAGTTAGAGGGTGGAATGGGGTTTTATTTGGGGTTTCATTGTTGGTAGCACTTGGTTTTGAGCCCGGGCGGCCGGAACTGGCGGCCGGAACCGGGGACCGCGCCCGGAAATGATTAGCCCCATTACTGTTCTAAGACACCCAGTGGGGTTTTAAGCCCAAAAATGAGACTTTGTGATGTACGGAATTCCAGCTTTCTAAAAATACCCTTTAACAAAGATTGAAGCCGAAAAAAAGTGCTTTGCGTTGGTCCTTTTTATGCTGAGGTTGCCTGGTGCACGGGTGTTTTGGCCCCCGCAGTCTCCCAAATTCCGGGGTCCTCCAAGTTCCGGGGTCCTTCATGATCCACTCTATTCTCGGAAAAGGTGTACGTTTTTATTCTAGTGTAGCTAGTAGTCAAAATAAAAACACTTGCATTTTGTTCACAGTGTTTAGTATATTTTCGTATGACTGCTCTAATGTTGCAGTCTCTAATTTGTTTTTGGACCAAAACTCCACCTCGACTGAAGTGGTGTGTATCCAAGCCCAGGGCTTCCGACCAACCATGACCCCCCACCAAAAGACCAAACCAAAAGACCAAACCAAAAGACCAAACCAAAAGACTAAACCAAAAGGCTAAACCAAAAGGTCAAGCCAAAAAGGCCATAAAAGTCTTCAGAACTTCTTCAAGTTCATCCTCACATCCTTGCAGTCATCAGTCATCAGTCATCAGTCATCGGGATTCAGTTCATGAGAACTCAATTCTAAAACCACCTCCAGAACCTTGTCCACTTCAACAATAGTTTCTTGAGTACCTCGCCAGTTCTTCGGTTCTTCTTGAAACATCTTTTTGAATTTCTTGAAGCGTCTTTTTGAATTCCTTCCAAAGCTTCTTCCATTAAGATCTTTCCCGGAGTCATTCAAAGTCCCCTGAACCGTCTCGCAGCCCAATTTTCTCCGTGGCTTTCCAAAGTTCTGTTTTTCTCTTTAAAACCCTTCTTATTTCTTATTCTGGCTGTCTCAACTGCTCATTTCTCCTCATTTGTCTGTTTAACTCCTCATTGTCCGTTAAACCCCTCATTGTCTGTTAACTCCCCATTGTCCGTTAACTCCTCACTCCATATTAGTACTCACTAGCAGCACGAATATAATCTGTATTGAGAAGATCATATCCATCGCCTAAGACTCTCTTCCAATAATCTTCCTGTAGACGATGGGGCCACTCGGGACCACCCCAGATGCGGGCTTTGAGTCCGTGTTCATGAGCAATTTGGACCATGTCCTGAGATGATTGGCTTCCTGGCACTCGATCTTCCTGCACCTCTAGTTGGTATGATGTGCTTGCATAGATGCACAACTTGCGGTATTGGGCCAAGGTCTCTTCTGTAGCTTGTGGTAAATCATAAAGAGGACAGTCGAGGAAAACGTGCCGTGTGGGGGTATGTTCGGCCTCGATGAGGGCCCATGGAATGTTTCCGGTGAGAGTCACGGTAATGGGCCCACGCTCCACTCCTTCGCCTTCAGTATACGAAGTCAAGTACCCCTTATCAATGAGCGGCTGAAGCTGCTTTTGTAAAAACAAATACGTCTCTTTGGCGTCGGTTTTGATATCCAACCATAAATCAAGCGTTTGCTCGGGGTCATCATAAAACACTCCATGCACGAAATCTCCACCTATAAGCCCCAGATCTGCACCGTTTTTACCCGGGGTTTTTGTAAATGAAAACTGCTTATTGGACGACTCCAAAAACGCCTTAAGGGGCTCCAAGTACATTTTCTCCAACGTACCCTGCGTCTCCAAATGCATTTGGTTATGTCCCACGTAGATCTCGTTAGCTTCGAATGTCGCCGTGCTTTGAGTATACGTGTCGGTGACCACATACGGCTTTGGGAACTTCCAAATATCCGCCTCCACACTGATACACCCGAGCAGAAGCGCATCCACGAGCGGCCGCTTGCGCCAATAGTCGTTATGGGAATGCACGGAGATCGGGGTTACATCCCGATTGAGCGTTTCAACCGAGGGGAACCGAGAGCACACGGGGGGCTTGAAGATACTGATCATGTTGTTGGTTTGCAATGATGTCAATGCTGATTGAACTTCGCATTATCACCATGTGACTCTGTGCATGTGACACTATGTGCACGTGACACTATGTACACGTGACAGGAGCACGTGTCGTTGCTATCAAAAAAACATTCACTTCTTCAATTGCCCCTTCTTTTGAACTCAATTTCACTTTCACTTTCCCCCAACTCTCCCTTCTTCTCTAAACCTATCACTTAACTGGTCACTCCACGCGCTAGTGTCCGAAACAGCTGGAGATTTCGGGAGATCTTGTCGAGGCCTGCATACAAGCCGTCCGGGTCCCCAAACTTTGTTTCCTGCTGGAGATACTCTAGCGTTGTATCCAGCCATTGTTGGAGTTTTTCGACATTAACGTCACCAAAGACTTCCGTTCTCTGCTCGCTAAGAGTTTCCCAAAAGAGTATCAATATAGGTATGGCTCGAGCGATCGAGTGAGCACATAAACTAGCATGAACTGGCATTCCCGCCCAGGAATCCAATTCAGGTAATGGTTTTGCAGACCCACAGAAACCCACCGAAAGTTTAAGATGATTGTCCTGTGTATAACCTTGATACATGTGGAAAATCCCAACGACTTTCCTGCACATAAGCACCAAGCCCCGAATAAAGTTCATATTGGAAGCACTTTGGATCTGCTTCAAGTCCGATGCATTATAATCAGGAACACTTTTGTTCGTGACAGGCTGGGAAAAGCACCCGAAAAGTCCTGCTTTTAATAATTGCTCGTACTGCATAAGGTCTGTTCTCAGCTTGATCAATTGGGCCTTTACCACACAAGAGTCGATGATCAAAAGATCTTTTTCAATCCGGTATGTGTATAAGGAAAAGTAATTTTCAAGAGTTTCACATTCCAAGAATTGGGGCTCTTTCCCAATCGGGTCACTCTTCTTCCCCATTTGGTCAAGTACCTGCAGAGAATGCTCCACTGCTAGGATCACACAACTAATATTATCAAGGTGCTTTTTCTCATAGTCTTCTCTGGAAATCCGAGAGAGCTGCTTCGTTTTGGCAGGGTCGATTCCTGCACTTGGCAAGGGAAACGGGATCTTTTCTTTTAAGTATCCCACGGTTATGGGCCCGGAGTCCACAAGCTGTGCAGGAGTGTATGGGTATCCTCCAGCAGCCCGATAATAGAGACACCCCACGCATAACGACCATATTATATGAAGGAGAGATTCTCGCTCAAACAGTTTTCGGGCATTCAAAGTGGCATCCTTATTCAAGGACTCCATATAACGGTTTTCCTGTACATAGCTCCAGCACTGGGCCATGCTGGTCAAAAGAGCCAGTTGATCTCGGAAAACGTCTCTCGTATGGTAAACCAAAAACGAGCAAAGCACCATGCCGTAATCCGATAAGTTGTCCCAGAACTTGTGCATTTTGTCGATCCAATGTTGAGGGTTTCGGCTGAAATTCCAGTCCTTTTTCTCACACACTGTAGCTATCAATGCATGGTACACCGAACTGTCTGAGCTGAGCGGAACCCACTTGAGGAAAAGGTTGATGGGCGGAAGAACAAATTCCCGGGGTTGGATGTACTCGTAGTAGAAGTCAAGGAGCTCCTGCATATCTCTTGGGCAAGGCAAGTCGTTTTCCTCAAGCTCATATGCATCAAAATGGACATTACTAGATGTATTTCCACTAGTAATTTCTCTTTTGGTTCCTGCAATTCCACCGATTTCTCTTTTGGTTCCTGCAATTCCACCAGGAATTTCTCTTTTGGTTCCTGCAATTCCACCAGGAATTTCTCTTTTGGTTCCTGCAATTCCCCCGATTTCTCTATTAGCTTCTCTATTCCCAGATTGAATGGATAATGTGTCGCTATAGCTTTTCGGTGTATCGTTGACTGAGAGATTCCGTATACCGGTTTGACGGTCGATCAAAGACTGCAGAGAAGTCCCATCTTTCTTATCCAATCCTTCTGACATAGATGGCTCTGGTTTCCATCTTTCGGACTGCAGGTAAATATCTGAACCGGAGTCCATATCCTTGGAGGACTCCATAGTTTCTGTTTTCAGACCAGACCGGCTGTGCCATTTTTGACGGTCCATTTCCCGAGAGTCGTCATAACTGTAGACACTTTCTGGCCGGTCTTTCGTATAAGTGGATATTTCATCGTCGTAGTCATGGCCTCGGTAACTGCCAGGTCCAGGGCCACCCCGATGGGGCCTTTTAAAGTGAGGAGGCCCATGATGACGAGGCCCATGGTGAGGAGGTTTTAAGCCCGGTCCATGGCGTCCATAGTTCAGATTGTGAGGGCCATAGGCATCATGCCCAGGTCCAGGTCCATGTCCCGGTCCAGGCCCATGGTCATGGTCATGTGGAGGTCCATGGGGTCCATGTGGGCCATGAGGGGGAGGGCCATGAGGAGGAGGGCCATGAGGATGGGGTCCATGAGGATGGGGTCCATGAGGATGGGGTCCATAATGACCCTCAGACGGAGCACCTGGGCCGTACCGATGACCATCATATGGACCGTCGTATTTGTGCAGTCCCGAAGGCTCATATGCATACTCATAGGGTCTAGGAGGCCCGTAGCCATGCTTTGGCTTGCGCCAGTTATCGTAATCATGGTAAGTAGCTTCTCTGGGCGAATCTGACGGTGGACGAGACGAGCTGCGGCTTTCGAGAGTGCCCAAGTCACGCAGAGCACCGGTGATTTCCGCCGGATCTGCAGCAGGAGAGCCAAAGGCCTCTGAAGCTGCCATGGCCGGTCCATACTCAGCGTCACGGGCATATTCAGCGTCGCTTCCATACTCAGCGTCATGGTCTCGCCGGTGGGCCTTTCCTTGGTGTTCATGTGACACGTAGGCCTCCATTGGATGCAGGTAAGGGTAGTAAGGGAACGGAGGGCCTGGATGGTAAGGACTATAGTGAGGAGGAGGAGGCCCAAAAGGTGGAGGAGGGCCGAATGGTGGAGGAGGCGGAGGAGGAGGAGGCCCAAAATGCGACCCAAAAGGAGGCCCAAAATGTGGAGCCCACCCAACACGGTGTTTCAGTCGGTGTCGATGGTGTGGCGGGCCTTTGAAGTGGTCATGGCCGTTTCTCCAGTGGCCATACTTGCCTTCGTCGTAGAAACCCTTCCAAGGGTAGCCTCTGTGCAGGCGGAACGGGCCCAGATACTCCAGGTCGACCAGGCCGCTTTCTCCAGACGGGAAGTCGTAGTATGTGGATGCGTACAGGAGTGTAGGCGACGGGAGCTTAAGGTTGGCAAAGTCTCCAAACGACGATCTCTGGGAGAAGGCTGTGGACGGAGTAGTGGCCAGAGCCATAGGGTTTAGGCCGGAACCATTTCCAGAGCCATTTCCAGGGCCATTTCCCGGAAATAACCCATATCCAGAAGACATATAACCACCATGACCTCCATCGCGGAACTCTTCTCTTGAGGCACCCCCGAAAGTCCATTCTCTTCCTCCGAAAGTCCCGTCTCTTCCCCCGTCTCTTCCCCCGTACTTCATATACTTCTGCTCTGTTTCCATGGCCGGCACATCCACAAGCCGTTTCCGGCGTCGGCCTCCCCTCATGCTCTGCACGAACACACACTCAATTCCAAGGAACTTGCAGTTGGAACAAACGGGGGCCGGAACCGACGGCGGGTCCTTCTGCGTGAGTGCCTCTCCATCGCATTTGATCTTCTTTTCCCGGCACGAGAGACACGCTCTTCGGGCCACGGCTCGTTTGGCCACCATTTCACATCCGCCATCCGGAGAGGCACTGGTGTTTTGCGGGCCATCCCCGTCCCTGTCCCCGTCCCTGTCCCCGTCCCTGTCCCTGTCCCCGCCCATTCCATCACTGCCATGGTCACTGGTCCCTTCTGTTCCTTCCAAAACCATCCCATCCATATTGTCTCTTTCCATCCCCGGTTCAATCCCACGTTCAATCCCCGGTTCAATCCCACGTTCAAAATTCCCCTCAACCAAACCAACTCTCTTCCCGTTTCTCCTTTCAGATGTCTCGTTCTTGTCCGGCCCCTGGGGATCCGGTAGCCGGGCGTGTTGGGAGGAATGGGGTAGATGCGGAGGCCCACCTGCATCCAGGGTGTCCATGGGTCTCGGCAGAGAGTCTCGTGACATCCCTACGGTCTAGCAAATCACTATATTCTAAATGTAGGGTGTGGGGCGGTGGAGTGTGTAGAGTAGTAGAATAGTGTGGAGTAGTAGAATGGTGAGTGTAGTGTAGTAGTGTATGTAATAGTCTGTAGTGAGTGAGAAAGAGAGTGAGGGAAAAGAGCTGCACTGCGCATACTTCAGATCCTGGCTGCGCTGATGCGAACTGTGACATGACCCAGGAATTGACCAATTGACCAATTGACCGATTGACCGATTGACCAAAAAGTGGACAAGTATTGACCAAATGACCAAAAATAACCAAGAATAGTCTGAATTGGATCAAGTCGGTATTGACCTGAATTGGATCACTTTAGTTTTTGAGATAATCTCTAGATGACCATTAACTGCATGTCACAACTCAGATCACGTCATTCCCATAATTCATACCCTCATGTCATGGAAATTGCGAATACCTTAGCTTGTAAATAGGAAACGATCAAGATTATCATGATGTATAGTCAACGGTAGCTCAATCATTCATCCCATGAGCGTTTTACGCTCATGGAATAGATCTCTGGATCATGAATCCTGAAGAATGGATACTGCATGAATCATAACATGACTCTTATCATATCATAACTTCAATGAATTATGTCGATGATAACTCATAAGCCAACATCCATGATCCTAAGCAGTTAGAATGGGGATCTCAATTCCTTCATCTTCACAGATTCCCAGATTTAAGAATCCCCGAGTTCCAGAATCCAGAATTCCAGATAATCATATTGTCAGAATCCCCGAATCCCCGAATCCCCGAATCCCCGAATCCCCGAATCTAGTCTCAGACTCTACCAGTCATTTCTTCCGGATCCAGAGGACTATAGATTCAAAGTCCTGTGTCTTTTCCCAACTCATACTCTTTAAATCATCCTCTAAGAACCAGCTTCTTAAGCCTATTGCCCCGGAGAATACTCACCAAAGTAATGCTTCCACTCAACAACTCTTCCTTAAAGTAGAATAAGAACGCAGCAGTGGTGATGGACTGGAACAACTTGATGGCCAAGCCACGGTACAAGCCCTCCAAGCCCTCTTCACGGATGATCTTGCGGATTTCCTGGTACATGGAGAGATTTTCCGAGCCAAGCTCCTTTTTCTTCACGTGCATGCGGGACTTAAGCGTGATGTACGGATAAGTAAGCGTGGTGGCCACCAACTTGCCGAACGCACCAATGAAAAACGCCTTGACTGCATTGAAGCTCTGGATACCTCCGCCAGCCATAATCACGTTCTTGGCCTGCTCAAAAATGGTGTACTGGATAATAGGGTTAATGACAAGCACGAGAGCGGGGAAAACGCCAGCGAAAAGCGTGGCAGCACCATCGTTTTCAATGATTTCAAGAATCGATTTGATAGTGGAGTGGCTCCGTTCGCCATTCTCCTTGGCCCGGGTCATCATGCGAGTATTGGCGACCCAGAATGGATTGGTGCCCACCACAGTAATGGCACCAGCAATGGCCCCCGTGACGATGGACTGCATGGTGGACAAGCCCCTTTTCCTCTTGGCGGCAATGTTGGCCCGCACAAACACATTGGTGGTGAATTCGTAGAAGTAGTAGTAAATGAAGTTCAGCAAAGTGATTCCATATAACGCGCTCTCAAGCCCCGAGTAGAGCCCCAGCACGCCCTTTTTCCGTAAAATCCCTTGGAGCGCCTGCATGGTCGACAGAGTATCTTGATTGGAGCCGTTTGATTGGTCAGTGGCTTGCGCCTCCGCCTCCTTCTTTTTCTGCGTCGTCTGTGCTAGCGTAGACAACGTCACCAATGGGTAAGTCACCACCATCGAGAGGGCCCCACCTCCGGCTCCAGCAAGCGCATGAGCAAATTCGTTATCAGACATGGTAATTTAAAGGTAAGCTTTTTAGTTGTGGTGTGTGGAGGTGTGTGGTGAAATGTAGTAGATAAGTGAGTGGTATATTTAAGTAAATATTGAGTGCTCGGAGCCGTGGTCCAAATCACATGTGTGGGGTTACGCGCATGCGCTCGTGCACTTGATTAGCCGTGTGGCCGCACATGTAGGAATAATTTAGTTAGTTTGAATATGAGTTGCGCACGACCCAATTTTTTTCTTGGGGGTAACCTCCACCAACAACCCCGTGTAGAATACTCAATAGATTGGTATTCTATGCTCTTAGACTACTTTGGAATAGAAATATTTTGATTGAATTAAAGTACACTAATCTACGCCAATGGTCCATAGGAGTGTCTTCTTTGAGACTCAGAAAATATACATTGCAGAATAGACAAACACACGAATTTACCGAGTCAAAAAGTGAATTTAAAGGTGAATTTAAAAGTGAATTTACCAATCAAAATTTAAATAATTTAAATAAACTTTTTGATGGATTTCAAAAAGTACATGTAGAATTTGTCCACGTGACACGATTACTCAGTCACTCCACTTCCCCCCACCTCCCGATTTTTTTAGTTTAATGGCAAGAAATGAAATTTTAATCTTTGGGAATTGGAAGATTTTTAAAGAAGTGGGTGTTGCAATTGCAGGAATTTTTTTTTTAAGGATGGACCCTGGAGATGTACCGACCTGATTAAGCCTCTTTCTATTATATGCATGCACTCAATTGGTCGTGTGGTGTACACACTCTAATTTTTTTAATGTATAATTTCATCATTTGTATTTTTCTAGATTCAGTAAAAAATCTTTTTCTTGAAGGTTTGGTGTAGAACCACTTGAGGCTATTGTTTGGTTATGAGCCTTGACAGGTTATGAGCCCCGACCGTACCACATTATTCCACATAGATTATTCCACATAGATTATTCCACATAGATTATTCCACATAGATGATTCCACATAGATGATTCCATCTATAGATTATTCCCATACTAAAGTATCATACTACACTCTGTAATATTCCCTTTAGCCTAAAGTAGTCCAGTAGTCCTGTATACACTTTTAGGAAAAGTTCTTTACTGAACCACTCCACTTTCTCCACACCCGGTATAAATTTAAATGAACTTGACTTTTTTTTAAAATTGAAAGCTTATAAATTTAAATCGTACATTTAAAAAAAGAGAAAAAAGGCATAAGAAATAACCGAGATATGGAGGTGCGCATGAACTGGTTTCTGTTCCCATGCTCTTTTTCACGACTCGACTCTTTCAAGTATCAATAAGAATTGCTATGGATATTTTCCTATGGATCATCACTGTGGAGATTTCTTTATGGCCATTTCCTTACCGACATTCCCTTTTGATATTTCTTTATGTATTTATCCCTATAGCTATTTCCTATGGACAATTCTGCATGAATATTTCTATATGAGATCTTTATGGCTTTTCTCTATGGACACCGGACGGATGTACGGGCCATGGATATTTCCGATGACGACCGCATGTTGGCCACGGCGTCCAATGGCACCACGGCCAGGGTTCGAGGATACTCACCCCACATTTTTGCTTAATAAAAAATGACCCAGTTACTCCCACAAACTTGACTTTCCATTCTTTCGTTTTCTTCAACTTAAGCGATTTTTTTTTTTTGAGTTTTTCACTCAAACTTAGTAGTTGAAGCAACAGTAGGGGGCAGTGGAGCTGGTGGCTGGGAGTCTCAAACCTGCTCTTCACCAGTACCTTAATAACCGGTCACTACCGCCTTGTCAATCCTAGTTTCGTCTCCAGACCTTTAGACAGTGTAGAGATTGTAGACAGTGTAGAGATTTAGACACTTAAATTCTTTAGACACTTAGAGTCTTTGGAATTTCAGACACTTTAAACACTGAAGATATTGTGGATATTGTGGACACTTTATACACTTTAGACACTTTAGACAGTGTAGACTCTTTAGGACTGTAGACCTTTAGACACTGTAGACCTTTAGACACTGTAGACACTTAGACTTTTAGAACTTTAGATTTAGACACTTTAGATTCTTTAGACACTTTAAACACTTAAAACCTTTAGACACTTTTAACACTGTAGACACTTTTAACACTGTAGAAATTGTAGGCACTTTAGACACTTTAGACATTTAGACACTTTAGACATTTAGACACTTTAGACAGAAGACAGATTATTGGTTTCTGACGACTCGGACATTGGCTCAATGAACATTTCCCGAGACAATTCCCAGAATCTCTAAGCCTTAATCTAGTCTATAGCAAGTTTGAAGTCTGTAGCCTTCACATGGTTGACTGCATACGAATATGTATCCTGCATATAAGCATCTTCCACCTCCAAGTTTCTGTCTAGAAAATTTTTAAAGGATCTTTTTTTTATATTAAAATACATTCGGTCAGTGTTATCGATATTTGCTATAGATTTTATAATAGTGTTTTACCATATTGAGTAGCCCGATTACGTAAGCATTTAAATGAGCCAGGTTTTAAGCCCATGGTGAATGCTAAACCAATGATTACGTCATCAAGCGGTTCCAACGCCTCGGTTAATCCTTGGCTAAGTGAACTACTGGACTAATAGTCACGTATTAGACATTTTGGTAAAAATCAGAGTGTGTAACTATATGCAGGACCAAGTTAACAATGATTAAAGGCACGGTAAACGGATAGGCAATTGACGCTACGGTGATTAACGAATAGATGTTTGTATATACATGGTCTAATGACACGTGAGCGTGGACTGAAGTGGAGAATTTCCGAATTCAGACCCAGGTCACGTGGTCTAGATATATGGTCACTAGTAAAGTTCAAGTCATGTGACGAATGCAGAAGGTGCAAAATGGCCAAAGGTCTTTGAATCTGCAAATGCAATGAATAGATCCGTGTCCAGCCCATTTCCCAAGTCTCGGACCATTTTAAAACGAAACCAAGTCTCAATTAGCGAAAAATGTCTTTTCATTGTCTAACGATTTCTGGTTCAGTCCTTAACTCAAATGGGCAATCAAATCGGAGTTCAAGCCAAAAAAAATGACAAGTCTAAATTCATCAAATTCATCAATTTCACCAAATTCACCAATTCATCAATTTCATCAATTTCATCAATTTCATCAATTTCATCAATTTCATCAATTTCATCAATTTCATCAATTTCATCAATTTCATCAATTTCATCAATTTCATCAATTTCATCAATTTCATCAATTTCATCAATTTCATCAATTTCATCAATTTCATCAATTTCATCAATTTCATCAATTTCATCAATTTCATCAATTTCATCAATTTCATCAATTTCATCAATTTCATCAATTTCATCAATTTCATCAATTTCATCAATTTCATCAATTTCATCAATTTCATCAATTTCATCAATTTCATCAATTTCATCAATTTCATCAATTTCATCAATTTCATCAATTTCATCAATTTCATCAATTTCATCAATTTCATCAATTTCATCAATTTCATCAATTTCATCAATTTCATCAATTTCATCAATTTCATCAATTTCATCAATTTCATCAATTTCATCAATTTCATCAATTTCATCAATTTCATCAATTTCATCAATTTCATCAATTTCATCAATTTCATCAATTTCATCAATTTCATCAATTTCATCAATTTCATCAATTTCATCAATTTCATCAATTTCATCAATTTCATCAATTTCATCAATTTCATCAATTTCATCAATTTCATCAATTTCATCAATTTCATCAATTTCATCAATTTCATCAATTTCATCAATTTCATCAATTTCATCAATTTCATCAATTTCATCAATTTCATCAATTTCATCAATTTCATCAATTTCATCAATTTCATCAAAATCAACAAATTCACCAAATTCATCAAAATCAACAAATTCACCAATTTCATCAATTCATCAATTTCACAAAATTGAGTGGGAAATTTTTGAAATTCATTGTGAATTGCATTGCGTTAAAGGAATTTGAGGCATTGAGGCATTGAAAAAAGCACGTTATTTTTGAGTCTCAAAGTGTCATAAACGCATTGAATGAGACTCCGAAAAAAAAAAACATCAATAGAAATGAAACTCTCATTTTTTGGGGGGCTCACGAAAAACGGGCTCAGAAAAAGCGGCTCCGAAAAAAACCCCTCCTCAAAAGTCTCATTAATTTGCACTTAATCACCAGCCTCATACTTTTCTTCAAATCAGGCCCGCGGTTCGATTCTCACAATGGTCAATCAGTCTCCAACCAAGAAAGAGAAGTCAAGAAGAGGATTTCAAGAAGAAGAAGAAACCAACAAGTCAAGAAGAAGAAGAAGTCAACAAGTCTAGAGAACATCTCATGAATAATCTTTAGTCTCGTCTCGTTTCAGTTTGATTGACCAATTGAAGTCAAGAAATCAGATTCATGCAAATGAGTCTTTTGAAAATAGTCTCAGTTTCAAAGCCCCAGCCAATTTAGTATTGAATCAATTTAGTATTGAATCAATTTAGTATTGAATCAAATGTGTCTCTTCAATGAAATGAGTCTGGGTGATGAGCGCATTGAGAATTTGTCTCAGTCTTAGTCTCAGTCTCGATCTCAATCTCAGTCTCGATCTCAGTCTCAGTCTCGATCTCAGTCTCAGTCTTGATCTCAATCTCAGTCTCGATCTCAGTCTCAGTCCTCTAAAAAAATTGAGTCTGATGGAAATCTCTCACTGAATTGACTGCTTGAATCCATTCAATGAATTGATGCATTGGGTCCATTGGTGGGTCCAGAAGTCTCAGAAGTCTCCAGAAGTCTCCAGAAGTTCAAGTACCAAGTCCAGAAGTTCAAGCACTGAAGTTCAAATACCAAATGCCAAATACCAGAAGTTCAAGTCCAGAAGTCTTGATTCTGTCTTGGTGTCTTGATCTGTCTTGGTGTCTTGATCTGTCTTGGTGTCTTGATCTGTCTTGGTGTCTTGATCTGCCTTGATCTGTCTTGATTCTGATTCCCATTATGTCGTGGACTCTTGGAGACCTTTGGGAGCCTGGTGAACATGAGTCCCAGAGCGTAAGAAGTCAGTGGAAAATCTATGACCATCACCGGATGATCTATGAAATTCGGCATTCCTCAATTCTCCCGGTTCTTCTCACTCTGGTCTCTCCCCCTCTCCTCTCGTCTCCTCTCTCTTTCTCTTTATCCTCGTCTCCCCTCCTTCTCTCTTTATCCTCGTCTTTCTCTTTAATTACAGGACGTACTTTGCGGCAAGGGCCTCGATGCCGTTGTCCAGAGCCATCAACTTCTCTTGCACAAACTCTTCAGCCGTCTTTTTGCCATGCACAAACGTCACGGCCCCCACCAACGCATACATCATCTGAGCACTGACCTTCAACTCGCCACTGGCCTCGAAACTCAACAGGTGGTTGTACGATTTCCAGAACATGGTGTCGTTCAACTTGGAGTTCTTGGCAAACACTCCCAACGCCATGCGGCCTCCCAACTCCTTGGCCATGGGCGACCCCAACACATCCATGTTCTTGCCGTTGATGGCCATGTCGCCTTGACACTTTTCTCCCACCACGTGCTTAGCCGAAAAGAGGTTGAGTAACTTGGTGCCCATGACACTTAACTTCTCGTTGTACGGCTTGATGCCATTGGCAAACGACTTGTGTGTGAGCACCTGTAGGGCCAAGTCGTCGGGGATGGCGTATTTGTCCGCCAAAAACTGCTTGATTTGCTTTAAGTTGCCTTCACTCTTCTCGTACTTTTTGCCTCCGGACGTGGTAAGCACCTGGGCGGGGTCTTTGCGGAGTCCGGCTTTCGCCTGGACAAAGATGCTTCTTCTGAATACTATGGACATGGTCTGATGCTGGAAAGGATTGAAGGGTTGGATTGAAGGGTTTGGTTGGACGGATTTGGAATTGTTTGGATTTGAAGAATGCGTTTTGTGGGCGTTTGGGTGTGGGTGCCAACCTTGACTTTCACTTGGTTTGAGATGGTGAGATTTTTCACTTTTTTTCAGTGCGCTCTCCAAGTGCCTCGCGGAAAAACCGTACACACCCGTACACCACCGTTTTTCAACCGGGGAAGGGGCCCCTCCATTTCACCAGAGCCAATTTTCGGAATTCCACCCTGTATCAGATTGTATTGTTCTCGGTAGTTCATTTTATGGAGTAGGAGATTTTTTATGGTTACTATGTTTGTTTGTGTGCAGGATGCCCGATGATCTCATCTCGCGGCCCCCATCGCGATCGCGACTCCTACAACTTCAAACTTCAACAATTACTAAACTCTACAGATGGACATTTTCAGGATCTTATCAAGAGGCGCCGCTCTAAAGAATACCAAAAAGGCCACGTCGGACTTTACTCTCCCGAAGGCAGAAAAGCCCAAGCACAAGTCTATACAGGACGAGGTGGACCGAGAGACTGATTTCTTTAAGACCAATCGAAAGAGAGCCCAGGAAAACAGAGAGGGAGAGGAAAGCAGAGAAGAGGAAAACAGAGAAGAAGAAGAAAAGGATGAAGACGAAGATGTTAGTGACCAGGAAAACCCCACCCTTACCATTTCCTCGCTGGAGGATGCACAGAGGTTCCGTCAGAAGTGCAGGACCACAGTGACCGGAGAAGATGTGCCGTTGCCCATAGCCTCGTTCCAGGATTTGGTTTCCCGGTTCAACCTTAGCAAAAAACTCCGGCACAACTTGCTCGAGGCGGAATTTGTCGAGCCCACGCCCATCCAATGTGAAGCTATTCCCGTTTCTCTCAGCCAGAGGGATTTGATTGCATGTGCCCCCACGGGATCGGGAAAAACGCTAGCCTTTGTGATTCCCATGATCCAGACGTTACTAAATTCAGCGGAAAAAAGGGCCCAGGCCAAAAATTCCGCCATCCGAGGCCTCATCATCGCCCCAACCAATGAATTGGCCCTGCAGATCCACCAGCAACTCGAGACTCTTACCAAGGGCCTCAAGGCACTCCCCAGTGCCATTTTGTCCCGGCCACTAGCCTCTCGGCTCCAGCAGAATGTGGTCAATGCGTCCAAATACGCCATCATCGTGTCCACGCCTTTGCGTCTTCTTGAGTTGGTGAAAACGGGCCACATTGACTTGTCGACCGTGGAGGAGCTCGTGATCGATGAAGCAGACCGGCTTTTCGATAAAGGTTTTGTGGAGCAAACAGACTCCATTTTGGCCGAACTCAAACACCCACGCTTGAGAAAGTCCATTTACTCGGCCACGATTCCTTCGGGCGTGGAGGAACTTGCCCGGTCCATCATGAGAGATAACGTGAGGATTGTGGTTGGTCTTAAAGACTCGGCGTCTTCCACCATTGACCAGAAATTGGTATTCACGGGCTCTGAAGAGGGCAAGCTCGTGGCGATCCGTCAAATGCTCCAGCAAGGCGAGTTCAAGCCCCCCGTGATTATCTTTTTGCAGTCGATCGTCCGGGCCAAGGCACTTTTCCACGAATTGCTCTATGATAAGTTGAATGTGGACGTGATCCATGCGGAAAAAACGCCCAAACAAAGAGACGATGTGATCAAACGGTTCAAGAATGGAGACATCTGGGTGCTCATCACCACGGATGTGCTTGCGAGAGGTGTGGATTTCAAAGGAGTTAATCTCGTGATCAACTATGATGTTCCCCAGACAGCACAGGCTTATGTTCACCGTATTGGAAGAACAGGAAGAGGAGGTAAGATCGGTAAAGCCGTGACTTTCTTCACCAAAGAAGACCAGATGGGAGTCAAGCCCATCATCAATGTCATGAAGCAATCCGGTTCCCTGGGCTATAGTCTGTGGATGGAAAACACCAGTCATCTTAGCGGCCTGCAGAGGAAACGGATCCGGACCAAGGAGATTGAGAGGAAGAACATCAGCACGGAACTTAAGCTGAACAAGCGCAACTGGAAACAGAAACAGGAAATGATCCAAGCTTCCAAGAGGAGAAAGGAAAAGGCCCAAGCAAAAGAGCTGGAGTAGTTTTCTGATCTTTCTTGTTCTTGTTCTAGTCTTTTCTTGTTCTGGTCTTTTCGGATCTTTGCACTGTGTTTGGTCTGGAGGAAGATAGGAGTACAGTATTGGTATTAGCATTAGAGTATTAAGTTACTCTATCGATACCATTTCCTATACTCTTTTTAGTCTCGCAGGCTGGTCTGTACCGATCCAAGGTGAGGCTTTAGCCAGAGACTTGTCAACAGATATTTCCTGGGGTTCAGAAAGTGTTGGAAATTGAGGATTCCACTAAATAGAGAATTTCACTAAAATGGAGGATTTTGAACCTAGCAAATCACTCGATCGGTTGTTTGAATCGAAAGAGTTCGAATGGTGCCATGACAAAATCGAAAAATTAGTATTTGCTCTTTAAATTCTGTAAATTCTGTATAATCGGGAGCAATTGTTGCGCGTTAATATAAACGCTCTCATAATCTGACACGAGAGTCTCATTAGCTAACAATATTAACTCTGGTAAGTATGGAACTTCTGTACTCATTTCTTGTTTGGATCTAATGCTTATATAATCTTGGGGATCTTATTTCTATCACAAGCTGAGCTGAATTGATGATCTCTTCAAATAAAGAGGGAAACCTCCTGCCTTATATCCAACTGAATGATCAGATCCGACGGAGAATAGTTCAAGTAAGAGAAAAGGATGATTACGCTGTAAAAAAAACTGGGGGGGATAGCCTATTTATATACCGCAGGAACAGGCGGTTTTGTGGCCGCAAAAATATGAAACGCGCGGGGGAGTGCGAATATAAATTGCAGCCAAATCCGCTTCTCAGAACTTCCACCCTTTTTTTTCAACACACCCTTTTTTTTCAACAAGACCCGGGAGCTTATATCCCTCATGCGTGTTTCCTATCAGAGAGCTGTCATTGGCCGGTGATAACTCCGACGAAGAAGTTATCGCCTCTTTGTCGGAGTTATTGCCCCTTCGTGACCGGCTATGCACGAGGGGTATTTATCAGAGATCTCTCAGCAATTGTTCGCTAACGATGACACCAAATGCCTTAATAACTTACGTATGTGTTTTTTTTTTTTTTTTTGTTACTTGAGGTGGAGTTTGGATGTTTTGTGAAGACGCACTCTTTAGTAATTTAGTGGTGGATTTGAGAGGGGGATTTGAGCCAAAAAGCAATGTCCTGGAAGGGCTTATCATAAGATCTCACTGGACATTTGCTTAAAACAAAGTCACGTGTTCAGGACAGGCACACATAATTACTGGTCAGAAACTTATCGTTCGTGAAGGAGTCAATTGTGAAAGATTCACATACTGAAAAATACTGAAAAATACTGAAATATAATGGAGGCTTAGATGGAGCTAGAAAGAAGCTAATACATAATTTTGTTGAAGAGGAAAGTTTTAAGGGACCAACTGCTATGATGTATTGTTGTAGTGAGGTTGGGAGATCCGAGGGCGCGCCGAGGGTGAGGTCGGAATTGCCAATCTTGGTCTTTTAAAAACGCACACACGCTAAAGACTTTGACTTTAAAATAATCACTACAATGTCCGGAATTCCAGCATTCCACCAATCCAATTTCTACCCTAGTATGATGAAAAATAGGGGCGTTGCGTTTGGGCCTTTTTCTGCTGACCTTGCCTGGTGTACGGGTGTGACTTGTGCGCGGGGCAGTTCCGGGGGTTGCAGCCATTTCCTCTACACCTGTACTGTATACAAGGTATTTCCTGGCTTCATTTAAGCACAGGATGCTTGAATTTGGCTTCTCTAGGGTTCAGTGGTAATTTCATAGTGTTCTTATAAAAGCTCCCGGTGGCCTAGTTGGTTAAGGCACAAGGCTGTAAAGGGAATTTGGAATCTTGAGATCGGACGTTCGATTCGAGCCTGTGAGAGTTATTTTTGAGTTAGTCTTGGTGGTTTGTTCTGCTCAAATGCCTGATGTTCTGGATATGTGTAGTTTATTTGGTGAATGTTCTGTGACAGACTGCATATAGACAAAAGGAACTGCATATACGAAATTTGGTACTGTATATAAACCGGCCAGACTGCATATAGTTCGCTGGCTGCGTATACGCCTGAGGTATCGACCTTGGTGCTTCTCTAATCTTCTACTAATTCTTCCACCATAAAGTATCCTGGAGACAATTCTTCACAAAAAATGTTCTTATAAATTCGGGGTAACTATTAGACAATCTTTAGTATAGTAATACTAGACGATCTGTTTATACTCGACGGTGTCTAGACAATTAGACAATTAGACAATTAGACAATTAGACAATTAGACAAAGACAATTAGACAAAGACAATTAGACAAAGACAATTAGACAAATAGACAATTAGACAAATAGACAATTAGACAAATAGACAAATAGACAAATAGACAAATAGACAAATAGACAATTAGACAAATAGACAATTAGACAAAGACAATTAGACAATTAGACAATCTAGACAAGATAAGATTTGATATGGTTAAGTATAAAAATAATAGAATACTTAGATATTTTCAACATGGATGAAAATAAAAAGGAAAATTTATTGTCTGACTCATTCAAGAGAGAAGAAGCAGTAAGTATAAATGTGTTTTCAACAGTAGATAAAAGTCCCTTAAACTTGTACAGTGCAGCTGGAAAAGCCGCACCAATAAGAAAGAATCCTAGATATAATTAGTAAGTTCTAGGATGGGACATTATAGAATGTCCTGGTCATGAGCGGAGATATGCTCTATTATTAGAATCATGCTTTGGATTTCAGGTCCATTAGATCTATAAGGAAAAAAGTCAGTGGATGATTCTCCTGCTAATCGTGAATTCAAAATGTTCCGCTTTTGTAGGTTCACCATACTTCAAGGTCCCAAACTTCAAGATCCCAAACTTCAAGGTCCCAAACTTCAAGGTCCCAAACTTCAAGGTTTCCAATTTCCTATAAATGAGCCTTTGTTCTAAAACACTTGGAAACTGTTGAAGCTGACTCCTAATTTCGACTCGTTTTCCAATTCTTCACCGTACATTCCTTAAAGTCTTTTTCTTTCATCAGCAGGAATCACTCACTGAAATGATCACTGAAATAATCACTGAAATAATCACTGAACTCGGACCAGTTAATAACCTGAAAATTAGCAGGATTGTAGATAGTGATATATTGTTCACCATAGAACTAAATTGCATACATTTGTTTTGAAATAGAAATCACATTCACCTTTTTCGTCACTCATCCTCACGATTTGTCCCTATTTCTTTGTCCCTTTCTTTGTCCCTTTCTTTGTCCCTTTCTTTGTCCCTTTCTTTGTCCCTGTCTTTGTCTTTTCTCCTAGGCTGTAGATTGAAGGGTCCCATGAATTCATAGCCCATACACAGACCTTTGGTGCCGGTAGTTCCATTTGCAACTTTGTTAAATTAGGGACCCAAATTCAATTGTTGTCAATTATTGCGGCTCATATTCTTGCGGGGGGATGGCTACTTATATACTTTTGGAAGGCGGGGTGCGCGCGGCTTGGAGTGTTTCAGACATGGGCTGCATTAAGCAATCCCGGTGTTTCAGAAATGCAGCCTTTGGTTTTGTGAATAAATAGCAATAGCATCTTTTAATTAACCACTAGATAATATGCAGAATACATAAGCTTGGATCGGCATAACCCTCGAAACCTAGGATTGAATCACTCATCAATTTAACAATGAACCGAATGTTGATATTAATAAATGTCCTGATATTAGTATTGCTGGTATTGGAGTATTAAGAAGCTACAGCAACACAACCCTCTATGGATTCTGCTTGTATTCTACCTGTATTAAGTCTGCTATATATACCAAAACAGCCATGAACATCAACGGACATGGAAGCATGCGTCCACGTCTAGCGGAGAAGCTGCTTAATGGTGGGCGTGGCCAACGGAGGGGTAGCCGAAAAAGGATCTTCTGCCAATGATCTCTCCAACGGAGAAGAACGCCAAGCCGTGGATTCCGTACACAGCAGCCTTGGCTGCAGCCTCCTTGGAGGGCTGGAACGTTGTGATCTTTTGCATCAAGGCCTTTTGCTCGCTGGGCGACTTGACAAGCTTCAAGCACTGCTCGTAGACTTGTTTGAATTGTGCCTGCGATGGAGGAGCCAAGCCCTCGCTCTTGTACACGGTTTTGCCGAGCTCGGCGCCGACCTTGCCCCAGTAAATGGCAGCATGGGTGAGCTGGGTGGACTTGGCAACGGCGGTGTTGACGAGGCCAGTGGCCTTGTTGATGATAGCAGACATGGTGGGAGTTTGGAGTCTTGAAGAAGTAGATTTTTCAAGTGCGGTTTTTTCCGGGAGCCAATGACGAGAGCGCCTTTTGTATGCAGGCCCACCACCAAAAAGAAAATATTCAGACAAGCACCAGAAGCATTTCAAAAAGGTTTGGACTTGAATTTCAATTGGATTGAAGTTAGGGTTGGAGTTTGGGGTTGGAGTGGTTTGGCTTGGCTTTTTTTTTTTTTTCTTTTTGCTTTTCATCGGAAAAAGTGGGATCCCACTCTGCCTCCAAATCTTGCACCGCACGCGCACGTGATTCGCAGCCAGTGCTATCAGTTCCACTGCACCAGAATCACTAAAGTCTATTTCAGATTCAGTATCAGCCAGTGTCTGAACAATTGATAAGTGGCATTGACAAATGATCACCTGAGCTGGTCACGTGAAGAGTATTGATCACCTGAGCTGGTCACGTAAACAGTATTGATCACGTGAATAGTAATGAACACAATCAAGTACCAAGTCTTAATCCGTCAGAACCACCAGTCAGTGACCACTCCCTCAAAAAAAGAGGTCAGCAAAGACTGATGTTTCATTAATTCATGGCAGGCCCATAACATTTCAGTAGTCTCACTGACAAACTTCTCTTCGGTAAATCTGATTCACTGGTGTAATCAGACGCAACCCATGATTTCAGAATCATAGTGCCTCTCATCATTTCACCCGACTCTTCACCCAAAACATCTTCTCCAAAACTTTTTCTCCAAAACTTTTTCTCCAAACTTGGATCAAAGAGAAACAGTGAAGCGGTCGGGCCAGATCATGGGAGCCACCAAGCTCCAGCCGTAAAGCAAGAAACATACCCACGAACTGATGATTTTCACCCAGCTGGCAAAGTACGTCCTGCCCACAGGAATAAAGTCGCCGACATTATCCTGGGTAACGTTGATGGTGAGAAGCGTGGAGATGTACTGCGTGGCCAAGAAGAAGATCACGTGGAACAACGTATAGTTGTACTTGACCGGAGTGCCCGTTTCGTAGTCTTCCTCGTCGTAGAGGTCCACTTGGCGAAGAGCACTTTCCGGCAACGAGCCTTCGCTGATGGCCTGCTTGATGGCCTCGTACCTCATCTGCGTGCGCTCGCTGGGCTGGCCACTGGTCACCGGAGCAGCAGACGTGGTGGACGTGGCCGAAGTGTCGTAGAAAGACAGGTTGGCAGCCCTGGTGGTAGTATATGCCAAGGCAAGGAACGTGAAGAAAGCTCCCAAAACCACCGATAACGTTCGGGTGCCCTTGGACCGAATCAATGGGTTGCACATCTTATCGTCAGGCTCCGACACAACGGCACTGAGCACAAGGTAGGTGCAGTAGAACACCACCATGGAGGCCTGGGCCAAGCCGGCATTTGGGTTTGATTCCTGGATGTTTTGGTTGACGGAAATAGCAGAGATGATCACGGAAAGCACCAAGTTGATGGAGATGGCCGCCTGGTTCATGCTGCACCCTCCGCCAGCGAAAAAGCAGTACATCACCACGGTCAACACAATGCTGCTGACGTACATGAGCAAGGTGCCTCCAATCAAGAGTTTTTTCCAAAACCCAGCATTATACTCGTCCTCGCCCGTCAACTCCTCAAGCTCGATTTTCTCAAGGCACTTTTCGGCCCACGCATGGGCAAAGTCCACCAAGAGAACCAAGCCAATGCCCAAGAAAATGGTGGAGAAGATAATGGCAATGTGGTTCCCGTAGAACACAAAGAAGTCATCGGGAATGGCAAAGAAATTAAGCGCCATCAAGCCAAGCCACGTCAAGAGCTTCAACTTCCACCCCCCGTTCTGGATGACGTTCCGAGGATTCAGAGTGGTCTTGACATTGACAAGCAACCCGGCCAACATCAAGTGCATGGCGCCAAGGGCCAAGTTGATACGGTAAACCGACGAAAAGCTAATGCACTCTTTTCCATCCGGGCCACACCGGTTGTTGACGTAGCCAAAGGTGATTTTCTCCAACCGGTGGATCACAAACGGCGAAAGGGCGATCCACGAGATGAGCGAGTTGATGAGAAGAAGCATGGCGTATGCCACCCTCGTCATGGTGGACGACTGGAACGTGCCTCCTATGGAGGAGCAGAATGCCAGGCACGTGGCTGCACCACAGCACGATGCTCCGGTACTGAGTAGCGTCACAGGTATAGATGCCACGAAGCCCATATCAACAGTTGTAGTTAGTTCTGTGGGTTCAGCTAGTCTTAGTCAATCACCTAATCACAGTGCTGTCAGGTGTTTCAAGTCACTTAGGAGTCTGTCTCTCAGTCTGCTAGCCTGATATTCAGAGTCAATCAGTTACTGTCTCTGTAGTCTTAGTCAGCCTTAGTCAGTACTCTTAGTCAGTAGTCTCAGTCAGTCTCAGTCAGTCTCAGTACTCTTGGTCAGTACTTTTAGTCAGTGAGTCTTGCTCAGTAGCCGAATCAGGAAGTGTTGCCTAATACTCTCTGGGAATCAGTTCTCAAAAATCACAGTCTTTCAGGATGTCACTTTTTCACTTAGTCAGTTTGACTTCTTCTTTCAGTCTGTCACTTCTCGAATGCGGGCAAATTCACACTCAATCTACTGAATTCACACCAAAATTCACGCAAACTTAACCAAAATTCACACAAAATTCACACAAAATTCACACAAAATTCACACAAAATTCACAAAATTCGGTTCTTGCAACGATGGTCAATTCCACTAATTGGAAACTCTAGAGGAATCAATGACGATATCCACTTGGGGTTTTTTAATAACTTTTCAAGCCGAACTATTTCCTTGCTCGAATTCGGTTTGGTTACAGAGAAAGGCGTGGTGGTGGGGATCGGGTGGTGGGGATCGGGGGCGGGGATCGAGGGAGTTTATATACCTTTGGTGGGGAGTAGGGAGTGACGATGGTGGACTTGTCTGGAGCGAGTGCGCGCACCCATCGCATCTCCACACACTCCCACAGATCTACTACTAATACTAAACTAATACTAAACTAAGACTATAACCCGGACATTTCCAAGATTGGATCCACTATAACAGACTACTATCCACATTTTAGAGGTTAGCAGATAAGATGTCTTTCAGAAAGAGAAATGAGCCGCTCGGGGCTGGGCTTGGAAGAACACCGCTGGGCGCACCCCGACTTCCGTTGGGTGGTGGTAGACCTCTAGTGGGTTCCAGAACCGGGTTGGCGCCCGTTATGGGCGGGAAAATACCTCTGGCCAATTCAGAGAAGCCCATTGGTCAAGAAAACCCCAAGAACCAAGAAGAAACCCCCAAGATCCTCCGTAATCGCGCCGTTCGGCCATCTTCGGTGACCTCTCAACCTACAGTGTCCAGTGGAACCGGGGACCTCGACCGCATTTTGGTGCACCAGGGCTTGCCGCTTGGCCAGTCGCTTCTAGTGGAGGAATCCGGCACCACGGACTTTTCGCTGGTTCTTCTCCGGGCGTTTGCGGCGCAGGGCGTGCTCCACAACCGGCGAGAAAAGAAGCTCACGTGCCATGTGGTGGTGGTCGGGCCTCCGGCTGCATGGGCCAAGGATCTTCCGGGCGAGTATAAAGGCAATAGCAAGGAGCAGAAAAAGGCTCAGTTGGCCAAGGATCTGCAGAAGGTCAACGTGTCGAATGTGGTGGAAAAAGACTTAAAGATAGCTTGGCGGTACGGGCTTCGAGCCAACGAAAAATCGGGGCCAATGGAAGGTCAGGATGACCCTCTGGAGTTTTACTCGGCCCAATTTGATATCACCCAACGCTTGGTTCCGGGGGCCAGTGCCCAGGAAATGACGTTTGTTGGCGTCGGAGGGCTGAGTGCAGGACCCACCCCAAGTGTGGGCCAAACAATAGAGAATGTGGCCAAGATCGTGCAAATGCATTCCAAGCAAGGGCGTATGGTCCGCATCGTGGTGCCTGGGTTCCTTAACCCTTCAATTTACCCCTACGAGTGCACATCATCCACCTACGTTGTGCCGTTTCTCCATGGGCTCAAAAGCATACTTAGTCTGAGTCCCACAGCCACGCTCATGGCATCGTTGCCCGTGGAATTATACCCACGAGATGGGTTCATCACGCATATGGCCGAGCAGTTGATGGACGGAGTCTTGCATTTGCAGCCATTCAATGCAGGCATGACGGCGTTGATAGAGAGGGCATACAAGAACGAGCCGGCCAAGATCCAACAGGGGTTCGTGAACATCATCAAAATCCCCGTGCTCTCCGAACGAGGCATGATGATGGAGGCCCATGGCGAGTATGCTTTTAAGAACGGGCGCAAGAAGTTTGAAATCGAAGACTGGGGCATTCCGGTGGAGGAGGAGGAAGAGGAAAAGCTGACTACAAAGGACATTGACTACTAGCTTCCTTACATTTGGAAAAGAGATTTATCAAATTCACCCCATTGGACAGACCAAGGAAGTGCAATAAAGAGTAATGCGATGGTCTACGGTACGGGCACCGTACGATCGCTACTATGAGAATTATGGGGGATTCGTTTGCCAGTATAAGAGGTGGAATTATATTGTTGGAAACCAATCCACACTCCACTCCAGACTAAGTGATTAATTCTGAATAGTTCCTGAACCGAATTTAGAAATTGCAGAGGTAAATAGAAGAGAAAATAGAGGGGAAAAGAGTAGAGTATAAAGTAGAATAATCAGGAATCAGAGTCATATTTACACTCTTTCCCTTCTCTAAATCCATCTTTAGATCTTATCTATACTTTATTTCTCTATTTCTGACCCTTCCCTACATTTTACTCTTTCTCTATATCTATTGTAGATCTGTAGGTCTGTATGTATATGCAGGAATATGCAGGTCTGACTGGCTATTTACGTACTATATTCCACAGATACCATAATTAACCACTCATAATTAAAGTACCAGTATTAAAGCACACTGAAAAATTATTTATAAGAGTAGTCGGATCAGCCACGTGGTTTGAATCGGACTTATCGGTGCAAATATGTATGGACAGACCTGGATGGACCTGTATTCTTTCCACCAGAGCCAAGACATTAAAAGCTTTTTTCACAATGACTGATTGGTTTTGTCGTGCAATGAAGCAAGAACTGCCCCTCTATTTTTGAGCTACTCAATAGTCTTTTCTCACTCAAAAGGTAGTCAAGAGTATAAGCCAGTACCTCAAAATGCTATAGCTCATTTAAGAGCTCAATTAAAGACATTAGATGAAAGTCAAAATTTTACATGATATTTTATATGTCAAATCGGATAGCCAGCGAATCGAGTTATTTAAAACGAATATTGGATAATAACGAAAAAAAAGACCTTGTGGAACCAACAGTGACAAAAAGACGAGCGGAACCCAAAGTAAGATTTGATTTTTTTGGTGGCCACAAGTCTTAGTTGCCAGAAACGAAGCCGGCTTTCAATCTGGGCCGATAGCTGAAAATCGCACAGCTGATATTGAAGAAGCGCTTCTTTCTGGAACTTACCTAACACCACTAGTCTTGCTTTGTATACATCATTGTCCTTTAGTGTGAAGACCCATTTGGCGCATATATGATTCCGAAATCTGCTGGTTTGTAGAACAGAACAACAAAAGCTATGCTGTGTGTGGTTTCTTTGTGGGCTTTTTTGGTGTTTTTTTTTTTTGGGAAAATGGAATATTTTGGGGCCCTTTAATGCTATTATGGGAAAATAATCTTAAATACTGAAACAATTGGTGTTTTGATCAACTTAATCAAGATTGAATATTAAATAATGTCTATTTGATGAAATGGGTAAACTTTAGGAAGTATAATATAGGTAATTTTAAGGTTAATGGATTAGAGTTCCTATACAGGAACAGCAAAGAAATAGTATAGTTGTCAGTGTAGGTGAATTACCGGAATCGTAAAGTAATTAGTATCTTCCTAAATTTGTATAGTATACAGGAGCTATGACATAATCAGTAAATCAACTAGCAGGTATTAGTACAGGAAAAGTATTTAGTTGGAATAGAAATCAGTATAGTATGCAGTACATATGAATTAGTATAGAGATCCGTAGATAATATTCCAAGATCTAGGAAAAAGTACTGGACTTAGGATAGGAACGGCATTCATACAGGATGTAGAAGAAATGTATAGGAACAGTATAGACCAGTACACCCTAAGATTATATACTATTCATACAGGAAAAGCACTGGGATTAATATACAATATGTACAGGAAAATATAGGATTCATACGGGGAAAGTCTGTTAGTCAGTATGGTGACTAGTATATTGTCTTTGGGCACCATGCAGGACGCCCTCCACCTATACTCAGTCAGCTCCACATCTACCATAGCTACCGGGTACCCTAGTAAACTGTCCAACAACACTCCTTGTTGATGCTTTTTCAAAAAAAAAAAAAAAGGTAGACGTACATTCAAAAAATAGGTAGACGTCTATTACAAAAATAGGTAGTTTTTATGACTCCCCAAAATTTCACTGCTGGACTACGAATGGCCTGCACCCAGACAATGACATTAAGACTCACCCTCAGAAAATTTGGATTTCCCAAGTTAATGTTACCTCTCTCCGACTCCCCATCTCGTCCAATGTGAATTTCAATGTGAGGTTGCTGGGAAAAAAACCGGGTCTCAAAAGTGGGCGACGGCGTCCTTATATATGTTGCGGTGCGAAGGTGGCTGCAAGTCGTGCAGTTTAAGGGGGCGACCTCGCGAAGAATATAAACCCCCCCTCCCCTCCCCCTCAAGAATGGAGAAGAATACCTATGTTTAATATTAAGTCATTGAATGAACGTAACCCTTTTCTAATATAGATAAGTATAACTATAAAATTATAGGAAGTAGAGGTTGAAGATTAATCATGATGACCCTAATGAGATGGGATATCGACGGGGATACAATATTAAGATAATACCCAATGAAGTGAACCAGTAACCTTTAGTCTAAGATTTGTATAAATAAACCTTATGAAAATAAGCAAATATATATATTTGAGACTCCGACTGTACAGATAATGATCATTTATATAAATATAAATATAATTATAAAAATAGATTAAATAGTAATTATAATAATTTTACTAAATTTTATATTAAAAAGGAATTTGGCTAGATTTATTGAAAATACTAATTCTTAAATTATTTCTAATTTTTTAAATAAAAGTAACTAATCAATGATATCAATAATATATAATACCTAGGTAATATACAATAAGAGATATACCAATTTACATAATAGATCTTATAATGCATCAAGAGCTTCATTATTATATTTTTTTAAGGGTGGTGTTGCATCTGCTATTATATTATTAGCAACTTATTTTATTTATTCATTAACTAACTTTAATTCTTATTACCCTTTTATTATTCTATATTTATAATACGTTCTACAGATCCTTTAAGCCATTCTGATCAATGCTTGCCCTCTATGTCTAACCGCAGCTGCTGGCACATATTTTAGTGGGTAGGACTCTTTCATAATTAGTATCATTATTACGATTATTTAGAAATTTATAGTTTATCTTTTATTAATTTTTTTTTTATTTTAATATTTTGCGCTTCAAGCGAATGCTCTACCTACTATAATGGTAGAGCATTGGCTCTACCCTTGTAGCTACAAAAGCAAAACAAGAGCAAGTACCTGAACTACTATTATTTGTGTTGAAGACAAATACTTTACCATTAAGTTATACTCTTATAAGCTATATAGGAATTGAACCTATGTCTCAGTTGTGTAAGAACTATGATTTTACCACTAATCTAATAACTTTTATATGAATATTTTTTTTATCTATATATGAATATTAAACCGCATATAATAATAAGAAAGCNTTTTATATCTTTGATTCTTGTATTTCTTTATCATTCTATACCATATTACTCCCTTTTGTTATATTTACATATGAATATATTTATTATAATATTGATATAGAAGAAAACTAATAACATAGAATATTAAATACAAAGGTTGAATACTAAATAAATGTCTTATATTATACCTGAAATAATATATATTTAATTTAAATTATAATACCTGGTAAACTTATATTTATATCTAAAGATTATAAGAAATTAAGACCCTTAACATTAGATAACCCTGAATAAATTTTTATTAATGTTAATATTAGGTTCATTAATTCTTAATTTAATGAGCTCTTCTATTCTTGGTTTTGTTAGTGGTTCTATATCTTTGCTGGAGTTATTGCTATAACAATATTAGAATTTGCAATCATACCTATGATACAAGCTTATGTATTCTGTATTTTATTTAGTGGTTATTTTTAAGTTGGATTTATTCATAATAAGTAAAGCCCGTAAACAAGGGGAAAATTCATACGCTCTAAGAAAATTAGCTATAGAATTAAGGAGTATTAATAGAAGCAAAAAAAATGGTTTTACTCGTAAATTACATTATTTGTCTAATTTGTCTAATTTGTCCTTCTCTCTCTCACTTCTCTCACTCTTTTTTCTGTCTAATTTGTCTAATCTGTCCTTCTCACACTCTTTTTCTGTCCAATCTGGTCGTCTGGCGCGACGGGCCGTGGGACCTGCATGGACGCGCGCCATTTATTCCCGAAACAGAAACCTAATGACGCGCCGGCCCGCTTTTTTTCCCTCCTACTCTCATCTTCCTCCAGCCACTCACCCATCCATTCTCAACGTCTTCCAAAAATCTCCTTTAGATCACATTTATTTCTGGCACTTGGTTTTGATTTCCCAATTCAACTCTACTCAGTTTCTGATTTCCTTCTGATTCCCTAATTTGACTCTACTTTGACCTCTTGATCTTTGCTGCCATGTCGCTGTCACCAGTCAGAAGCCTGGCGCAGGCCACGGACCCCAACCTGAGGACCAAATCATCCAATACTCAGTCTCAATCACGGTCACAGTCACAAACGGCGGTGCCGTCGTCGCCGCTTTTCTTTGCCTCCAGTTCCTCCAATCCGGCCTCTGATAATAACCCTTCTTCTCAGCGCAGAGATGTCTCGTCTCCTCTCCACTATACGTCGTCCAGCCGCCACCAGCCTTCGGATTTGGGGGCGCCCCGCTCCGATAATTTGACTTCAGAGGTGGAGAGAATCGTGCGCAGGCCCGTCCGTTCCGATATCAATGCTGACGTGACGTCGTCTCCCATGAGACGCAGGATGTTCGACCACCGGCTCTCGTCTTCGGCTGGCCACAATCTTTCGTCTTCTGCAGGCCACAATCTTTCGTCTTCCGCCCGAAACCTCTCGCTGGATACCTCGCAGCCTCAGTCCGATGCTTTTGCCTCCAATGAACCTGTGCGTGTGATTTGGGGAACCAACGTGTCCATCCAGGAGTGCACCAACGCGTTCCGGGACTTTTTGATGCTGTTCAAAATGAAGTACCGCAAAATCGCCGACAATCAGCCCGTGGACCCGGAAGACCTGCAGCTCTTCTACGTGGGTCAATTGAACATCATGAAGGACTTGGGCACCACCAATCTCAACTTGGACGCAGCCAATCTTTTGGCTTATGGTGGAACCCGCAAGTTGTACTACCAACTTATCAATTACCCACAAGAAGTGATTCCGATCATGGACCAAACCGTCAAGGACTGCTTGGTATCGTTGTTCTCGGATTCGCTGGCAGTTCCTGCATCCATCGACGATATCGAAACAAATATCTACACCATCAGACCTTTCAACATCAATGCCGTTAAGAAAGGAATGCGTGAGTTGAACCCCAATGATATTGATAAGTTGGTGAGTGTCAAGGGCCTTGTGTTGCGGGCCAGTGCCATCATTCCCGATATGAAGGTGGCTTTCTTCAAGTGCAGTGCTTGTGACCATACCATTGCCGTGGAAATCGACCGTGGTGTCATTTCCGAACCCACAAAGTGTCCTCGTCAAGTGTGTGGCCAGCTCAACTCCATGGCCATTGTGCACAACCGCTCGTCTTTTGCTGACAAGCAGGTGATCAAGTTACAAGAAACTCCCGACTTGGTTCCCGATGGACAAACCCCTCATTCCATCAATCTCTGTGCCTATGACGAGTTGGTGGACACGTGTCGAGCCGGTGACCGTGTAGAGGTTTGTGGAATCTTCCGGTCTCTTCCTGTGCGTGTGAACACTCGTCAAAGGGCACTTAAGAATTTGTACAAGACGTACTTGGACGTGGTGCACATCAAGAAAATCGATGCCAAACGTTTGGGAGCAGATGCTACTACGCTCCAGCAGCAGGCTACCGAAAGCGAGGAAGTGGAGCAGACAAGAACGCTTTCAGCAGAAACCATTGCCAAAGTGCAGGAGGTCTCCCAGCGAGATGACGTGTACGAGGTGTTGGCCCGGTCTTTGGCTCCGTCTATTTACGAGATGGATGACGTCAAGAAGGGAATTCTCTTGCAATTGTTTGGAGGCACCAATAAGCAGTTCAAGAAAGGTGGTCGCTATAGAGGAGATGTCAACATTCTTCTTTGCGGAGATCCTTCCACCTCCAAGTCGCAGATCTTGCAGTACGTGCACAAGATCGCTCCTCGTGGAGTATACACATCGGGAAAAGGATCTTCTGCCGTGGGTTTGACCGCATACATTACACGTGATGTGGACACCAAGCAGTTGGTGTTGGAATCGGGAGCATTGGTTCTTTCCGATGGTGGTGTTTGTTGTATTGATGAGTTTGACAAGATGAGTGATAACACACGGTCAGTCTTGCATGAAGTGATGGAACAGCAAACCATTTCCATCGCCAAGGCAGGGATCATCACCACGTTGAATGCCCGGACGTCGATCTTGGCTTCAGCCAACCCCATCAACTCCAAGTACGACCCCAACCTACCAGTGACATCCAACATCGACTTGCCTCCACCATTGCTTTCCCGGTTCGACCTTGTGTACTTGATTTTGGATAAGGTGGACGAAACCATCGACCGGCAATTGGCCAGCCACATCACCGATATGTACTTGGAGGACGTGCCGGAATCGGTGTCTGCACACACCATTCTACCCGTGGAGCTCTTGAGTGCTTACATCCAGTACGCCAAGGAAAACATGAACCCGGTGCTCACCAACGAGAGCAAGAACGAGTTGGTGCGTGCGTACGTGGACATGAGAAAGTTGGGAGACGATCTGAGGTCGTCGGAGAAGAGAATCACAGCCACCACCAGACAGCTCGAGTCGATGATCCGGTTGGCAGAGGCACACGCCAAAATGAGACTCAGTCAGCACGTGGAGCTCATCGACGTCAAGGAGGCCGTGCGGCTCATCAAGTCCGCCATCAAGGATTACGCTACGGATCCAATCACTGGAAGAATCGATATGGATATGGTCCAGACCGGTACCACGTCGGCCCAGAGAAGAATGCGCGAGGACTTGGACCACGAGGTGATGCTGCTTCTCGAAAGCGGCATGCCGGTGCGGTACACGGACTTGATGACGAGAATCAACGAGAAGCTGAGTGTCCGGGTGGAAAATCACGATTTGAACGAGAGTATCCGACGCTTGGCAGTCGAGGGCAAGGTGCAGGAGTCCGGGGATTTGCACCGTCGTCTGGTCAAAAAGGTGGCTCTCGTTTAATAAACCGAGAGAGACAGACAAAAAGAGAGGGTCAGAGAGAGACAAAAAGAGAAAGATAGAGACAAAAAAAAAGA
This sequence comes from Metschnikowia mauinuiana, assembly GCA_002374555.1. Taxonomy (NCBI): domain Eukaryota; kingdom Fungi; phylum Ascomycota; class Pichiomycetes; order Serinales; family Metschnikowiaceae; genus Metschnikowia; species Metschnikowia mauinuiana. The sequence continues at coordinate 42,610 of NKZY01000673.1, read as the reverse complement.
GATAATTTATTCTTGACACCAAGTGGCTTTTCTAGGATCCACGATCAAAAACTTATGGACAGGAATACTCTCAGTGGACTTTATGATCGACAGTATCTACAGGATATACAAATAACAAACATTCTAGAGTAAGGATAGCATTACAATTGGTAATTAATAAAATCATCACTAAAGGATTATGAGGTGACTGGTCGCTGGGTCACTGGGATTGTGCTTGCATGCAGTTCCGGAGCTTATATCCAGTTCCGGGGCTTATATCCAGTTCCGACCTATTGACTCAGGCCATTTAATCCTCCTCCCCAAAAATATTTTGAAACATTAGAAGATGTAATGGTCTTCTTCAAGTGTCAGGATGAACACATCTATCTGTGAACATGTGGTTTCGTGAGTGGAGGCTGTTAAAGAGGGGACTGTGAATTGCACGTGACCGTCTCCAATGCAGTACCGGTCTCTGGCATAGTCTTAAATCTCCAATCCATAACAGAAAGAATAGAGTCGGAATCCATGGTTATGAATCTCACATCACGTATTAGCCCAAATAGTCAGTAATCTCTATTAATCATACAGAAGATAATCACGATTGGCACATTCTTTCTTAGCTGATCTTGGACTCAGAGAAACTTGGAGGTTTTCTTTCTCTCCAGAGGCAAAGCAAGCACGGGTTCCGGCATAGAAGCAGGCTCCTCCACTTCAAAGGCCATCTCAAGGTCATCGTCGGCCATCTTCAAGAAATCCTCGAAGCTCTGGTCTATCTGCACATCAGTCACCGAATGGTACTTGTTTCTGGTCATGGAGTTGGCCACATTAAGTTCCAGCGCCACATCCACCGGCTCCTTGGCGAGGATCTTGCCGGTGACTTCTCGAAGCACCTTGTTCTTGGCCCCGTACGCCGCCTGCAAGCCCTCGATCTCCTTTCTGTTCTTGGTACACTCCACCACCGCTGACCCCAACACTAGCGTGAGGAAGAGGGTTTTGAACACTGGCGTATGGAAGAGGTCTCTGAAAGTGGGTGTTTTCTTGGCCCTCACCGAATATAGTCTTTTGGGAAAAAAATTCACTCTGTAATTCAATTTGGTGTAATTCAATTTGGTGTAATTCAATTTGCTGCAATTTAAATTGCTGGAAATGGCTTGGAACCTGCTGGAAATAGTATGGTGTCCGCTGAACATGGTGTGTGGTTCTTAGTCTTGTCGAGCGCATTGAACCATGTGCATTGCCATGTGGTGTGTATGCAGGACGTCCGTGATGACAAGACATGAACATCCCCAATTGATTCCCAGATATTTCCATTCCACCCAAGATCCCATTCAGTTGAAAAATATTCATTTCCTCGATATTCCATTAAACTTGGAATCTTTTTTCTTTTCTGTCTTTCCGGAGATTTCTCATTTGATGCCACCTCCGATGTACTCTCCACAAGAGTATAGACCAGAAATCACATTTTCAAACCCCCAACTTCGACTCCTCTCCAAACCTTCTAAACTCCTTTTTTCCTGTTTTGCTGGTTTTTCCTGTTTGCTCTTTTCCTTTTAAGATTTCCCGTTTCGATTTCCTTTAGGAATGACTCAAATCTTGTAATCTGCTCAATACAAGATCGTCACGCTTGAGCCAGGATTCTTGATCCTTCACCTTCTCCAAATCATAAGGAATCTTTATACTCTTCATCAACCTCTGCACTTCCCGTATGTTGGCCATGTCTGCCCATTCTCTCATCGAGAGAATATACCACAATGCACTCTTGCGGAATCGCGTCAAGCCCTCTATACCTGCATTGTTGTTGGGTAGCAACTTGTTGTGGTTTTCATAGAACCCATCTTCTAGATCGGGCATTTTGGCTGGAACAATGCCTTTTTCAAAGATATCAATGATGCTCTGCATATAGGGCGTGGGCACCGTATTGCTGTTGAGCTTTGCATAGCCAAGTCTTTCGTAGAGAATGGCCCGGGTGGCCTTGGGCTCGTCCTTGCCATAGGATGCGTGGGTATCCAATTCGTAGACGATTTTCAAGAAATACGTCTCTATCAAGTCGCTCCACCACCACGGAATGTTGAACATAATGCTCATGTGCATGAGCAACTCCGCCACAATGATATATGATCGGATGGCATAGGTTTTTATGTTATATCGCAGCTTGAACGTATAAGATAGGTTGTCGATGTAAGGTTCGATGATATCGTGGCGGATTTTTCGGAGCAAGTTCTTGTCTGGCCGCAGAGGAAGAGTGTCTGAAGTGAGCTGCTGGGTCTGGGCCAAGAGAAGCGATATGATACACATTTCCTGGCTGGCCGCCACGTAAACCCATGCCTTATCGTTGGTGAAGGTTTTTTTGATGAAGTCGTACGTGGAGTATGCGTACTTGAAGTCCTTAAGCATCAACGACCAGTCTGCTAGTTTGCGGATGATTTGCTCGGGTGCTGAGCGATGGTAGAAGTTACCCTGTGTACTATAAGAACCGGGCGTTGTGGTGCTGTTGCTTTGGTTGTGGTCGTTGTTGAAGAGCTTTCTGGAGACCGAGAAAAAACGGCCTGTGATGGACTTCTTGGGCGAAAGCACCGAGTCGTCCCATGTACGGATCTTGCGTTCCATGTGAGGGATCAAGTGATGGGAGAGAAACTCGTGGATCTTTGATCTGAGCGTCGTATCCAAGTCCTTGGGGAGATCGAGCCATTTGGGCTCATTGTGGCTTTTCTGGAGCGTGATGGCCTGCACCTCCTGCTCTATGGTCAGGTTTTCGTCCTGGGGCAATCTAAACACCGAATCAGGATCCTGACTTGCATTTCTCTCGGAATCTACCTTTGGAAGCGGTATGGCCGTGGAGTATACAGAAAGGTCCGTGCGGAGGGATTCCTGGTATTCGGCCACTTGAGACAGAATTGCCGTAGCATCATACAAGACAAACACATGGATCAACAAATCGGAGATCTGGAAGTATTTCGGAAACCGGTGGTTGCGGAAGTCCACGATCATGGAACGCACGGAGTCCAAGGAATCCAGGCCCATCTCCACCACGAACACCTGCAGCACCGGATGGTTGAAAGTATCAAACAGCACAATGCGGTTGGAAGAGATGATTTTCTGGAACATCTCGGCATAGAGATTTGTTTGCGAGCTGGTAAGCGATTGCAACACCAATTCAAGCGACGAGATGCTGAAAAGCGACTTGATCTTGTCGTCATTCTGGCCATGGAGGGCCAAGAGATCCGTCAACGGCAGCTCAAAGCGAACCGGGAACAGCGAGTAGTTTTTCGTGATCAACGACGTATTGGTGATCCGATACCCTTGGTGGTACGCCGGGTACAACGCATTGTTGCCGTAAGGCTTGATGATCTGGACACACGACACCAGAGGATTATGGCACTGGGTCTGCATGGCGCGGTCCGCATGGTGGGATGACGCAATCGACACTAGTGGCAGGAGCGAGTGTTGGAGGAGAAGCTGCCGGACTCCCGACGGGTCGATGCCGTCAATGTTCATGGCGTATGGAGGAGTACGAACGGTGCGCGTTACTCGGATGGAGTAGTATTACTACTGACGCATCAAACGCATCTATCTTTACGCGCACTGCACATCAACGCTACTATTACTGCTACTAATCCATACAAGACTAACTACTACTCCACTGCTCCGGCATAACATCCACTTTCGAATGGGTTCTTGTTTTGTTCACTTGGTGACAGCACTCTTGGGGTGAACATGCCATTGAGACTCTGTGGCTGTGAAGTTGTGTTTGGAAGAAGATTGTTAAGACTGAGCTTCATCTGGTTGACGCTCTCTGACCTTTGCTTGGTCTCTTTATCCGATTGCTCTTTGCTCTTGTTTCCATCAGCCATATTATCCTCTATAAATTTGAACCGCTTCAAATGATTGATTGCAGCCAAACTTGAGTAAGTCATGCAAGTCGGTGGCCCACTGTGTGTAATCCTGCTCGGTCTTGCACTTAAATGTGAATTTTTGGCCCTGGTTGGATGTTTGAGTCAACCCAAACTTGAAATCATTATCGTTCTTGACCTGAATAGTATAATCATTCAAATTGTACGACTTCACCGGGGTATCATCATGGTCAATCCCTCCTCCGAGCTTACCTTTGCCCTGCACTTCTACCTCTAAACTGACCGCTGCTACTACTACTACTACTACTACTACTACTACTACTACTACTACTACTACTACTACTACTACTACTACTACTACTACTACTACTACTACTGACTACTGACTACTACTGATAATACAAATATTTATATACTTTACTAAACATCTTTATCAATGTATATTACGATTTATACCTTATCTATATTTCATATTGTTGATATTTACATATATTCTTTATCCATATCACTGATAATATTTCTACATACTACATATTAATATCTAGAATTTATATCTCATATTATTGGTATTTACATATATTATTGATCTATATGTTCTTATTGTACCTACTACATTAGTACTAATAGTATTCTGATAAATCGTCTGTACTAGAAGAAGAGTAACAAATGATACCTCGAAACTTTGCTCTGATTCACGTGATACTTATTATACGGCTCCCGGAATGACTTTAAAGAAGAACTAAAATATCGACTAATTCTTTTATTAAGGGTAATTATGTTTGATAGTGTAATACATCTACTAGACCAGATCAACTCTACGTTCATCTTCCATCCATAAATAATATAATGTTACTATTCTGATAATATGGACCATATAGACTTTTTATAGACAAGCACACGAACCCGTACTTCTCACCTCCACTAAAAGAGGGGAGTACTTGTATCAGTGAAACCTTGTGACCTTTCGTTATCCAAAAACCTGAAAACTCTGAAAATAACACGGTCCAAACGGCTGGTGTGTTAAGTAAACCCTTGGAATCTTTACGTGATTAAATGGACTTTAATCCTCTGTTTGTTCTTCCACTCAAACTTCCTCTCGATTTGCATTCCTGCAGATAAACTTGCCAAAAGATATTCTCTCTGGTATCCAAAACAATAATTACAATAATAAGGAGTGTTTAAATGTATAGTAGGTATATTGTATAAAAATAATGACATATATTAGTACTAGTACTACTACAATATTACGACTACACTAATCATTCAGAAGAAAAGGTTTTAGATATTGAATTAGCTTTTAAAGAAGAACGTAAAGAATTAGTTAAACAATTACAATTTAATCCTAAATATAAAAGATTAAAAAGAGCAGCAAAAGAGTGGAAAAAACAATTAGCAGTAACTATAAATCTAACATGTGTATCAACTGGTAAAACTATAGAAGTATCAGTATCTAATAATCTTAATTGACCTTCTTCTAACGTATCCTCAGGTTTGATATATGATTCATATTCTATTGTATTTCCTTTTTCTGATACAAAATCTGAATATTCATATTTTCAATACCATTGTAAACCTACAACTTTAATAGTTATAGCTGGAGTTAAATCTTCATTACATAAATTTAAACTAGGGAAAGCAATTAATAATAATATATTACTACTACACTACTACTACTACTACTACTACTACTACTACTACTACTACTACTACTACTACTAATAGTCTTATACTACTACTGACTACTATTAAGGTTAAGGATTGAACGACTAAGGACTTACTCCTAGTACACACTTTAGATACTTACTACTAGTACTAATACTGACGACTCCTATTACCCCACAATCACTACTGCTACTACTACTCCACTAATAATACTTACTACTACTAATTACTCCTACTTTTAAGGATTGACCGCTACTACTAATACTACTACTAATAGTCTTACTGACTACTGCTGACTCCTTACAACAGATCACTACTACTACTAATACTAATACTACTAATTCTACTAATAGTAATGATATTGTCGAATACTACTACTACTAATGATACTGACTACTGACTAGGAACTACTCGGGTTGAGGACTAAGGACTAAGCACTAAGGACTAACTACTTACTGTATACTTCTCACTTAAGATAACTACCACTATTGACTAAGGACTAACTACTACTACTCCTACCGAGTGCTTTTACTAAGTGCTATTAATAGTATTGTCTACTGCTACTACTCACTTTAGATAACTACTACTACTACTATTATTAATAGTACTAAAGCTAACGACTGACGACTACTACTAGTACTGTGACCGCTGGTACTGACTACTACTACTAATACTGACTGCAGACTACTCCTACTTCTAGGGACTGACTACTACTACTACTACTACTACTGACTACTACACGAATGCAATTAGGCTACTGCTACTTACTACTGACTACTACTGCCTACTAGTACTCCCTTAGATATCTACTACTAAGGAGTAATTATTAACTACTACTCCTACTTATCTGACTACTACGACTACTACTACTGACTACGACTACTACTACTGACTACTGCTACTCATTACTGACTACGGACTACTATGAAATACACTGGTCTTAAATGTTATTAAGAACTGACAAAGTCTCGTTAGTAGAATCCACTAACACTGAGTACTCAATATCAGTGCTCGTAAGATCATTCCTAACAGTATCCATAGGTATTTATGAATAAGGACCGTTTCTGTTTTTTTCTATTTTCTATTTTTTCTATTTTCTGTATTTATTTTTGTATTTATTTCTTTATTTTATACTCAGTGATTAATGGCAGATTCTTTAATTCGCTATGTCTAGTCAAAAACAGTACATATACGGTGACTGTGTAATGTGCTTCTACCAATAGCACTGCAGACTACTCTGATGGAATGGCTTTTTGAATACACCACTACCCTGAAAAACCATTCCATTACTGTATTGAGGTGACTGCTCTATTTAAGACCAATCCGACAAATCCAGCTACACGACTGCAATTAGACTAGTACTACTACTACTACTCACTTTAGATAAGTAGTACTAAGGACTAAGGCTTAAAGACTACTACTACCAAGGGCTTATCCTAAGAATTATTAACTACTATATTATTGCTAGCAGTATATCTACTCACTTTAAATATCTACTACTAAGGAGTAATTAACTACTACTCCTACTAATGACTACTACTCCTACTAATGACTACTACTCCTACTAATGACTACTACTCCTACTAAGGACTACTACTCCTACTTCTAAGGATTGACTGATACTGACTACTGCTTACTGTTGTAACGGCTACTAAGGGCTACTACACTACTAACACTGCTGCTGCTGCTACTATTGCTACTACTACTACTACTACTACTACTACTACTAATAGTACTACTACTACTAATACTGCTAAATAGATATAATAGAGTATGATAGAATAGAGTATGACAGAATAGAGTATGATATGAAATAGAGAATACTGTACTTGGATAGATTCTCAGTTAATACGAAAAAAAATATGGTGTTTTCAGTGTAATAAAGCGTATAGTGTAGTCATTTCAGTGCGATAGTAAAGAGTAAAATATTTGACTCAACGTTGGAGAAAACTGGAGTCAAAGACTGAGGAGTCCCAGTATAAAGCAATGGAGGTTTCTTATTAATTTCGTCGGTGTATATATAGATACATGTAAAAGATCCAATCTTGGAGTTGTTACCGTCACATCCAGAATCATACTACAATTACTACTGGTACTATTACTACTGGTACTACACTATACTACTACTAATACTACTAATACTGACCATTATAACTGCTGCTTTGCGATACATATCCATCTATCTTCTCCACTGACTGTTGGAGTGTACACTGGACTGATAAGCTGAGTTGAGATGGAACTTCTATGTCTGAGAAATGAGACCTGAGGAAAGGGTTGGATCTGGAATTTTATGGTGTACTTTGTCGGTGTACTTTGTCGGTGTAATTTGTCGGTGTGCTTTGTCTGGACATGAATACGTATAGTGGTTAATGGCGAGACCTATAGCATGTTTGGAATATGTCATGAGTTCCACCACAGGAATACTTATCCGGCTTGTTTCAAATAGACCTTTTTTGGCCGTTTCCATAAAACCTGTGGCCATTTCAATAAAACCTATGGCCGTTACGATCCCCCAATGAGTATTGGAAGACGAAGCCAAGGAAAACAAGGGAAATATCAAGTTAATTCCGGTCCCGTATCTTCCCAATCGAACGGCTTATACCGAACCAAGATTGATTCTTCCAATAGAGTTCCAATTTTTTTTTTATTGGAGTCTCAATTTGTCTCTTCCAAACCAAGCCTACCTCAAACAACCCGTTTCCGAATCAATTGCAGTTGTTGTCAGATGACGCTGGAATCCAGTCAATATTGGGATCACACCTAAGTTTGATCTTAATCCTGGTCTCATCCCATTTATGTCAGATCTATAACTTATTATGTAGGCCATTCATCGCTATCTAATAGCTCATTACTTATCTAAAACCAGCTACTCGTTCTTCAGCGAGAAGTTGCACTCCCAGAGAAAGTCTCCCAGAGAAAGTCTCCCAGAGAAAGCCCTTGCTCTACCAGACCCTCAAGAACTATACCATCATTGGAGTGTTGATCTTGTCGATCTTCTCCATCTATTGGGGCTCCAATTACCAGTGCAGTTCCCGGTACAAGGACCTCCGGATGTTGGTGGTGATTGAGGATGACCAGACGGTCAACGGAACGGAACCTGCCATTGGAAATGCCATGCGGGACTACTTGTCTTCTCCCAAGGCTTTGGCGTACGGAGGCTGGAACATCCAGAACATGAAGCAGTTTAGGGAGTTGGCCGCTTCTCATGACAATGACGTGGGGATGGAGATGAAAAGACAGATCCACATCGCTACACTGATAGGTTCATTACATGATATTATATGGTACTTGGTATTTACATTACCTTTGCTGACCAGTACTGCCAACTGGCTGGGAAAACTGGAGAATGACTGACTATGGGAATTACTACTTTACTAACTGATAAATCACGACGGTTTAAAAGTGTGTCTATTTTTGGAAGTCCTCGCTGATACTAGTTTCCTGTGTCCTGTATAGTGTATTACTATGGGACCGTACTTGGGCTCATTCAATGGTACCATTACCGAATTAGTCGTGTACTTATCAATCACCACTGTACTGCTATCCTGATTTTATAGTAACCTACTTTCCTAGTAGCTTAGTTTTATATCTATGTACTGGTTAATTATGGAGGAAGTCTGATTATGGAGGTGTGCCGTATTATTCTGTACTATGCAAGTCTACACTCTGTCTGTTTGTTTTCATGCTAGTGAAGTTTCTGTGCCATACTCGGGATAGACTTCTTTTTGAATCGGTCCGTTTCACTTTCACTTTCAAGTCCAGGGGGACATTGGTGAAACGACTCAAAAAGAAGTCCGGTGTATGTGTACTGCATATAAACAGACGAGGTGAAGACGTGGAAAAGACGTGGAAAAGACGTGGAAAAAAGACTACATAAATTCTGAACGGGATCATTAAGGTATTGAGGCTAGATGAACAAATCACTAATCCTAGATCATAATTCTATAAATAGACTCGTTCATACATTATAATGACACTTGTCGAGATTTCAATGGGATCTTTATGGCTGGTTCTAGTGCAGAAGAATAAGCGCGGCCTCTGGTTAAATACACCCCATTCTCAGTCTCAGTCTCAGTCTCAGTCTCAGTCTCAGTCTCAGTCTCAGTGCCCTGGCCCTCTATTTAGTGCAAACAGTTCCACAGTCCACCACAATTTTATATAATAAATGATACCATTTTTGAATATAATGTTTCTCTATTAATATGTTAATATAAGATTTATAAAAATAAATCCCCGTCGTTTCATAATTATATACTGTAATACCTGGATATAACTGGATATAATTGGGTGATACTGGATATAACCAGGTAATACTATATTACTGTAATACGTGGTAATACTAAATAGTGGGTTATTGATAATGCGGTCTGGGTAAATAGTCTTTTTTGGACTATTTTTTTTTTTGACATTCTTTGACTTTTTTTTTTTTTTGCTTCAGTAGGCGTGGTCTCTAAGCTCTTAAATCAAACGCTTGGTTCTCATTATTTCATGCACTTCGACAATGGGTGCAAAATGTGCGGAAAAAAAAGCCCCAGCAAAAATCGAAAACAGGGGGGGAGGGTTCGGACGCCTGAGGGCCGGGTACGACTATACGAATCAATAATTTGGTTTTTTTTAAAGACCCTTTTTTTCAAAAGTACACTGGGGAGATCTGGTAAATCCATCGTTCCCATAATCGCATTCCGTCGCAACGTAGAATGTGGACTGCACACACGCACACACACACACCGTATTGATGTTTCGACCACATGCAATCACTCCTAATTCTGTGCACATTGTCCAAAAAAAAAACCAAAAAAAACCAGAAATCAGCCAGCCATGGCCCGTTAAGTGCAGGCCCGATTTCCACCGTCCCCCCTTATGCACCCGTCTTCGCTTGCCGCCCATTGCTCGCGCCCGTGGTGCTACAACAGAGCCTCGAGTGTCCATTCGGGCACTGCACACAGGCTCAGTAGGCTCTATATTTAGTGTCTTCCATACACTCCCCCTCCCTCCACCAGTCCTGTCCAGTCCACCCTAAGATTCTGTCATGTCCCGTATTCTGTCCAGTCCCGTAGTGATCCAGATTCTGTCTAGTCAAACCATAATATCTTTTTTTTTTATCCATTCAAATTACCTGTTTGGGAAAATAACCAAGCCGTATTTTTTCCCGGCTCTTGTATTCAGTCAGGCGTGCTCTTGCAGTGTTTGTTCTCGCGCATTGGTTTTTCGCGGCTGAGTAGCCTGTTTACTTTCCTTTTTTTATCGCTCCGCCAGACAACTCTCTTTCACGGCTTCCTTTTCGATCCGCTGGCCTTCGCTTGTTTCCTTCGCTTGTTGCCTTCAGCTCTAGGCCTCTCTGTCCTTACTGTGTGGGTAGCCATCATAGCCCGACAAAGCCTCCCCCTTCCAAGCCATTCCCCCTCCAAGCATTTCCCCCTCCCTCCACCATCCTAAACAACCTCCCCCTCCCCAAGCCTACACCATAAGCCATGTTGCGAATCCTACTAGCCCAGCTACTACTACTACTGGCTGCTTTTGGTGCCTTGACTCGGGTTCTGCGCCCGGCAGTGGACTTTAAGCTGATGGGTGGCTCCATTTCCCTTTTGGGCGACTTCGACGCCTTGTCCTTCTACAACTACGCCAACGACTCGTCGTTTGTGGGTCTGTCGCTGTCCAATTCGCTGTTCCTCTATCTCCGGAACGCCTCCGACGGCACCAGCGAGACAATAGCCACCGTGGCCGGTGGTTCGGTTTCTCAGTTGCAGAAGCTAGACGATGTCAGTGTTTTGATATCGGGAGACTTCTCCTCCCTCAACGGGAACGAGTACCTGCTGCCTGTGATCTATAACACCACTTCCGGCGACTTTTACTCGCTTTTCTCCTCAAAAAGAGCCGAAGACGACACCCTTACTGGCAATGTGCTCACTACTTTTGTCGATGGAGACCTCGTCTACCTTGGTGGAGACTTCCAGTTCAACAATACTAACGCTGCGGCCGTCTACAATGTCGTGTCCCGGACGCTACGGTCGTTGCCGTTCGAGGGTTTTGGTGAAAATTCTTCCGTCAATGCCATCACGAAGGTTTCGGGCAACAACGATGACGATTCGTCTATTATTTTTGGCGGCTCCTTTAACTCCTTGGGCTTGCCGGAGTTGCTTTCTCACAATTCCCTGCACCTGTTCCACAGTCGCAACTCATCAAACTCGACGAATACTACCTTCATCTCCGCAGAGCAGGTGGTTTCTCTTAAACATGCTACTTTCGGCAATGTGAACGGTATTTCTTCTAATTCGGACTCGAGTGTCATCTGTCCTAGTTCTGGTAATACTTGGGCTCTCCAAGACAACTCTGGTGGCCAGTGGAATATGCAATTGCCCTTGGAAATCCAGGGTATTGTTCCTACCAAGGTCAGAATATATGTGCCCGAAGATGGGCTGGATGGAATTAAAAATTTCCGGATCTATACCTACCCTAACAACGGTATTATGAACTTGACATACATTGATCCTAACACCAACGAAATGGCATACTGTGATTCCTCTTGTCCTTTGCAATTGGGCTCCACTTTGAGCTCGAGTACCAGGTCTAATATTGAAGACGAAGACCTGTATTCGGAGGAGGATCTGGTCTTTTTGGACGAAGATGGGTCTTTTTTCATGTATTATAGCCCGGACACGAAGACAAGAAACGTGGGTTACGGACGCAACTTCCAGGAGTTTGCTCTCATTAACCTGGTGAGCATGGAGAAGATTGGGCTTACTGCAACAGCTTGGTACGGCACAAAAGCTGAGTTTTCCGGCTTTGAGTTGTATCTGAACAATATAGCAGTCTACGGCAATGATACCTTGAACGAATCGAACTGTGGCTCTGAGTCCAACGAAGACTCAAACCTGGCGGTGATCAATAGTGGCAATTGGAAACCTGTGTCTGAGTTGTCTGACATCACATCCAATGCATACATTGTGGGAGATACTGGATCATCGATCACTCTTTACCCAAACATCTCATACGCAGGAAACTACTCTCTCTTGTTCTACACGCCTGGGTGCTCTGCAGATGGATCGTGTGCCAAGAGATCCATTGTCAAAGTTTCGGTCATCGATACCGATGATAATACGCTCTCCAGTGTCAAGATCTATCAAAACAATCTCGATAATAAGTTTGATTACTTACACTATGGGCATTTCAATGGCTCGTCCGAGAATGAAGGTAGAAACAGAGTGACGATCGATTTCGATTCGGCTATAGATTCCTCGGTCACGGATCCTTGGGTTGTGGTTGACAAGGTGGTTGCTAACATCGTTTCTTTGGACAATTACGACTCCAAGAACCTGACGAACTCGACAAGCAGTCGTAGCAAAAAGGACTCCATGCTTGAAACCATCAAACTTAACGGCTTGTTTGAGTACTCATTGACAAACTTCTCTCTGTTCGAATTGGACAAGGTTTATGAAAAGGATGGCGACGATAAAATCATCAAGCTGTCGAATACCTACGTGGGAAACTCGTCCATCAATGTTCTTAGTGGCGAGCTATCAAAATCTTCTGTCATGAGACAGATCTCTTATAGTGAGAGCTCGAAACAGCTCTTGTTGCTTGGCGACTTTAATTCGTCTAAAATCTCGCTTTCCAACAACAACTTGTTGACCATGCAGGTATCAGACTATAACACCACCTCCAATGAGATTGAAAGCAAACTTAAGAATAGAAGTCTCTTCAAGCGTGCCGACTTCCAAGGCCTCGACTTCAACGACACCATCACGTCAGTCTCAAATATAGACAATGGGTTTGTTGTTTTGGGGCGATTCTCCGCCACTGGCGACAACATTAGGAACCTATCTGATGACAACGATACGGTTTCATCGGTTAACAACTTTGCGCTCAATAAAGACGGCCAATGGTATTCGTTTGGCAACTCATACCGGGACGATGAGTACTCCCAGTTTGCATCCATTGATATAGGAGATACGGAATACTTTATCTTTTCAACGGCCAACGGCGATTTCCAGATCTGGGACAATACGCGCAAAAACTGGTCCACGCTGAATAATAAGATAGATGTTACTGCCAGCGTTGAACTCGGCAGAAGAGACCAACAGGTGATTGCAGGACCATCGTTTGGAACCATGCAATTCTTTGAGATCGACCAGGCCTTTTTCCTGAACGATAGTTCCTTCAGTGCCTATGACTTGCAGCTTGTGAACGGTAGTATCACCAACTCCTACTATTTCAACTCATCTTTCAGTGTTTTTGGCGGACAGTTCCAGGATAATAGCACCATTCAGAATATCGTGCTCATCCAGAATGGCAAGGCCAATCCTCTCAATTCAGACTTGACTTGGGCTGAGGATGCGTTCGTGTCTTCCTTATACGTGGACAGCAATGCCGAACGATTGTTCATTGGAAGCTACAGCTCGATGAGCTTCAACGGAGCAAACGTCACTGGGCTCGCGATTTATGACTTGCTGAATTCCAGCTTTTCAGCCGTGCAGCCTGCAGAACTCATCAACTCCGATGGCTCGGATATCTCGGTGAATGCCATGGCCTACAATGACGATTCTCAACAATTACTTGTGGGAGGCCGGTTTGATAGTGCGGGCTCTTTGTCCTGCTCGTCGCTTTGTTTCTATGACATTGCTGCCACCAGATGGACTAGTCCAATGTCTGGGACGGACTCCACCAGCATTGAAGGAGAAGTGACGGATGCAAAGTTCCTCGACTCCAACGTTGTTTTGGTTAGTGGAAATTTGACGCTCAACGGCACGAGTTCCAGCTTTGTGGTGTACGACTTTTCTACAGGGGAGTTTGCCGGGGCCGGAAACCAAATCAATAATATTGGCGTCAGTGACTACATCACTAAGTTCATCATCAACCAGGAGGCCCAAGGCCAGGTCAACAACAGAATGGCTGCCCTCACTAATAGTTCTGTGATTGCATACAACACGACCGCTTGGAACCGCATCGATGACAGCATAGAATATAGCGAGGAAACGCTATTATTGGACATCAAGCTCATCCAGCTCTCCAAACAAAGCACCACCAACTCGGCCCAGAGCTACTTCAGCAACAACAATGTGCTTTTGTTATCGGGCAGATTCAACTTGACCAACCACGGATTGGTGAACTCGGCCATGTACGATGGATCTTCATGGATCCCATATGTGTTTGCCATGCAGGGCTCCGGGGCCGGTGCCATCTACTCGGCCATGTTCGAGGATATCTACAGGTACCAGTCGTCCAATGACCTCAAACGCTCAATCCACCAAATGACCACCGGGCAAGTGGTGGGGGTGTCGTTTGCGTGTGCTCTTGGGTCCACGGCGTTGCTTGGGCTTTTGTTCATAATTCCATTTTTCTTTTTGTTCAAAAAGAAGAGGAACATGCAGTTGAACCGCAGGATCCACGAGGATGAGATGTTGAATGCCGTCAACCCGGGCGACTTGTTCCATGAGATGGATGCGCAGAAGAGAATGTAAGTAGTAAACAATGAAAGATTAATAGAGACTGTTTGAACGTAGAAGATCTGAAGCATGTTATAATGATAATGATAATGATAATGATAATGATAATGATAATGATAATGATAATGATAATGATAATGATAATGATAATGATAATGATAATGATAATGATA
>NKZY01000673.1:0-27440 GCA_002374555.1 Metschnikowia mauinuiana | reverse complement strand
TAATAGTAATAGTAATAGTAATAGTAATAGTAATAGTAATAGTAATAGTAATAGTAATAGTAATAGTAATAGTAATAGTAATACTTCTTGGCGTGTAGTTGGATATAGATGTTTTAGGAAACCACTGATTTTTATTTTCTAATAATGATGCGGTGGCTCAATGGCAGAGCTTTTGATTCCAAATCAAAGGGTTGCAGGTTCGATTCCTGTCCGTGTCATATTTTTTTCCAACAACCTTCTCGCAATTTTTCCCATTTCTCAATTACTTCTATAATTACGAATTTATTATATCGTGGTACTTTCATATATTCAAGAATATGAGGATCTAGTGCTCGGAGTCTGAAGTGCCAGATTCAGCCGTATTCTCATCGTCTATATCAAAGAGATTTGCATCCGCTGCAGCCAGAGGCACCAGAAACTCGTCGCCCACATCCGTGGGGTCATCGTCAACCTGGAAATCCACATCGCCTAAATCCTCTTCGTCATTGTAGTTGTCTTCGTAATCTCCAAACAACTCGTCTTCGTCGTCCGGTACGCGCACGTAGTTTCTCCGGCCCGGACGGCGCCCAAAGAGAAGCCCAGTGATGTTTTCAAGCATCTTCCGGTCCAACTTGCGGATGGTTTTCACCGTGGCAATGGTTCCAGCAACAACCAAAATGCCTCCCTTGACAATGCCATTGACCACCTTATCGACGTTATTTTCCTCAATGGGGTCGAAATCGTTGGCCTCCTCCAACCGGATCTGGCCGAGTCTCTGGAGTCCTCCATTGCGCTTGACCCCTCTTTCGTAGACAAACCACGTGGCCCCAAAGAAGGCCGCAAGGGGAACAAACAAAAGCACCAAGAGCTTGACAAAGTTGAGGTTGCGGCCATACTTCTTGTTGAACTCCTTCTCGTGGCCAGGGCACGCCTGGGGATTGAAGGAATCGAGTTCTTTTCCTCCCACGCATGTGGATGATGGTAACTTCCTATATCCGGTGGGCTCGAAAAACTGGAATGTGTCTGGCTTGCTGCACATCTGCTTCTTGTGGTCCTGGGGACTGAGCCCGGGCACCAACTTGCACGTGCCATCACCGTCTCTGTAGTAGTTATAGTCACACTCATAGTCCTTCACGGTACATGCACAGTTTTCGGTTTTCTTGTTTCCGTTTTCCAATGGGGCTGCTCCGATAAAACAGTCGGTATGACCTTCTGCTCTCCGCAAGTACTGCGACACATGTCCAAAGATGCAGTTGTCGGAAGAACCCGGGAGTTTCGGGGTCCAGTACTCGTAGTCATCGTCCATGGGGTGGTCCAAGTCAAGCTGGCATTGTCTGGGGAAGTAGTTGGAGAAGTCGATGGACACCACCAAGGTATTGCGAGGGTCTGCTTTGGACATTCCCACGAGGATGAACTGCCGAGAGTTGTCTGAAGGAACCGTAGCCAAATCAAGTACACGCATGGGCGTATCGCTGAACTGGAACGTGTTCCACGTCTTTCCGGCATCCGTGGAGTATAAGAGGTCTGTGGTGAGTTCTTTTTCTTGCACCATGACGAAAATGCTGCCCCGGTCTCCAAACTCCCACATGTATGCTCCCTTGGCCACCTCTTTCCACGTGACTCCTCCATCGGACGTCATGAACGTGGCCAAGTCCTTATCGTCAAGCGTCTCGCCCACATTGCCCACGCCAAACAAGTATCCTGCAGCTGACGTGGAGGAGAATGTGTCCTTGTAGTCGGGTCTTTCAGTGAAACTGCGCAAGTTCAACGAACACTTTTGCAAAGCATTCTTCTGGCCCTTGGTGCGCTTGACACAGTCATATTCTTTTTCTGCTGAATCTTTCTGTGGTGGTGCCAAGTATTCCCAGAGCCCTCCGTCATTATGGGAGATGCGGGTCTTGAGTTTCTTTGCTCCGGCCGACTTCACCTCCTTTACCGTATTGGCAATGTAGGTTCCCTCCAAGATATCAATGCGGTCGAAATCCACAAAACCAATCTCGTTTCGATTCACCTCTTCCAAGGCCAACACATACGACGTCCCGTTGGAGTTGGACTTGAGAAGGGCGCCTCTCTCCTCGCCTCGGTTGCGGTGAGTGGTCACATGCATGAGGATGGAATGGGACGACGAGTCCAAGATAGTGTAGGCGGTTTGCTTGTCAAGCTGGAAGTTGTTGGGGAAGTCTGCGTCGGCAAACGTCTGGCCGTCCACAGTGACCTTGGCCATTAAGCTCTGGGAGCCTTCACCGACCAACGCAACAAAGACGAAGCCTGGTTTCAAGGCGAATGCAAGCACATTGTCAAAGAGTTCCGTGGAGTCTTTGAAGTAGTTTTTGGAAGACACAAGCTTGATCTTATGGCCATCCATCACCGTACAGTAGAGCAAGTTGTCCTCCAAGCCAAGCGACTTGTCCACGTACCCACAGGTCAGTACGTTATCGAGGAGTTTCTTGAACGTGACACCTCCATCTTCAGTGTAGTATGCCTGGGACCCCATCAAGCCTCCTGTTGTGGCATCGTTGGAGATGAATACAAACTTCTTTGGGTTCGAAGGATCAAACACAATAGGAAGTCCTCGACTATTGGGTCTATCGGGAACACTCACCTGTTGAAAGGTATTACCACCGTTTTCGGAGTAGTAGAGGTGTTTTTCAGTAACAATGATGGCCGTGGACTCAACCGCCCCCACCAAGAAGAACAACACATCATCAGGCAAGGGAACAGTCACAAACGACTGGCCGCCATTGTTGGAAGCAAACATGGTCTTTTCGCTCGTAAGAATCAAGATGTTGTCGGAGAAGTTCGAGCTGCTCACATATGAGTACTGCTCCAAGACACCATCGAGCTTTGCACTACTCACATCGATCTTGGGTTTTGCCTCCTCATTCTGGTGGTCGTTTTTGATCACCTTGCAGTTGAACTCCACGTCTTTCACAAAATCAGACTCCTTCTTTTTGTTCATCACACACTTGTTGCCTGCTATCTTCTGGTGCAGGGGCAACTTGATTTTTTTGTCTGAGTCTTTGCACACTTTGGCAATCTTGGCCACGTTAGGAACACACACGTCCTTGGCGGAGAGCTCAAAGTTGGGAGAGCATTCGTAGTCGAAAGCAGAACACTCGCAGGGTTCCTCATTTAGAGACAACACTTCTTCTGGATGCCTTACTAGACACTTGGCGTCCTGTTTTCTGCGTATAAACGTATCCTTATGTCCATTGTAACAAAACTCATCATACCCTTTTGGTGTATACACCGGCACGGCCTCTATGTCTTTTTCGGAACACTCAGCTCCGTCAAACACTTTCTTGAAGTCGATGACATTGATCGAGCTCTCGAAAGTATCCAACAATCCGTACATGTAGAGTTTGGAGTCGGAGGATTCGGGTTTTGTCAAGGAAAATGCCCCAGCCATGGGTTTCTCCAACTTCACCGTCGACCAAGTGAGGCCCTGGTCCAACGAGAATTTGAGTTCCAGCACTGGGAAGTCCATCTGGTCCCTCCATGCCACAAGGATGTTGCCCTGGTCAAGGTAGTTGATCACATGAGGACCTTCAAGAGCAAAAGTCCACGTGGCACCACCGTCCCGGGACACATACAAGTTGTCATCCTTTTGGTCGAGGAAGTCTGCATAATCACCTTTCACACCGTTGGAAGCAATGATATTTGGAGTCTTAAAGAACTCATGGGGAAGCCAGTGGAAAGAGCACCCCGACTTGAGCTCACACTCAGGGTCATTAAGCACCTCCAACTTCTGCCACGTACTCCCACTATCGAAGGATATCAGACTGCGGTATCTGGACGCCTTAAACAAACTCTTGGACGCCGGTTCAACCGAGTGGAAGATGGAATCAGCTGCGGGAGATACACTGAAAGCACCAGTTCCAGCCTCAGCAAGACGAGACAATTTGAGCCCGGTGGAGTCCGTAATGTACAAATCAGAGCCAAGAGAATCCGAACCCGTTGAAGGCACTGCAAATACAAGACGAGAGGGAGTAGCGGAAATAATCCACATGCGGCCATCCTCTTGGTTTTGTTGGAACTCAAAGTTGGCCGCTTCAAATGTCTTGAGGTCCTTGGAAACAATCATAGTGTTCTTGGCCTTGCCAAACCGATCGCTCTTCAAATAAACCAAGAAAAACGTCGACTCCAAGAGAAGCCCCACGATCACTCTATCCTTCAGACCTGGGAAGTCAATGACAGAATCAGATTTGTCGAAAAAGTCTTCACTGCGGTGAAGTGACGTCCTCAAAACATCTCCAAAGGAATTGGTCTCCTCCTTGCTGCATACAAGCGTTTCAGGCTTGATGGACGGGTCAAAGTCCGGGTTTCCCCGGGCAAAAATGCAATTGGTAAAACCCTGGGGTAATGCCTTGACGGTTTTGAGCCCGTCTTTCGACACAAACGTCTGCCACGAGCAGAAGTTTTCATTGCACACCATAAACTCAAGCTTAATGTATTCGGAATTCACACTATTGAACTGCACATTCAGCATGACCCAATCGCGGAGTGGTTTCTTGTCCCAGGTATTTATGACAAACTTGGACCATGATTTCCCCAGGTCCAGTGTAACAAAGTGCTCATGGCCTCCCATATTCGTGGCCACAGCCATACTCTTGAGGTACGGGTTTCGGAACACCTCGCCAATCACAGCGTTCTTCAACGCATCCACCGACCCCCACGAGTTTCCATTATCGTGGGAAATATGCGTATGTTTTCCTAATGCAAGAAGACTCTCGTCTCCAAGGATCATCAAGTCGAATATTTCATCGGAAACCTGGGCGGATTTGATGTCTGGGGTGAAGTCCGCAGCGACGTAGAGGGCCTGGATAAAAAGGCATGCCAATAGAAGCACCGGAGAACCAGACGCACGCATCACGAAATCTATGTCAAAGCCACAATCACGGTATCAAGCCACTTAGTTAATCAATTGCGAATCAAGTAGTGCCACGAGTGGATGTGCTGGATGTGGAGTGGAGTAATAGGTTGGTGATAAGCTTGAGTTGTTGGAGGCTGGTGCGGCCGGGGCCAGTGTGCAGGTGCGGCATTACTTTATTCACCGATAAGCTCCAGAGCCAAAGACAATGGGTATAGAATAAGATGGGATTAGAGTAGTATTTTGGAGACAATTAGAAAGAAGGTAATGAGGTAAGTTAATGGGGTCAGGTAACGGGGTAAGGTAATGGGGTGAGCTATTGAGCTAAGGTAATGAAGTGTTGAGGTATTGAGGTAATAGACCAGTGCTTGGGTTCACCGGAGTGCTGTCCAACTGTGGGGTTTGTCTGACTTGGTGAAATCCAGTCGCACAGCCAGACTAAATTGCTAAGACACTGAAAATCAACATAGTCGAGGTTAATAGCCGAGATTAATGGTCGAGTAATCAACGACTCGAAGTGGTCACCAGTCTTTGTGGAAACGGGTGGTGGACTAAATCTGGCCACGGGTGGATTGGATTTGGTGCCATCTTTCAACACTGCCGAGCGATCCAACGCAAAGTTGTCCACTGATGTCTTGCTCAGAAAGATATTATCGTGTATCATCTTAACTTCACAATGGTAAGATGGATTTGAGCTAGTCAAGTATTCACTGATCACTCTCGATTGCTGCC
This sequence comes from Metschnikowia mauinuiana, assembly GCA_002374555.1. Lineage (NCBI taxonomy): Eukaryota > Fungi > Ascomycota > Pichiomycetes > Serinales > Metschnikowiaceae > Metschnikowia > Metschnikowia mauinuiana. Next base: position 21,859 of record NKZY01000673.1, on the reverse strand, counting down.
TCTGTTCCTGATCTGTTCCGGTTTGTTCCTGAACTGTTTCGACCTGGCATGATCTGATTCGTTCTTTGCTTTGATCACTTGATTCCGATGAGCTTTTCGTCTGAAAGAGCACCCAAAAACGGCAGTTCATCAATCACTCGCACATAAAACCCATATTCATATTCCTGTCCAATGTAATCACTCAAAGACCCACTAAAGTTGGAGAAGCTGTTCTTGAAGATCTCCACGTCCTCAGCCTGGATGCGAAGAACTGCCTCGATGGCTGGTTTCTGCGTCTGCTTGGCAAGTATATCGTAGTGCCTGGCCTCTCCAGATATGCCATAGAGCTCATTCAAGCTCTTGGTTATGATGAAACGCCACGTGAGAAGCTCGATGCCTATGCTGGAGTACTTGTCCTTGTGTACATCTTCCAAAATGGGGTCCACATGTAGCTTGAGTCGGAGATAGTACCAATCCATGTTGAATGCAGGGTTTCAGTTGGGCTCGGTGACGTCCAAGTCTAGTCTGGCGTTGCGATGATGGTGTATGCGATGCACCAAAAGCATCGCGCTCTGTAGATAACATCGCACAGTCTCACCAACCATAACTAAACCATTGACCACACCTCAACCCCCTTGACCATCTTCACCTGACCATTGACAACTCTCATTATAGCAACCATGGACATTGACCAATTTGCGTTTCGCAAAAACTCTCAGCCCAACCCTTAGCTCCTTTCTTCTCAACACTTCATCCTCCACCTCACTCTTCACTCTTCCCCCACTCTTCCCTCAGCAATCTCTGACCAAGTCTTGGTTCTTTCCACCTTTCAACCTTTTCAACCTTTCTCAACTTTTTATTTTTGACTTTTTGACTTTTTCACGTTTTTTTCACTTTTTTTTCAACCTTTGACAATTCCTTATGCAAACTTCACACCCGCAAGTCAGGAAGCTGGATCTGGACATTGGAGCTGTCGCTGGAATCTTCACCAAAACTCTCCGAGTCATAAACACTGCGGCCCTCGTCGTCGTGGATTTCCCGCTCCACCACAACCTTCTCCTGCATCTCCGGCTCCTGTTGTTTCCGGATATATTGCTCAAAGTACGGAGCGTACAACCCATGCATGAGCGGCCGCTCACTGGCCACTTCCGCACTGGACACGAGCTCCACCTGTGGACTTCTCATGTACTCATGCGACGGCTCCACGTCGGCTGCCGTATCCAAATTCCCCGGAAGTTCCCAGAACACCTCGTCAAACCCGTACTTATACTGGTCACGGCGCGTTTCCGGGTCACGGAATCGAACGGCCTCCCGTGTCACGCCCGCGTTTTCATCCGTAAACTTCCCGTCAAGTGACACCCTAATAGCATTCATGGGGATGGGAGTTCCTGGGGCGGCCTTGATGATTTTGGCCCCTACCGGTAATTCCAGAATGCCGATAGGCCGAGCCAACAAAGAAGTCATGGCCTCGATTTTGTGGTTGCGTTCCTGGCGCCGGTGGCGGTCCGACCGGTTTTTAAGCCCGAGTGGCAACTTGGCGTAGTTGGGGTTGCCCGCTATCACGGGGTACGACGCCCATACATTGTGCTTGAGCTTGGTGGTGACTGCAACTGGGGCGGTGGAGGTTGGGGCTGGTTTCCGGCTGAAGTTGAATTGTTTGACCTCAACGTTTTGACACTCGTGCCTGAGTTCTAGTAGCTCTTTGTGTGAATATACTTTTTTCATGGTGGTGGTTGCAAAAAGGCCAGTGTCTTGCGCGGTATTTATATGTATGTGGGAGGGGTGAAATTGTGGGACGCACCTCGTGCTTGCGTATGGCCACAAACAGAAACCGACAAGCAGCGTCCACTTTCGTTTCATGTTTTTGAATGTCCTTGAAATGATTCCTTTTACCTTTTTTTTTTGGGAGGGCTGCTGCAAAAAAAAAAAAATTGAGAATAGGCGAAAAACGAAAAAATAACGACAACTGCAGGACTCGAACCTGCGCGGGCAAAGCCCAAAAGATTTCAAGTCTTTCTCCTTAACCGCTCGGACAAGTTGCCTTGTTATAAAAAATATAAAAAATGATTTTATCCAGAACTCTCTTTAATTTAAGATATACACTTTGGGAGAAAGACTTTTTTAGGGACAAATTACTGAACACATTTAATTCATCATACTCAATTTATAAAAGAATTGACTTGTGGTTCATCTCAGAGTCGAACTGATGGATTTACTCAGTACTAGATTCTAAGCTAGATATGCAGATTGACCCCGAGTTACACTTATCGTAATTCTTCAATGTCCACATAGGCCTATCGAATGCAATACTAGAATTTTTTTAAATCTGGCCCTTATTTCCTGCACAGAACAAGTGACTTCAAATTGTCCAGTCCGGACTATAGACACTTGTAAAAGTACAGTACACCCTAAGAGTAGTATATGTTGGACTTGTCACCTCACTTACTTGTATGCAGGATTTCTTTGAACTATACTGAAATTCGTCACTGCTCCAAGCTGAGGGAATCTCCTTCTTATTTAGTCAATTTCCGGAGCTCTTTCTTATAACGTGCCTAAACCAATCCGCGGCGTAAAATTTTTTCGGAGATTTTTCTCGTGGATTCAGTGGAAAGCTTACTCGGGTTTCCTGTTTCCTCTGCAACCTGTATACTGAAAAACGAGAGGAGTTTAGCCATCTTGCCTCTTCAACCCAAAATCCTAATAAATAGAATCTTCACATCAAATTATTACTAGCTAATTTTTCAAGAATTTTTATCAAGAATATTTTTTTTTAAGAATATTTTTCTTTAAGAATATTTTTCTTTAAGAATATTTTACTAAGATTTGAGATTTAGTTGGAAGAGCCATTTTGGCACCAGACTTGAGGCACCAATTGTTCCTCATTCGCGCATGAATCGCACGCAATTATTCTAATTCTGTTTTTTTTGAATATAATATCGAGGCTTAGAGTAGAGTAATAGAGAGTATCTTAGAGTAATATTAGTGAGTTTTTGTTAGACACTAATTTCCAGGACTGTATATAAGAATGGGTGCCGCGTTAATGGTCTAAATTAAGAAGGAATAAGCTCCATACAATTTCTTGCGAACTTTCCCAGTTCAGCTGAGAGCTGAGGATACATATATTCTTAAAAGAGGCTTTGAGTCTTTATTCTAGATAATTGATATATTCCTCTGGGACAATGTCTTTTTGCCAGACCCTGTACCACGTCTCGTACTGATTGGCCAATGGGAGTTGATATTTACACTCTGTCTGGTAAATATTGCCTCGCGGAAAATCTGAAGTTTTCATGGAAAAGTCTCTAAGGAGAAAGTTCAAAAAATAATGAGGAAGCCCAAAAAAATCGACAACTGCAGGACTCGAACCTGCGCGGGCAAAGCCCAAAAGATTTCGAGTCTTTCTCCTTAACCGCTCGGACAAGTTGCCGATATATTTTTTTTAAAAAATTTGAGGAAAGTATTTGTGTAGTTATAAAAAAAGATTTTTATGAACAGAAGGATATGGAAAAGGGGCTGTCAGGAAATCGAGGTATCATGATCCAACACATTCTCGTGCTGCACGTGATATAATTGAGATCTTCTCGGTCGAAGACCTGCATGAATACCCATTGGCCTGTGCACGAGAGAGGGTCAGCTACACTCCATAAGGACTGCACCCAGAATCCTTGTCATCTTCTGAAACACCACAGATGCAAATCTGAAACACACCTGAGGCAAACATATTCCCAATTTGAAACATTCAGTACTCTTGTTGAATATTACTTGTCATTTTAAATACCACCCAAGGTACTGGACCAGTTCGCACCCAAATGACCGCGCACATCGCAGCCGAAACCACTTACTATAAAACTACTCTAGCCCTACACAAGCCACCCCAGTCCTTACCCCACCAACGCCCAAAACACCACCCAGTGTCGACTATAAATACCACCAGAAAAACCCCTTGATTCTTCTTCAATGAGTTGGCAGCAGGTGCAGGACGACCAAGGCAGGACGTACTACTACAACCCCAGCACCCAGGAAACCAGCTGGCAGAACCCCGAGGAGTCTGGGCAATGGAAGACCTTCACCACGGAAGACGGAAAGGAGTACTACTACAATGAGACCACGGGCGAAACCACATGGGAAAAACCCCAAGACTTGGGTGCTACTGTACCGGAGACTGAGCATGTTGAGGTCCCACAAGACAAGCCCGAGGCCAAATCCACCCAGCCAGTCTTCAGTGAAACAGACAAGAAGCTAGCAGCACAGCCAATAGTCCATTTTCTACTGGAAACTATCAAAAACGGTGAAGAAATCGCTAAGAACGGAGCGGACGGGGCCAAAAATGGTCTGAATACCAAGGAAGAGTCAGACCAAGGCCAAACTCTGAAAGAAGAAGCATATTTTCAAATGCTCAAGGATGCAGGCGTGGATGCCACGTGGTCGTTTGAAAACGTGATCCAAAAGTTCATCCAAAACCCCATTTACTGGCTGATCGACGATGCTGTTGCCCGTAGAGACCTCTACGAAGAGTATCTCGTCAAGAAACTTGAGCTCGAGTCGTCCAACGAAGTGGAGATGATCGATACATTCAAGAGCAACTTCCGGCGGGAAATCAAGCGCTACTACACCAACAATGAGATCAAGGAGACTACTCGCTGGAGCAGTGTGAAGAACAAACTCATCAAGGAAGAGAATGCCATCTTCAAGAACTCCATTCTCCCCGATACAGAGCTCGAGAACATCTACAACGAGTACTTCGAGGAGGTGGTGCATCAGAAAAAGGAGCAGTTGCAAGGCGAAAAGAACCAGGCCTTGGCCGAGCTAGAAGGGTACCTCATACAGATCACCAGTGGATACGAGCACGACGGCACAAAATGGGCTTCACTTTATGAAAAACTCCAGAATGATGCTCGTTTTAAAGCAAACAAGCATTTCCGTGTGCTTACCAAAGTGGACATTGTGGACCTCTACGCATCCAAAGTATACCCACAGATCGAGAGTCGCATCAAGAGTAAGATCGCCGAGGTGACCACGAAAAATAGGCGAGCCGATATGAGGGCCCGCGACCAGTTCCGCGCATTGTTGCAGCTGAAAAACATCAAGGCGAATACCAAGTTTGGCGACTTGGGCTTGGACAACGAGGATGCCTTCATGGAGTTGTGTGGCCGGAATGGGTCCAACCCCATGCAGTTGTTCTGGGACATTGTGGAGGAAAAGAAGCAGCAGTTGAAGGTGAAGAAGGACCTTGTGGAGCAGACTTTGAAGGATGCAATTGACCAGGGCAAGATCCAGATGGCATATGAGGAGATTGTTGGAGGAGACCAATTGATAGACGTGTTGAAGCAGACTGCAGACAACAGAATCTCCATGATCGACCTCTCCAGTGCCGATGGAGCAGATGAAGCAAAGGTCATTCAGGATATGCTACGAAGCGATGTGGAAGCGCAGAGAAAGAAATTATTGGCAAGTCATGAGGAAACTCTTAGGGTGTACCAGACTTCTTTGGGAGATTGGATCCTAAATAATCTTTCCAGTTTGAGTGAGATTTTAACGCAGGTTGGTGAGGTTGATGATACCAATGAAACACCCAAAGACAATCTGGGAGCTACGGTCATTGACATTGGAAAAGATGCAAAGATCGTGGCTTTAAACATTCAGGTCAATCAGTGGGAGGAACAGTTGCATACGGTATCAGCATACCAAAGTCTCGTGGAAGAAGTTGAAATATTCCATCAAGGCGAAGAGAAGGACAAACAGATGGCTATGGCTCTAGAGAAGTCTTTGCGCCATGCTATTGAGCAGCTACGCAAACGGACTCTGAAAAAGAGACCCGCTCCAGATTCGGGGGGTTCAGGGCCAGCACCAGGCAAAAGAGCCCGTCCGGAGGAAAAGGCGCCAGTCTTGATGAATTACTAGGCACTTTCCAAATCACGTGTCCTTCTATATAGTAACTTAGTGGTAGCATAATGAGTAGATGTACTCAACTACTAGTCATGTATTACCATGACTCTACTACTCTACTATACTCTAATATGGCCTCCAGCTGACTAAGAACCATTATGAGTGGACAATCCACACTACACACACTATGGGCTGCTATTGTCAATGATAACGGACTGATATGAAGGATAAGTTGTAGTGCAGTCATAGCAGTGTAGTACAGTCTATACATCCTATACAGTCTATACATCCTATACAGTCTATACATTCTATAGTAGTATAGAACAGTCTATTTTGCGGCGTGTAGTGTTTAAGGTGATCTATAGTGGGGCAGTGAATATCCTATGGTGTTTAGTAGTTTATGTGCATTGTGTGTCATTGACGGCAGTAGCTGGACCAGATTTCCAATGTACCCTAGGAAAGCTCCAGAAACTAGTCAAGCCAAACCACAACTTTAGTACTCATTATTCCACTGCCTTATACTACCACTCCATCTGATACTACCACTCTTATATTAGGTACACTATACCTAGTGTAGTGGACTAGTAGTGTGTAGTGTGTAGTAGTGGACAGTAATGTATAGTGGTGTATATTGGTGTGGGTAGTAGTGATAGTAGTGATAATGGGAATAGTAGAGTGTAGTAGAGTTGAGTTGTATTATATTAGAAATGATATTTGTGTCATTTTAGTATCATAAATTGTAGTGGTTCACATGGGAAGTGGTTCACGTTATTTCTCAGTAATACATAGATCTGGAAAGAGTGCGGAGGAGAAAGTTTCAAGAGGATGGTAAAAATCAGGATTTGTCCCAGACAACTTAAAAAAACACCCATGTAATCCTGCACTTTTAAAAAACCTTAAAAACAAAACAAATACCAAATTCCTGCTTTTGACCTTTTTTTTCCATGCTCTCCACCCCCAGGAGAATCATCCACGGGGCCTGCACACAGCACGGCCGCACCCACGCTTCACGCACCGACCCAACTCAATGTCAGTCTTTAGTCTTCCCAGCCAAAATGGTATGTACCCCCCCCCCCCCAAAACGGCAAACAGTCATTTAAAAGTCGCTCTTGAAAGAAACATCCAATCAGATCACTGTATCGCAACAGATTCACCACCACTAAGAATATGTTCAAGACTCGGTATCGGTATTAGGCTCAGCCTACAAACAGGCCCCATTAAGACTCACCCAGGATTCAACAGTAATGACACCAATGACTTTAACCAAAAATGAAGCCAATGGTTTGGCCATTGAAACAACAGTACTAACGCCAGTCTCAATCCCTTAAACCATACTTGACCGCGGTGAGAACATCGTTGACCGCAGCTATTTGCTTAGAAGACTTCTCGTCGCAGTTGGTAGAGAGACACAACAGACCGGAGATCGAAGTGGACAACTCTCACAGCCCCGAGCTCTTGTTGAACCCAGTGACCATTTCCCGGAATGAACATGAAAAGGTGTTTATCGAGCCATCCATCAACTCCATTAGAATGTCCATATCCATCAAGCAGGCGGACGAGATCGAGCACATCCTCGTGCGCCAATTCACCCGGTTCCTAACACAGAGGGCGGAGAGTTTTTTCATTTTGCGCCGTGTTCCAGTGAAGGGCTACGACATTTCCTTCTTGATTACCAACTTCCACACCGAGCAGATGTTGAAGGATAAGTTGGTGGACTTTATTATTGAATTTATGGAGGAGGTGGACAAGGAGATCAGTGAGATGAAGTTGTTTTTGAATGCCCGTGCCAGAGTCATCGCCGAGGCCTTCTTGACGCCCTTTGATTAGTGCTTGACTACTTGGGGTGCTGTCATGACCAGGCGTCGTTGGCAGTAAGTCTGCTATGTACAGGATCAACTGAAAAAAAGTTAGAGTGTGCCGTTATAGGCATAAGAATATTTATACGTAGTGCTATCAAGCGTTCTCTTGTTACCCAACCTTATTGATTATCTAGACAAAGTCTTATGCGTCTCCCGTAAAGTCTCTGTTAAGTATTTTTTGTTTCTTGCTTCTCCATGATAGGACTGGCCTGGTTGCTGGCTCCACTGACACTTCCACCTTGGCTACCATCATATGCACCCTGAGGTGCTCCCGACAACACCAGCTTCTTCTGCCGGGTGCCGTTTTTAGGAGAGTAGCCCTGCGATGACTGCGGCAGGTCCACACTCTTGCTGGGCCCGCTGCCACCCCCGCTGGTATACATTTGGTTCTGGAAGCTTTGCGGCGAGCCATAGGGCGATTGCACATTCGGATTGGACGTTCGGAAGTGCAGCACAGGGCTGGGCCGGTTGGAGTCTTTGGGCGTCAAGTTTTGCCCGCTGTTCATGCACTGCTTCATGTGACCATTGGCGTTGTATTGGTAGGCCCCATGGTCTGGAGGGACGGGCGAGTAACTGGTCACTTGTGGCTGATGTGCTTGCATTTGCTGGACCCGTGGCAGGATTTGGCTTTGATGCGGCAGACTGGCCTGCAAGTCCGGCTGATTGGTAGGTTGTTGCTGAGGAGGCATTTGGTGGGGCATCTGGTTGGGCATCTGGTATGTTTTGCCATATTCCACAGAACCCGGGATCATCAACCCTTGGTCGGCAGATTCGTTGGAAAGTCCTGGAATGTGATTTAGAACAAGATCAAGTTTCCTCAACGAGTCACTCACCTGCACGAAGCCTTTGGACGAGATCTTCAAGATCCACCGGTAATTGAAGATGTGCTCCTTGTAGAAATCGGCCTCTTCCTTGCTGGTGGAAGAGATGAAGAGGAGAGTTGCAAATGTACCAATTAGGGTTAAGTTTGCTGAGGCTGAAGAGTGCCAGAACGAGTGGATGTGTTCGGGCTTCAAGTCTCTCACAAACTCCATGGACGCCAATAACCGGGATCTTGCTGCTGACCGACAAACATTTAGTAGCTCGTCCGGCACATTGGAGCCGTTGCTTCCTTGCTGGTACAACGTGGTGATGATCTTTCGGTGGAGCGTCAACTCCGCTGCAAAGTACGCCAACTGAAGGTACCCATTGGAACACAACTTGCGGGGCTGGACAGAGTTCATCTGAAGTTCTCCAGGCAACGAATGGTACCAGGTGCGGAGCTTGAGCTGGATAGGCTTAGCAATGCGGAGAACCTCGTTGATATCGGTCACCTCCTTCATAGCTTTCATGGAAAAGAGCAGGTTGCAGATCTCCGAGAGGATCTTCAGCAACTCAATAAGGTTCATGAAGTTCTTCTTACCGTTGGTGATATCGGAAGAGCCCTCCTTGAGGTCTCCATCGCCGTGTTTCTCCGGGAAGTCTTCCTCCGCCAAGTTGGAAACCACCCAATTGACGTCGTGCACATGAGACGGACGTGAGTTCTTCAACGAGAGCCATTTCTCCTCGAGGTACACCGCCCACGCAAGCCGTTTCCGAAGACCCCTTTCCCATTTGGGTAGCTTCCACGTATCGCAATCGAGCCCCAAGCCAAGCTCCTCGGAAAGAGCCACCACCTGGGAACACAAGACCCAGTCGTTGAAATCGGACTCGTTGAAAGAAGACGAAAGCGATGCTGACGCAAGTGACGAAGAAGATGTCTGTGTATCGTTGTGCACACTGATATCCGTAAGGATGTGCTTGCACTGGAGAAGCAATAAGCCAGCCTGGACCGCACTGAGCTTGGGCCGCTTGAGGATCTCAAGGATGTAGTTGTTTAAGGCGATTTTGAGAATCAACTCCACGTTTGGCTTGGGGAACCGCGAGAGCTGTGGGTCGTAGTCCCACCACTGGATAGCGAGAACATACACTGCCCCAAGCAAAGGAGCACTGAACTCCCTGTGGGTGCGCGAGTACTTCTCCAAGAACACCTTCTTGTGCAAAATTGGGTAGGAAGGGTGGATGATGCGGAAATACAAATCTATCAAGATCTGCCCATGAGGAGCTATGAACTTTTCAATGGCATCCACATCATTGGACATGTTCTGAAACGACATCTTGGACTGGTCATCCTTCAACACAAACTGAGTCTTATTCTCGACTTTTCGAAGGGAAATGGACTCGCTCAAGTTGACTTGTTCGAGCTTGTTGATGCGTTTGCCCCGGGGTGCACGCGATTTATCTTCCTGAGATCCAATCACTACATCCAAGAGATTGACGTCGAATAAGTAGGACGTGGGGCCCACATAGAACGACGAGCGAGGGTATTGCAACGAGAGAGTTTTTTTAAGGAGCGACTTGTTCATGGTGGAGTAGTCCTGCACGGGGGCTACGTTCCGGATGGGCACATTGGGTGGGATTGCTTCCTGGTTCATGGGCGGTGGGCCCATGTTCACACCAAGCGGTATGTTGCCGTAATCATGCACGCGAGCTCGCTTGGCCAGGCTCTCCTCTCGTGTATTGGTGGAAGTGCATGCAATGGACTTTGTTTCACACTGTGCACAGGTATTGGTACCTGGGATTATAACACACTTTGTTTTTCTGCGGCGACAATGGTCACAGGGTCGCCTTTTTTCACCTGGTTTGAGGACAGGCGTGGCATGGTTGAGTTCAGGGTTCTGGTTGACATTCGGGGGTAGGTTTTGGCCAACGTTGGGAGGGACGTTGACGTTGACGTTGGAAAGTTGGTTTTGAGGGTGGTTAGGATTCACTGCAGCCATGTTTTGATGTAAATTTTGATTCTGGTTCTGACTTTGTGATTGAGGTTGGTTCTGATTCTGATTCTGGTTCTGATTCTGATTTTGATTTTGATTTTGATTCTGGTTTTGATTCTGACTCTGATTCTGATTTTCGTTCTGGTTCTGACTTTGAGTCTGGTTCTGATTCTGGGCCTGATTTAGAGGTATACTTTGGTTCTGGGGCCCCATGTTTTGGTTGACCTTTTGCCGATGTAGGAGATCATGGGACTCGTTCAGAAGGTCCTTGTTCTCATGCTGGAAAGGCACGGAGGACATAAGAGCAGAGGTCTGCAAATCCAAGGTTTCGCCCAGATCATGGAACGGATCAATCAAGAAGTTCAGGGACCAGTCGATGTAATTGGACGCGGAGTGGGAGTTTGCGGCCAGCCCAAGATCCGAGTGCATGAGGTTGGAGTTCGGGTCCAAGTTTGCATTTGGGTCCATGTGGAAGTGAGGATTTTCAGCCTCGTCAAGGTCACTGGCGGAGCGTTTTCCCAGGGAGCGGGAGTCGTTTTGCAGTTCCTTCTCAGGGCTCCCTGGCGGTGGCTTCTCCTTGATGAGGTTGGGGTTGTAGGTGTCTAGCGGGTACTGGGTCAACTTGGCCATTTCTTGGGGGTCCGTGCCAGACGGATATTCATTGTCCATGACCAGAGTAAGAAAGACGCTTCTTGGACTGTGCCGGAGTTCACTTTGCGACTGAGTGTAGACTAGTGGAAGATGATGGAGAAAGGTTTTTTTTTTTGGATGTGGGGGTATGGCGGCGATCTGGGGCGTGGTTGTATGGAGAAGGAGCACGGGGTGGGGTGGAGTGGTTGTATGGTGGTAATGGAGATGAGAGTTGAGTGAGGGAGAAAAAGGTTTATTTTTCTCGCTGCGCGAGACAAAGCACGCTTGTGTGGAAGAACAGGACGAGTCGACTGCGAAAGGGCCTTGGGCGAGTGAGTGCTGGGCGGGAGACTTTTTGGCGGGCACGAGGCCTTGGGATTTCTGCAGGAATGGTATTGTGGTGTGGCTGAGATTATGGGTGGGCCATTCTTCACCCGGATGAGGCAAGTATTCACGAGCATTGTATGGGAACTGACATTGGCTGAGACTTTGGCGGAGACATTGACTGGGCCCACGCAAAATAGACATTGACTGGATTTGACTTCACATATCGACTGATGTGGGTGGCCCATTGATGGGCTATTGACTCTGGAAACATATTGGCTGAGCCTACGTATTCGGCCAAGATAATGCCGGGTGTTATGCGGTTATTAAGGTGAACAATTGGTCTATGACTGCAACTCTAGGGTGGACTGCCTGATGATGGTGGCAGTGACAGACTCTACGCACTACACCAGCACCATGCTTGTGCATACACCGCCTCCTAAGACTCTAATACACCACTACACCAGCACCAACCATTGCTAACATTCTCCTATACTATATGAAAATACAACATTCCGCTGTATACTTTTCAACTGATAAGTCAGATTCGCTGGTGGTTTGCAGTCGTCTAAATCTGCACCCCGCTGCGGCACCTCGCTTATTTGCACCAGTACTGGGCACCATAACCAGGCTTGAATTCACATCATCTGATGCTCCAGTTTTTTCTTTTTTTTTCCAGGACCCTGGATGAGGGGGTTATGGATTGGTGATTGGTGATTGGTGCCCAAAGGGGTAATTGTCTCCTCGAAGGGCCCGGACTGCACACAGCATCCCGCTTCTTCGTTCCCTCCTCTACCTCATCTTCTCCATGCATGTTGTCCACCACCGGCATCCACCATGGCAACCGAAAGAGCAAGAAGAGAGTGGTGTTGGATTACCTAGATGATCTAGAGCCTCCCACTCCGCTCCACAAAAAAGTCCGAGCCATGGACGAGAAAAGGGGGCATCCTCTGGCTCTAGACTCACCACGTGGCACATTGGAGAGACCAAATGGACAGGAAGATATTCATGGAAAGCAAGAGAATCCCCTTGTAAACCAAATTCCCCCAAAGGACCCTTTAAATAAGTCCCATTCGGGCGAAGAGCTTCCTGTGATTGTTCTCAGCGAAGAATTGTTGTCGCATATCAATGTCGATGCGCATGATGTACGGGCCAAATGCCGGCACCTCACGTCAGACTACGAGCAGCTCCACCTCGACATGTTGTTTGAAAGTACCGAGGACAACTGCCGGTTCCGGCTATATTTATATGCCGTCGCCCATGGCCTAGGCCGTTGTTGGCCCCGAGACCCCGTGCACATAAGAGTCTTGAAACGTGTGCTCATGCTTGAGGGACGCACAGAGGTGGGTCAAATCCGGAACATCAACAACAACATCAGCAAAATCAGCAAAACCAGCAAAATTAGCAAAACCAGCAAAACCAGCGAAAATACCCAGAACAAGATCACCAAAGTCACTCAAAATGGAATTTTCACCAAGGAGGAGATCGACGTGCCCAAAAGAATCCTCAAACATATCCGTGGGACATTTTCCCAAAGCTAATTTCCTATCTCCTGGGAATCGAGACCCTCTCTAGGAAATTAGCATAGAATCCACGGTCATAGATATTAGGCACGTCCTGTATACTGCGCACCGGCTGCAACTCGGAGTGGTTCCCTTCCAAAACAACCGTTTCATCTTTTAAAGAGATGTACACTGGAGTGTACAGCGTTCCTTGTTTCATCATGGACTGCTCCAAATAAAGGTGCTGGTCCGGCATATAGTAGAGCACGCCCATCCCCACCAAGTGCTCGATTTCCCCCCACTTATCGGCCTCGTTCGTGGTCACTCCAAGGTAAATGTACCTTAAATGGAGGCCAGCAAAAGCAGCGGTGATCAACGAGAAAATAGCACATAAAATCATTAAAACCCCGGCGATTTTGTTGGACTGCGTGGTGCGTGTGATGGTATACCAGAGGCCCAAACCAGACAGGTGCAACACACCATAGCACAAAACGGCTCCGTACACCATGACCAAGACGTTGGAGGCCAAGTAGTGGAGAAACCAGCGGTAGTTGCGTTCGCCTATACAGTTGTTGAGCCATATGCAGTGGTGGTCATATAACAGTATACACTTATTGCATACGGAGCAGTGCTTCGAGCGCGCAGGCTTCTTCAAGTGACATGTCGAACACACCTTGTCCCAGAAGATAAGGCCATTGGGAGGGAAACGGCCCACGGCGTCCTGCACACCGGCAGCGGTGATGGTGCCCGGGTCACTAAAAACAACCAACTCCGTAGCCATCACCACGTAACCTATAACCAATGCAATGAAGAGTGTATGGTAAGCAGGAACAGCCGCATAGACATGGACGAAAAACTGTCCGATGCAGGTGATCATAACCACCACATAGAAGACCGGCACCATCCACCGGAGCAGAGAATACACCCCAGGATGACTCTGGAGAAATGCAGAGACCCGGGCACTGCACGTGATCATCCCTTTATAGAGGCCATGGATTCGTGTGCCTCGAACACCAGGCGAGTCGCCAAACACAAGAACCGCTACTAGCACTGCCAACACGAATACACTAAGGAGAAGGAGCATATGGTCGCAGCACTTTCCAAAATCAAGCAGCACTTTCCAAAATCAAGAATCAGGTGCACGGGTTCCCACTCTCACTCTCTCTCACTCACTTCTTTACTCACTCTTTTTTACTCACTATTTTTTACTCACTCTCACTCTCACTTTCGTTTTCACTCACTCACTCACTCACTTTCACTAGCCATACATTTACTGAGCACCGCACCCTCGCCTTCACACTAAAACCTGACACGAATCTCACGGTGTTTATTTACAGTCTCACCACGCAATTTACACGATTCTGACACCGCACCTCAATCCCACCACACCAATTTGAACAACCAACTTGACGAGTCTTAACAATTCAACAATCCTTCTTTCCACAATTCAACAATCCTTCTTTTCACAACTCAACAATCCTTCTTTTCACAATTCAACAATTACCAATTCTTCAGTCCTCCTAATTCTTCTTTGACATGAGTATCCATGAGACTATGCAAGATGAGTTGGACCATCTCTCCCATATCATCGAGGCCGTGCCATTCACGCCAGGGTCGGAAACAAGCCTCTTCTTTTTGGGCATTTTCAAAATCAAACACAAGGATCTCGCGGATCTCGAGCTCACAGAGGCTTCGTGGGAGCAGAAAAATCAGGTGGCCGTCAATAAGCTCTTGAAGCTCTCCATATCCCTCGGAAACCTTGTACGGACGTTCCAGCTCGATAAGGAGGCCTACGATGCCAAAATGGCCCAGCAGGAATCGTACCGTCGGTCACATGGCTTAGTCAAACAGTCCGCCAACCCCTTCAACGAGACCTTTGTGCCATCGGACCGTTACTCGTTGCCCGTACCGTCACACTATGTGAATTTCCTTAAGAACTTGACACTTATCATGAAGAACTTCGATATTGGCACTTCGGTCAACAGGAACTCCTCCACTTTCGGCAACTACATGTCCAAAAGACCCAGTTGGAATGCAGCAGAGCTCTCCACGGGGTCACTGAATGGCTCGTCAACGACCTTGGCTGCTGGACCACAGAGTTCGCCCATCAGACTCAACTCTAAACAGCTTCTCATTGAAAAGCTCGAGATCAACATCCGCTTGGACCCGCTTTTCACCGCCAAAATCGTCTTCAAATTGTTCTTGGAGATCTTCTCCATCATCACTGCCCTGTTGCTGGACATTCCACCGGAACTTACTGAATCAGAGCTCAGCCTGCCCACCAATAACATTTTCCCGGGCTCTCCTACACCCAAAGCTCCATCGGAAGAATCGTCCATCTTCTCGTCTCTTAGTGGGGGGCAGGAATCGCTCACCACCGTCGACGACTACTTTAGGTGTATCAAGGAAGTGTTGAATCGGGTCAATACCGGTATAGTGTACCCATTCACGACATTTATCCAGCTGGTGTTGGTCAATCCTCACATTGCTCAAGGCTTTCAGAACCTTGTCGCAACGATATAGACACACGGGGTACAGAGAATGGCACAGTCTAGAGCGAGATTCGGCATAGAGATCCATGGTACATATACTGTGGAGCACTTTCTATATGGACCTACTATGGAGTATGCTAGAAGACGTGATACTTGGTTTACAGATTTATGGAGAGAGCAGCTCCATATGTGGTGAGATACTATGGTATACATTCCATGGTATACCCTAGAGGGGAACTCCTTATACAGATAGACTGGTATGACCAGACGTGAACAGCTTTAGCAGGACTATAGCCAGACACGAGACACCAGACCCCCATATACGAGTGCTAGATTGGGTACCTACATCGAATATGCCATATTTGGATTGACTAAGTTTGACGTGGCCAAGGTTTGGTCAACTATGACATCATCCTGAAGAAACCAGATCATTGAGATCCCGAGATTGAAACTGTGGTTTATGCAACCAAGAGTCGTTGAAATCACCAAACCAGGTGTCGTACTTGCCATTTCATCCTAAAGCAGAATCTCGAAAGCACGAGTGTACCAACCATAATGGAGTTGTTGATTGGCTTTATGCAGCGCCAGTTTAGAGGCCCAGAACCAGTCCAGTCTAACAGTGGTATGAAGTGCTCTAAGGTCAACATGTGCAACGGACCATAAATCATCCAATTGATATATGGTATTCCAGGGAAATACGTTAACTCGTCAGCCAGGAGTATACGATTGGCTGACCCAGTATGGAATTAATGTATTGACATGTTCAGCAGCTTCAGACTCCTTGGAGTACTAATATTGATAAACTTGGGTTCTGATGTGAATAATACTGATTTCAATATTACGTAAGTAATATGGTGCAGTACTTATGGGGAATCATGATAAGACAATAGCTAGAGGGATAATAAACCTAGAGATTACTAGAATACCAAATACCAGATATGCTTCTACATCTAATGAGTACTAGATAAGAAAATGTGTATGGTATGTAACTACTGAAGACTGACTAATTCTAAACATATACATAAGTCTATGGCTATGGAGAATCGGGCTCAATCGGTGTATTGACTAGACCTCAATACCCTCTTGCCCCATATAAGTCCACCATTTCCTGAATGATGCACACCCTAGTTAGTCGAATCAGAAGGTTGAGGAGTTGGGCACTGACCAATCTAAGTACCACACAACCATACTTATCCACCATAGGGTTTATAAGGAAATGATGGCAGTATCAACAGTGACAATGATGTGTGGTCCTGACAAAGATGCATTGGCTAATTAGAGGTTTCTTAGGACAAGTTCTCTCCGTCGTAATCTCGTGTCTCAAAGTAGTTCTCTGAGTGGATCTCAGTGTAGATCTCAGGTTGATTCTCAGAGCAGTTCTCAGGGTAGTTCTTTAGAGTAGATGGTCGTCTCAGTTGTAAAGAGACGGAAATCAGCGGTGTTCTGTGAGTATCACTTCATGACTCAATGATCATTTATATAGCCACCACCAATTGGCAAAGCGACGCCAGAACGTATGTGCAACCCGGCGGCCCAAGTACTTGCCCAAATAAGGAAAGAAAACAAAGTTGACAAGCGACGTGAGCTGGTTGATGCTCTCCTCCCACTGCTGCTGAGCAGTTAGGGCAAAGTCGGACTCCAGCCCCGACTCCAGCCCCAACTCATAGTCGTATTCCGAGTCACTCACCTCTGAAACATCCGTCACGGGCGATGATTCCACCACCTGGTGCACGGCCTCGCCCACGGCATCCAGAACAAGCGCTCCCACAACTGGATCGGTCATGGTTACCGGTTGGGTCACTTATACGACGGTATAGAAGGTCTATGGATTTAGACAATTGAGGGTATATGAATCTATAGATATAGACTATAACCGAGGATCTGAGGGAGTCGGTGAATTAAAGAGTGGAAGGTGGTATTGTAAGATCTGAGAGGTGTAACCGAGATTTGGTGAGATGAGTGGTGAGTGAATATGGTAGCCAGTCACGTGACTGACTCAACTTACTCAACAACTGTAGAAGACGGTTCCATTATATATTTACAGAGGAATATTTCATAAATGGAGATATTACGGATTTGTTTGATTTTGAATTAGCTGGAATTAGAGTTACTCGAAAATCTTCATTGTTTATGGTCCTAACATAATGTCCATGAGTCCTAGCGTGTTGTTTACCTCCAGAATTCCACAGTGGTATTCTGAATTGCCCGATTAGGACATTCAAGGCTTATAAGAGCATGTAGCCGTACACTCTAAGATTTCCTTTGTGGATTCGGCGTATTGGTTATGAACATGCTCTTGAACTTGGTTACGAGCACTGTAATTTATAGAATGGTTGTGAGCACTGTAACTTACAGAATGGTTACGAGCACTGCTTCACTGTTCCAAGTGCACCATAAACAATATACTATCCAGCACTATCAGTACCAATAATGATTCCTGTATACAGAGAGTAAAACATCGAGTATTATCTGCCAATTCAGTTCTACAAGACTAGACTACTAGACCATGAACAAAATATTAGGTACTGCACACCCAAAACTTGTATGGAGCCGAGACTTCTGTGGTGCACGTGACACTAGGTCTTCATTGCAACCACTTACTGAATAACACTAGAGTTTCTAAAAACACTCTCTGGTACAAATCCTGGAGGAATAAGCTCAATTTTTTTACTATATGCACTATGATAGGAAAAAGTAAGGGTGGAGTTTTAGTTGTCACCTCAGTTACTTGTATCCAGGTTTGTCTAAAGTATACTGGAAATGATATCTGTCTGTACAAATCTACTGGGAGGGTCCTTTCAATTTAGCAGATAAAATTCTTTAGAACCCGAGCGGGAACTTCTCCTCCTTATTATAGTCTTTTTAGGAAAAACCTTTTCCGCCAATTTCTTCAATGGAAGCTTATTCTGGACTTTCCTGGTTCATGGAAATCCTGCACACTACATGCACCCCAAGCCGTGCGAGGTGTAAAGTTGGTGAGGGTAATTACGATGGCATGGCCTGTAAGGATTAATGAGCATTTTTTTTTGTATTTTTTTTGGAAATTACAAGGGAATAAAATTGATTGGTTATTTCGATGTGATTACGTAACGTCCCCAGCTTTTTTTCCTAATTGATGTGGTTTCTGATTTTTGGGTGTTCGTTTTGGTTTTTCTTTTGAACTCACTAGCGTAATTTTACATAAAATGCGACAATCAAAGCTCACCTTGCGAATGAGACTGCGCCAAATTCAAGTGCACACCAAAAGACCATAATCAAACTATTTTTTTTTTTTTGTTAGTAAGGATTTTTGAATGCAAATTAGTATTTCAATTTATTTAGTGTTTCAATAAAGATTGAAATTAAAAGAACAGGGTAGGTTTCTGGATTTCAATGTGGATGCTTGGAAAAAAGGCATGTACGGGTGTCTGGCTCCACAATAGAGACTCGACTGTTTAAATCAGTTTCTACACAAGGAAATTTTTCACCAGTGTTATTAGATATTTGGTTATTTTTATAGTAACTACACCACCTTACTGCAGTCACCAGCCACTAGTAGTCAGTACTAGTGAGGAGTCAGTAGTCAGTATTTATTTAGTAGTGAGTAGTCAATAGTAGTGAGTGTAATGTTAGAACTCAAGCAGGTCTTGGGATTTATAAACATCCTACGAGCAGCAAATGAGTATTTAGTGTGGTTGGACAATCCTAACATGTACTAGTGAGTAGAAGACAGTGTTCTGGTAACTTAATCAGTGTTTTAGTGAATTAGTGAGTAGTGAATTAGTGAGTAGTGGATATAGCGAGAATGGTCAATAGCCAATCTGGAATGTTTCCTGGTATGTCTCGTTAGAATTGTAGTGGACTCAAAAGGTAGTTCTTTCCATGTGGGACTTCTAGCACATCCCTCTACAATTTCTAGCATAAGATCAAGTCTAGATTCAAAAAGCTATCAGAAATATGCTATTATCTTTTTTCTGAGTCTAGACACCATTTACTAGCTGAGTATGTTCAGGTGTAGTTGCGACAGGAAATAATGGAAAGTAGAGGTGAAGAACAAATTAGAAAAAAAAGACTAGAAAAGAAAGACTAGAAAAGAAAGACTAGAAAAGAAAGACTAGAAAAGAAAGACTAGAAAAGAAAAGGGAAGAAACTAGAGAGGAAGAGGGGAAGGAAAGAATACGAAAATAGAAATTGTGGGGTAAAAACGGTAGGTGTTGGTGGGACTCGAGGTGTTGACTGGCACCAAGTGAGCCATATTCGCACTTGATGCATGAGCACCATCAGAGATCAGTTCCGCACATCTCCAACATCCAAAATTAGGAAACGTTGGGAGGATTTCGCGGGCTGATCTCCAATCCGCAATATTATTAATTACAATTTTCTTGAACTAAAATTTGATTAAACTAAAATTCTATTGAACTATAATTTGATTGGTCACTATGAAAGGAAAAAAAAATTCCCCGGGTCTGGTTGTGACGTCTGATCTTTCCTGGACCTTGCAATTCTTACTCCACAAGGGTCGCGAAAACAATCGAGGATTGAGGGTTCAGGCCCGGCTCGATCATCTTGCATGTAAGGAGTAGAAGATCGTCCCTGTGCACCAAATACTTTTTCAAAAACAAAGAAAGAAAGAAACAGAAACAAGAGACAAAGAAACAGAAACAATAGACAAAGAAACAGAAACAAGGAAACAAGAGACAAAGAGAAGCAAAAAAACAGAAAGGTTCTGACCTTTATTCTTGCCAATGGCAACTCTACCTGCAGGACATATGTCTGAAACCCCGCGAAATGTCGATCCTTCTCCCAGGATATCTCATAATTCATGCCCCTCCTCTGTAGTTCCCGTACCCAGGGTCAAGAACATGTGCCAAACAACCATCTCATCTCATCTCCCAAATACCCATGGTTACAAACGTAAATCCTCAAGTATATAAAGAGCTGACACAATCCTCTTTCCTGGGTTTTTTTTTCTCTACAACCAGCAAAAATGAAGTATTCCTTGGTGTTTCACATTCTTTCTGCCTGTGCTGCTCCTCTCGTGTACAACGAGACTTTGCAGCAATCGGGTCTGCGCAATGTACGTGTTGGAGCCGCGGCCTATGCTCAAGCCGCCGCCAGTGTTAAAGGCGCGGGTAATGCTAAAGGCGCGGCAAATGCTGAGGCTTCTTCTGACTCGTTTGACGCCACTTCTCCTTCTCTTAACGCCACTTGTCTCCCGCCTGATCTTTACCCAAACTCTGAGTATACCAAAGATGGTCAGCCTTGCGAGGAATTCCGGGGCCAAAATCTCACCAAGATTCCGCAAGAATGTGTGTACTACTCGATTTGCAACCAGGATGTGCTTGAGCCTTTGGAACCATGCTTTGTGGACGACTCTATGCCCTGCGGCAATGTGACCGTGGAGGAATTGGAGGATATGGAGCCCGCGTGTCAGCAAGAGGCCATCTGCCAGCCTGTCGGCCAATCCGAGGGTACTCCTTTGGGCGGTAAGAACCAAGGCTCTCCTGGAGCTCGGGGTTCAAGTCAATCCAAGGCTTCCTCGAAATCCGACGGAAATGGATGCGAGTCTCATGCAAAAACTCAAGACCTTGATGGTCATATTAAAGAATCTCATGACGTTTCCAGAGGTAATTTCAATCTGAAAAAGGGTGCTTTCGGTGATAAAAAATCTACCGAAGCATCGTCGCCAAATGCTGCCACCAATGCTGAATCGAGAAACTCTGAAGGAAATTCAAATGCAAAGGCTGAAGCTAATGCCGAAGCTAATGCCGAAGCTAATGCCGAAGCTAATGCTGAAGCTGGAAGCCCTGGAGACAGATCAGGTAAACCTGGAAACCAATCTGATAAACCTGGAAACCAGTCTGATAAACCAGAAGATCAATCTGATAAACCTGGAAACAACTCTGATAAACCTGGAAACCAGTCTGATAAACCTGGAAACCAGTCTGATAAACCAGAGGATCAATCTGATAAACCTGGAAACCAATCTGATAAACCTGGAAACCAGTCTGATAAACCAGAAGATCAATCTGATAAACCTGGAAACCAATCTGATAAACCTGGAAACCAGTCTGATAAACCTGGAAACCAGTCTGATAAACCAGAAGATCAATCTGATAAACCTGGAAACAACTCTGATAAACCTGGAAACCAGTCTGATAAACCAGAAGATCAATCTGATAAACCTGGAAACAACTCTGATAAACCTGGAAACCAATCTGATAAACCTGGAAACAACTCTGATAAATCTGATTGCCAGTCTGATAAACCTGGAAACAACTCTGATAAATCTGATTGCCAATCTCATAAATCTGATTGCCAGTCTGATAAACCTGGAAATCAGTCTGATGAATCTGATTGCCAGTCTGATAAATCTGATTGCCAATCTGATAAACCTGGAAACAACTCTGATAAATCTG